>WBMV01008886.1:14533-25489 GCA_013396655.1 Campylorhamphus procurvoides | reverse complement strand
TGCCACCCGGGGGGAGGTGACACCCGGGGGAGGGGACACCAGCGGGGAGGTGACACCCGCGGGGAGGTGACACCCGGAGGAGCGGCGAGATGGCGGCGGGAGGAGCCGGCGGTCCCCCGTGGGTGCCGGTGCCGGCGATGCTGGTGGCACTGGGGATACTGGTGGCGCTGGTGGCGGGGGTGCTGCCCCGCGGAGCCGAGCGGCGCTGCTTCTGCCAGGTGGGCACCCTAATGGGATACCCCAAAGGGGAGAGAGGTGCCCAGGGGGGCGGAGGGGGCACCACGTGGAAGGGATGTGGGAGACTTTGGGATGGGCGGAACGGGGGGGAAATGGGGCAGGGAGAGAGGGTCAGCAGGGAGGGCACTGGGGGGCTTGGGTGGTGATGGGGAAAGGTCGGGGGAGCCTGAGGATGGGAAGGCTCCAGGAGACACCTGAGAGCCCCTTGCAGTGCCTAAAGGGGCTCCAGGAGAGCTGGGGAGGGATTTGGGATAAGGGATGGAGGGACAGGACAAGGGGCAGCTTTAAAGCTAAAGGAGGGTAGATTTAGACTGGATATTGGGAAGAAATAACGATTGGGAAGGTGGGCAGGCTCAGGCACAGGGTGCCCAGAGAAGCTGTGGCTGCCCCTGGATCCCTGGGAGTGTCCAAGGCCGGGTTGGACGGGGCTTGGAGCAACCTGGGCTGGTGGGAGGTGTCCCTGCCCATGGCAGGGGGTGGGATGGGATGATCTTTAAAGTCCCTTCCAAGCCAAACCATTCTGGGATTCGATGATTCTCTTTCACGCCTTCTTGACTGTATTATCCCACTGGGAGAGGGAAGTGCTCCGACTTGGAGAGCATTCCTTCCCCAAGCCTCTTCCTGGATGTTTCAGGGGTGTCTGTTCCTGAAATGCCCCGGAGCTGCCTCATCCCCTCTCCTGCAGGTCTGCCTGGCTGTTCTCCCAGCCCTGCTGTCCCAGAGCAGTGACTGCAGGAGCCACCTGCCACCCTGCCCTGCCACTGCCAGGGCTGGGCTGAAGCTCCTTAAAGCTTCTCCAGGGTTAATCCCCCTTGTTGGTGGGCCAGGTGTGTTACTGCCTGGCCCAGTGCACTTGGAGGCACAGGAAGGAGAGAACAGGGTGCAGACAACCAGACAGCTGGATTTGGGAAGAGATCGCTCTGCAGATTCCTTCTGACTTTGCTTTGCACTGGCAAAGTGGCTGCCCCTGGATCCCTGGAAGTGTCCAAGGCCAGGTTGGACAGGGCTTGGAGCAACCTGGGCTGGTGGAAGGTGTCCCTGCCCGTGGCAGGGGGGTGGAATTAGGTGGGCTTTGAGATCTCTTCCAAACCAAACCATTCCGTGATCCTGTGATAAGCACATTTGCAGGATCAAGGAGTGAAGATGCTACGATGTCTGCAGTGCTTTATTTTGTTGCCTTTTTAAAAAAGGAAGCTTTTATAAAGCCTACTACTTCTGTATTAAAATTCCAGTGCTTAAATGAGGGTCAGATGGAGAGCAGAGCAAGAAGGCAAATGGAATTGTGCACTGGGCTTTGCCCTCTGGGGTAGCTTTGGCACATTCAGCTTCATGTGGAGATGGCAAATACAAGATTTGCTGATAAAGAATTGAAAAGAATGCATTTGAGTCTATCTCTGTAGGGTTTTTGCTTGCAGCTTCCTGGTAGCAGAAAAGTTTGTCTCCCTAAGGACCCAACGTTGAGTCAGGAGCGTGGAATGGGATAAGGAGTTGTACCCACTAAATGAACTGGCATTGTGGCATGGCAGTGGCTGGCAGGCTCTTCTCCTTGGGCAGCAGGAACTGGCATTGTCCTTTTTGCACTGCTGTGTTGTTACTCCACACTTCCCCTTTGTGGAGCACGTGTTGCTTTCAGTACAACTGTTTAGTTCAAGGTTCTTTGTTACCTTTAGGAAAGCCTGTTGTGTGGGGCAGCATGTCTTCCTAAACACCCAACCTTTTAAATCACACCTGAGGGCTGCCTCGACTCTTTTTGTCAGAAACAATCTGCTGATCATCTCGTGCAGAACTGGTCTGGTGGTTTTTTATTTGCCACCAGAGAAAATACAGGGCAAGCCTTAAATGACACGTTTTGCCCACCTCTGTTTAGATAGTTGTAGGCTTGGGTTTAGCTTTTGGTTTCCTCCTGTGAACCATCTCTTGCTTTCTCATGAGTTTCTTGGATGAGGAAGCCTTGGCATGGGGTGACTGGAATAGCTCTGACTTGTCCATCAGCCCATGCTGGGACAGTTGGCAAGGGCTGCTCCAGCAATATTCCAGGTGCTGACCTCAGCAAGGCCACGGCTCTGCAATGGGCGTTGCACTCCTGTCTGTCTGCACTGAGGGCAGTGCCCTCACCTGCTTTTTGGCACTGTTATTTTGCCTCACTGGCTCGGTTTGCCAACCAGGACTGAAAGTTTTATTGGGCACATCCAGCTGTTGCTGACAATACTCGAGTTTCACACGCTGTTTCTGCTTCCTGTTCCCTGATTAACATTCCAATACTGGGGCTCCTTCAAGCTTTACAGGCAGCTCATCCCCCCAGATATTCCTGTTTGCATCACTTCTTTAGTCAGCCATCAATGCCTTCTGCATGTCCCTGGTAATTATTGTTCCTCTGCTGTTTGCAGGCTGCATTAAGGATGTGCTGCAGGTGTTTGGCAGATGGGGATTTTGAGGAGGTTTCTGCTCTGGCAGAGGGCTGATTCCCTTTGGGAATGTTTTTGGGGACAGGACACTGTCATTAGGGGTGAGTCTGGGCATAGAGAGTTTCCTCGGTGGTACCTGAACAGACTTTCCAGCTGCTCTTGCATTCCTGGTGCTCACTCAGCAGCCTTGGGGGCAGGAATTCATTCCTAGCACAATTCCACAATTTTGGGGGGTGGCTTCAGGGCAGCTGCCACATGGAGAGGAGATATTAGGAGGTGATTCTATCCCTCTGCTCTGCTCTGGGGACACCCCACCAGCAATACTGTGTCCAGCTCTGTGGGTTTCCCAGCACAGGAAGGACGTGGACCTGTTGGAGTGAGTCTGGAGGAGGCACCCAGATGATCAGAGGGCTGGGAGGACAGGCTGAGGGAGCTGGGATTGTTCAGCCTGGAGAACAGAAGGCTCCAGGGTGACCTAATTGTGGCCTTCCAGAACCTGAAGGCAATGTGCAAAAAAGATGGAGAGAGTCTATATACAAGGGCCTGGAGTGACAGGACACAGGGAATGGCTTCCCACTGATGCAGGGCAGGGTTAGATGGGATATTGGGAAGGAAATCTTGGCTGTGAGGATGCTGAGACCCTGGCACAGGGTGCCCAGAGAAGCTGTGGCTGCCCCTGGATCCCTGGAAGTGTCCCAGGCCAGGTTGGACGGGGCTTGGAGCACCCTGGGCTGGTGGAAGATGTCCCTGCCCATGGAAAGGGGTTGGAACAAGATGATTTTTAAGGTCCCCTCCAACCTGAACCGTTCTGGGATGCTGTGACAGCTCTTCAGCCTCTGTGGTGTAACCCCATCCTGAGGCTCCCGTGTGAGATTTGCTTTTGTGTGAGTTCTGGAATCCCCATCCTTGTTTTCTGGGCAAAATACAGGGGAGAAAGCACTTGGAGTGGCACATACTGCTTCCAGGCCAGATTCTGGGCATGACTGTCCTCCCCTGGCTGCCAGCTCCTTGCTCCAAGTGCCCTGGTAAGGATGGAAGGGAGCCCTGGCTGGGCTGAGCACCACAGGGAGAGCCACAATTCATAGAATCATAGAATTCATAGAATCATTAAATACCCTGACTTGGAAGGACCCACAAGGATCACCAAAGTCCAATTCCTTTGAGCAGGTCGACTGCAAGGAGACTTCTGAGGGAGCAGGGAAAGCATCTGGGACTGGTGTGGCTTGTCCAAAAGAACAGGCACTGCCAGAGAAGTTGGTAGAGACTAAACCCAACTCCTCAGCCCCTGTGCCATTCCCCTCCCCGTGCCCTGCTGTAGCTGCAAGTGGGAGATGCAGGATGGAGTTTGCCTTCTTTCCTGCCCAGCCATGGTGGGAGAGTGAGAAGAGAGCCCTAAATCCAGCGCCCAGGGAATGTTTCTGTGGCTCTCCAGGTGGGAAGGGCTGGGATGGAGGCGAAGGGAGATGAAGCACAGGCCAAATGCAAGGATTGCACAGAGCCCACGTGTGCTGGTGGGTGTTCCCACCCGTGTTAGGCACACGAGGTGGGTCCGTGGGTGCTCAGGGATGGAGTGGCTGTTCCTGAGCCCCAGCCTGTGCTGACTCAGTCCCGGTGGCTCCGTCGTGTCTCTTCCCAGTGGGAAAACCCAGCCCTTCCCATCAGCCCCACGCCGGGATCTCACACCCAGCCAAGCCCATGGGCCAGGGTGATTCACTGGTGGCAGCCAGCACTTGGCACACGTTTGGGGCTGGATCAATTCCTGTTTTATCTCAGCCATTCTAATTACCACAGGCTGAAGATGTAGGTAAATGTTTTCTTTGGAGGGCGGGGAGAGGTGTTTGAAGGCACCACCCGTGGCGGGGCATGTTCGACACGTGTTGTGGCTCAGCTGCTCTGGCAGCAGGAATTGAAGCCCAAAGCAAGTGAGTCTGGCAGAAAAATGGGGTCTGGGGTGGTCATGGAGCAAGAGGGGATTTCTGGGATGAAGGCCATGCCCTGCCAAGTTGTCTTCACTGTGTTATGAAGCAGGTCTGTGCTGTTTGGTGGTGGCATCACTGGGGCTTTCAAAGCTCTGAGGAGTTTTGGCTCTTCTTGCTCTTGGTTCTGCCTTCGTGCTCCTTTGGCTCTGAACTTTGGTGGGTTGGGCACACACAGGCTGGGAAATCACCCATTTCCTTGGAGGAAGGAGGAGTTTTTCTTCTCACGGAGTTTCCTCAGCAGTTCCACAGAATCATTTAGGTTGGAAAAGACACTCAAGGTCGTCAAGTCCAACCTGTCACCCATTCCCACCTTGTCACCCAGCCCAGAGCACCGAGCTGTTCCTTGGACACCTCCAGGGATGGGGACTCCACCACCTCCCTTTCCAATACTTGACAACCCTTTCCAGGAAGGAATTCTCCCTGAGAAGAATTTTCCCATTGCCCCCAGAGGTGTGTCCATGGGGACATTGGGGCTGATCATCCCACCAATGCTGTAATAAATCAAGGAGCGGGTATTTGGAGATCTCCCATCTGCTCCTGAGTATTTTGGGATCATCTGCAGCGCTTCCCCCTGGATTATTTTCAGGATGAGGCTGGTTCTGGCTCGAATTGGTCACTAGACATAGCAAGGAGAGGCTGAAATGGTGCTTCAACTGGGGGCTTGGTGGCTGCTCCGATGCTCTTACAGGGATGTCATTCCCTTGCAGGGAATGTTTGTTGAGCATGGATAGGGAGAGCAGCTGCAGATTATCCCCAAACCTTTCTGTAGGCCACTTTTAGACCCAGCCTATAAGCTGCCTGCCTCAAAGGATGCCAAGTTTGCAGGAATTAAAAATTGTGGTTGGCTGGTGGTTTGTTGGGGTTTGTTGTTTTGATGTGTTCCTGCTATATATACCCAGTTTAGAAACGGCTTTAAATTGGGTAACTGGATTAGCAAATTGCTGCCGTTTTTATTTTTGCAGGGGTGATTCAGCCCAGTGGAGAGCTTAAATCTCTGTTAATCTTCATCAACATGCAAACTGCAGGGCAGAATTCAGTCAATGTGTGAGGGTGACGCTCTGAGCTCCCATGTAAACACTCCAAAGAGGAGTGAGCCACCAAACCATGCCTTAACAAAACCTTCTCCAGGGGAGAAGGGAATTCTGGCTATTTTTTCCCCCCACCTCCCCATTTCATGTGACTCTGTGCTCCAGTTTTGCCTTCCTTCTCTCGCAGCTTCATTTCCACGGGGGGAATTCTAATGGTTACCCTTTAAGTTGCTGTGGAGCTCTTGGTGAATTATGGGGAGGAGCTGGGGGGGCTCAGCCTGGAGAGAAGGAGGTTCAGGGGAACCTTCTGGCTCTCTGCAGGAGGGGAGAGCCAAGGAACAAGGGACAGGAGGAGAGGAAACAACCTCGAGCTGCATATGGGGCAGTTAAATTGGATACTGGGGATAATTTCTTCCTGCACTGGAACAGATTGCATAGGGCAGTGGTGGAGTGCCCATCCCTGGAGGGATTTAAAAGCCACGTGGATGTGGCACTTGGGGACACGGGTCAGTGGTGGCCTTGGCAGTGCTGGGGGATGGTTGGGCTCGAGGATTTTAGAGGGCTTTTCCGACCTCAATGATTCCATGATTCCCCCAGTACTCATCAGGGGTGTGGGGGAAACAAAACTGCTTCTGTGTTGTGCAACTTTGTCTGCCAGGAAGCCACAGCTCAATTTGTGCTACTTTCCTGGGGATTTTGGTTTGTTTTGTTTTTCCTTCAGGGCTTGCACAAAGCCTGTTGAGTCGTTCAGGGTGATGCAAGAAGGGTTTGCTTTCCCCATCAGGTTTAGAACAAATGTTTTCCTGCCAAATGTCTCTCTGAGGTCAGGAGAGGGACTGTTGCAGTTAAACACGGAATCCCAGATGGTTTGGGTTGGAAGGGACCTTAAAGATTATCCCATCCCACCCCCTGCCATGGGCAGGGACACCTCCCACCAGCCCAGGCTGCTCCAAGCCCTGTCCAACCTGGCCTTGGACACTCCCAGGGATCCAGGGGCAGCCACAGCTTCTCTGCCCACCCTCCCAGCCACCAATTCCTTCCCAATATCCCACCTAACCCTGTCCTACATCAGTGGGAGGTCATTCCCCTTGTCCTGTGCCTCCAGGCTCTTGTCCCCAGTCCCTCTCCACCTTTCCTGTAGCTCCCTGAAAGGCCACAATTAGGTCAACCCGGAGCCTTCTGTTCTCCAGGCTGGACATTCCCAGTTCTCCCAGCCTTTTCTCACAGGGGAGCTGCTCCATCCCTCTAATCAAGCTCTGATTAAACCAAATCAGTGGCTGCAGCACAGTTGATGATCCACTAGAGCTTCTTTGAAGGTGTCAGTGTTGCCCAGCTGGTCCCTTATGCAAACAGGAGCTCTCACCTGCCTATTATCCCAAAGGAATGATCCAGGGAGGAACCTGAGCTGGCACTCATATCTGCCACACCAGCCACATCCATTCTGCTTAAACTTAGCTGGGAAGAGGGAAAAAAACCTCAGGATTATTTAATTGCCTGGAGTGTTAAAAAGCAGTGGGCAAGTTGTTCCTATCTGATTGTTTGATTTATTATATTTTTCTATAGGTTACTGGCCATTTAGACGACTGCACCTGTGATGTAGAAACTATTGATGCCTTCAACAACTACAAGCTTTTTCCTAGACTGAATGAACTCCTGCAAAGTGACTATTTTAGATACTACAAGGTAATTTTCCTCATGCAAGAGTTGCATTTATTTGTGTGCTCCTGTCTTTTTTTATTTTTAAGTCTGCCTTGAATTTATTGCTGATCTTTTTAAAAATCAGATGTTTTCCATTTTAACCCTGATCTTTTAAGGACAGAGTCAAAAAGTTGGACCCATCTGTATGATTTTACAGACAATTTCTTATGCATTTTTGCCTCTTAAGAACTGAACCAGCAGACCAATGTAATGATTTCTTTGGGTGAGCTGTTGCTTAAAAATGTTGATGAGTGTTGATCCATAATGAGAGGATTCCCAGTGTCTCCACATTGACATGGAGAACCTGGTTTAGTTCCCAGACACGCAATCCATGGATGGCTTTTCCTGCCAGACCCTTGTCCTTAGATGGATTCTGCTGCCATTCAGCCAGGTTGCCTTTATCCCCCTCTTCCAACTCCACAAAATCTTGTTAAATATTACTTGTTTTGGAAGAATGATACTTTCTACCAACCTACAGGAGGGAAAGATTGGGATTTGTTGGAGAAATCAATGTCCTTTCCCCTTCCAGTGTTGGGACTCATAACAGAAACACTAAGACTGATCTGAATAAAGCAGAGAATCAGAGTTCCAGACTGGTTTGGGTTGGAATGGACCTTAAAGCCCATCCAGTTCCCACCCCCTGCCATGGGCAGGGACACCTCCCACCAGCCCAGGTTGCTCCAAGCCCCGTCCAACCTGGCCTTGGACACTTCCAGGGATCCAGGGGCAGCCACAGCTTCTCTGCCCACCCTGTGCCAGGGCCTGCTCACCCTCCCAGCCAACAATTCCTTCCCAACATCCCATCTATCCCTGCCCTCTGGCAGTGGGAAGCCATTCCCTGTGTCCTGTCCCTCCATGCCTTGTCCCCAGCCCCTCTCCAGCTCTCCTGGCCAGGGCCTCTCACCTTCCCAATATCCCATCCAGCCCTGCCCTCTGGCAGTGGGAAGCCATTCCCTGTGTCCTGTCCCTCCATGCCTTGTCCCCAGCCCCTCTCCAGCTCTCCTGGAGCCCCTTTAGGCACTGCAAGGGGCTCTCAGGTGTCCCTGGAGCCTTCTCTTCTCCAGGCTGAACAATCCCAGCCTGTCTCCAGAGCAGAGGGGCTCCAGCCCTTGGAGCATTTTGGAATGATGGAAATGTCTATGTGGGAAAACACCCTGGAGATCTGTCTTGGAAACCTGTGGAGTGGAAGTTTGGCTTGGCTGCCTGGAGGAGACGTGGAATAGGATTTACTGATGTGTTCTTTGCAGGTAAACCTGAAGAAACCTTGTCCTTTTTGGGATGACAACAGTCACTGTGGAATGAGAGACTGTGCTGTGCAGCCCTGCCCCTCTGTAAGTGCCAAATCCATTCTGTTCCTTGCATTTTGTGTTTGTTTTTTGCAGACCAAGAGGAAGCAACAGATGAGTGACTTAACCCTGTTATTCCAGTTGTAGCAAAACTGGGGTTCTGATGGAGCTTTCGTGGGTGCAGCAATCCTGATGTCCATCAGAAAGGCCAAAATACTCAATTCTGGAAGATTCAGGACAGGATGTGCTTTTAATAGCTGGCCCTGGTCCCTCTTTTAGTTTTCCCATTATTGAGATTTTTTTGGGGGCAAACCCGTTGTTTGTTTTGTGTCCATTGATAGGATTTCACCTCATTGGCCCCTGAGCTGCTCTAGGGTTTAATTTTGGCTTTCCAGCCCCTTTCCAGGGAATTCCAAGGAATCACAACTTGGTGGCTGGTTGGTAGAGGTGGTGAGATGCCCCCCAGGCTGGCTCTGGGGGTTGGCAGCCAGCACAGACTGTCTTACCCCTTCATTCTTGGGTGCCAAAATGGGATGGTCACCTTTTCCCCCTGTCAAAATAACCCTAAATGCTGTTTAAATACCTTTTTTTTTCCCTTAAAAAGTCTATTTTAGGGAGGGATTATGACCAATGTGATGGAGTTATGTTCCAATTAACTATTAGCTAAAAGTTGTTCTTATTTTAAGAACTGACTGTCAGTGCCGTTCTTAATTATTTTGATTCAAGCCCACTTCATTCCAAAAACAACCAAAATAGCTCTTATTGCTTCATTTTTCTCTTCCTGTGCTCCTGGCCATCACAGTTTTGGCTCCTGTGTCATAGAAGGGGTTTTATTACCTTCCTACTCCTGGAGGAAATGCAAGTTGAGGGGAATTTAGGCCCTGGTTTTGGGGCTGGCAGGGCTGACGTTCCACATTGGAATGGCAAGAGGGAAGTTTTGGAATGACGTGTGCCAGGGGCTGGTGGATGCAACATCTGAGGAGGCACCTGGGCTCCTGCCAGGAAGGTGATGCCAGAAATCAGCTGGCCAGAGGCAATTCCAGCTCCTCTGGGGTTTGTTTTGGCTTTGCCAACCTCACAATTAGCACAACCTGGTGCAGCAGCCTTTGGAGAAGAGGAATCTTGGGGAAAAAAATCACAATAAACCAAGAAGAATATTCCTTCACCTTAGTCTGGGCAGGAGTGAGCAGCTGGATGTGTGGCAGGCTGGGCTTCCACCTTGTCCCTTCTACAAACTGGGGTCACTTTCCTAACCTTTCCCAAAGTTTAGGCTGAAAGACCTCATCACCCCACATGTGGCACGTGCTCCCTTTTGTCTTTCAGGATGAAGTCCCTGATGGAATCAGGTCTGGAAGTTACAAGGTGGGTTTGTGTCTGGGCATGGGATGGTGCAGCTGGTGGGTCCAGTTTGTGCCACAGAATTGGGACGGTTGGGAAAGACCTTTGAAGACCATTGAGTCCAACCATCAACCCACCACCACCACCTTGTCCATTCTTCAAGTGCCACATCCACGTGTTTTTTGAACCCTTCCAGGGATGGGGACTCCTCCACTCCTTTGGCTAAACTTTTACCCTTTTCAAGTGCTGTGGAGCCTCTGAGGTGGCTGTCCTGGAGTCAGCTATTCCTGACACCTCTCCAAGAGCAGATGTCACCACAAAATGCCCCTGTGGCTGTGCCAGAGGTTTCCCTGAGTCCCTGCAGGACTCACCACCATCCCAAAAGCCTCTGGGTATCTGCAGACATCCTGCAGATAGTTTGATGCATCCTACATCAAACACAGGGTGGGGTGAATCATAAACACGTTGCTGGGGCTTCACCTGGCTAGTGCATTGAAGGCAGAATTATCAGAGCAAGACCAAAAATTCCCTTTTAATCCTCATCATCCCTCCCCACCCCTTTTCTCCCTGACCCAGTACTCAGAAGAAGCCAATCACCGCGCTGAGGAGTGCGAGGAGGCCAAGAGGCTTGGGGCTGTCGATGACTCCTTGAGGTTTGGCTTCTTTTTCCCCAATCCTTCCTTGTCTTGAAGGAAACCCGAGGTCAGGGCTGGCCCTGAGGGTCTCCTGCCATGTGTTTTGCAGCTCGGAAACCCGGCGGGCCGTGCTCCAGTGGACAAGGCACGATGACTCCTCAGACAGCTTCTGTGAGGCCGATGGTAGGAGGACCTGCCACGGCTGGGAAGGCTTGGAAGGGGATTTGAGGCACCTCTGCAGGGCTTGGAATCATGGAATCACATGGTTTGAGTTGGGAGGGAGCTTAAACCTCACCTTGTTTCACCCCCTGCCATGGGCATCTTCCACTAGCCCAGGTTGCTCCAACCTG
>WBMV01008886.1:0-14318 GCA_013396655.1 Campylorhamphus procurvoides | reverse complement strand
ATTCCTTCCCAATATCCCATCCAACCCTGCCCTTTGGCCATTTGAAGCCATTTCCCCTTGTCCTGTCCCTTCCTGATGCAGAGCCCTTCTCCAGATTCCCTGTAGCCCCCCTTCAGCTCCTGGAGTCTCCACACAACCTTCCCTTCCCCAGGCTGCACCATCCCTAATTCCAGGCCAATGTGTGATATTGCAGCAAGCCTGGAGCATAAATAACATTTCTGCTCTTTTTCACCCCCTCCATTTCCCTCAGGACTTTGAAAACATTACAGAAATATTCCCATTAAGGCTCCATCAGCACCCAGGGCCTTGCTGTGTTTGGCAGGTTAGGGAAGAGGTGGCTGGAGGAGCCCTGGAAAATGTCATTTGTCCTTTGGAAGCTCCTTGTCCCTGACCCAGGCCTGTCCTTCCCAGACATCTCCTCCCCTGAGGCTGAGTATGTGGATTTACTCCTGAACCCGGAACGCTACACGGGCTACAAGGGCCCCGACGCCTGGAAAATCTGGAACAGCATCTATGAAGAAAACTGCTTCAAGTAGGTGCTTTGGGACACAAGTTCCACCAGCCTGATCTCTGCAGAGGGGCAGGGATTGATCCCCATCCTGCCAGTGGTGGTGTGGCCACTCCTTGAATGTGTCCTGTTCCACCAGGAGAGACACTTGTGTTTCCCTGCCTGGTTTTTAGGAAAAAAGTAGAAAACCCCATTGAAAAAAACCCCACAGAAATTCACATTTTGCTCTCTCCTTTCCCTGCCTGAGCCAAGCCAAAGCACAGGAGGGGTTCTTAGATCCCCTCAGGCTGTTTGAGTGCAGAAGGAGCTACTTCTGCTCTGTTTCTGCACAGCAAGGAGACAGTAAGTTATTTCCATATCTTATTTAAATGATATTTTTTTCCCCCTTCTCAGGCCTCAGAATGTAAAAAGACCTTTGGCATCTGGTAGAGGTGAGTCACTTATTTATCTCACTAAGTGGGTTAGTAGTGAACTGAGCCCAGCTCCAGGAGCTTTAAATGCCCTCTGAGCTGCTTCTCCTGCTGGATGAGAAATATTTTGGAGCTCTTGATCAGGTGTAGGGTTTTATGGCACATGGAAGTGGGTTTTTCTAGTATCCATCATGGAGAAAGGGTGTCTGATCCTCCACTCCTGGAAGAAATGTGAATTTTGGAGGGACAGGGAGCAGGGCTGGACCCTGAGCTCTCCCTGGTTCCTGTACTTGGCAATGCCAAACCATCTGTGATGGACTGAAATGAGAACCTGGGATTGTCCATGGACACCATGCAGTGGGAGAAGCTCTGCCCTAGAGCCAAGGCTGGACAGTGGAAATGGAAGTGGGGAAGGGGTTTGGAAGCACAGGAATATCATCAACCTCACTCCTCATCCCTGTGACCTCTGCCATGATCCCTTTACTTTTCCCTAAACCATGGGAGATGCTTTTCCCCCTCCTTTGACCCTGGTGGAGAGGATTGGCTCTTCAGAAACAGCACTGATGAAGGAAATGTGCAGTGTCCTTGGAAATATCAGGTGTTCCTTGCTCTGCAAATATTGATCCCTCCTGCCTTGCTCAGGTTACTCAGCTCTGCTGCTCATCCGGTGTCTTGGGAGTTTTCTGTGTTCAGAACATTCCTAAACCCCCTTGGAGAGGCTCCTTCTCTTGTCAGAGCAGAGGAATAACAGAGCAGGGCTTGTGCTTTGGAGTTTCATTTTGGCTGTGTGTAATTTTTTGTCCTCTTTCTTTTTTTTCTCCCCCCTTTTTTTCTCCCCACCACTTGTGCTTTTCTCCACCCAGGAGAGGATGGAGGTGAGTGGCCCTGTTTGTCTGGACTGATAACAGAAACAGATGTGTCTTTGTTGTGCTGCTCCCCAGTAGATATTGCAAAACCATTAGTCAGGCAAGCCAGAAATACAGAATATCCTGAGTGGGATCACAAGGACCATCCAGTCCAGCTCCTGGCCCTGCACAGACACCCCAACAATCCCACCCTGTCCTTGTCCTGTTGTCCAAACCCTCCTGGAGCTCTGGCAGCCTTGGGGCTGTGCCCACTGCCCTGGGGAGCCTGGGCAGTGCCCACCACCCTCTGGGGGAAGGACCTTTCACTGAGATCCCACCTAACCCTGGCCTGACACAGCTCTAGATACTCCCTGTGTCCTGTCCCTGCTCACCAGAGAGAAGAAAACCCTGTTCAGTTTGCTCTGAGCTCCCTGTCCCAGCCCCTCCTCACGTGAAGGTCTTGAAAAGTCCACCAGCAGTTTTATAAGAGCCCAAGTCCTGTTGGATGGCAGTCTCTGAGGTGTGGGAAGCCTTCAGGAGCAGGATTTGTGCTGTGGGGTGTTTTTTAGGGAGAAAGCCTGGAGAAGACTCAGAATCCCAAAAATGCCTGTGCCAACTGGTAGGACCTGGGTGCCCAACTCCCTTAAGCCCTGGGAAGGGGCTGTTCCCTGGAGCTCTCCATGCTCCCCAGTTATCTTTTTGTCTCCAAATCGTCCCCAGAACATCTCCTGCTCCCCAGGTCACTTCCCAAGGTGTAGCAGTAGGGGTTTGAAACCCTGACTCGGGTGACTGTACACACTTGGCTGCACTCTGTGGTTTTCTTGGTTGGCTGGTTGGTTTGTTTTATAAAAATGTCCCTCTCCTCACTCTGCCCTGAAGAGGAGAGCAGTCCATAATCCTTATTTTTCCCCAGCTGTGCTGTCCTGCCCCCCCAAACCCCTGGGGAAAGCCCATGTGCTGTGTTGAGCTGCTGCCACGCCGTGTTAGAGAAGCCTCAGTCAGGAGGGTGGGCAGAGAAACTGTTTTCATGCCCTTTCATGCCCCTGGGAGCAGCCTTGGAGGTGGTTTCAGGGCTGCACCCTCAGACTGATGTGTGTTTTCCTTTTGCTTCCAGGGCACACGTTTTACAAGTGGCTGAAAGGTAACCCTGGCTCTGACCTTGGTTTGCTCCTCCTGGGATGGGCACAAACTGACCAAGGAGGGGATGGGGGGGGATCAGTGGCCACACTGGGTGGGATTAAATTCCTGCCTTGAAACCAGGAGGGGGGAAAACTCAGCAGGTGCTTTCAGTGGCTTAAATGAGCCATTTCCATCCCTTGCAGGTGTCTGTGTGGAGAAACGAGCTTTCTACAGGCTCATCTCTGGTCTCCACGCCAGCATCAACATCCACCTGAGTGCCAGGTACCTCCTGCAAGGTAAGGGCTCCCTCCTGCCCCAGCTCTCCTGCCAAATGGACACTGCCAGGGCTCCCCCAAATGCTGGTTGGATCCCATTCCAGCAGGATTTGGGCCTTCTGTGCTCTCCTCTCCCCTCCCTCAGCACCCAGGCTGTGTGACAGGATGAGGATGCAGATGCCATGTGCCTTCAGGGCCGTGCTGTGTACCAAGAATTCCAGCACGTATTCCTTCTGCTCTTCCCCCAAGGTTGTTTTGGAGTGTGTTTCTAGCTGTGTATCCAGGCTGTCCCTTCCTAGCCTGGTTTCCTGATGGTCAGTTGAGCTGGGAAATGCTTGGCTGGGTTTTCCCAAGGCTTTTGTCCCACTTTCACCTGCCATTTCCATTTCCTTGCCATGCTTTGGTCCTTTGGTCCATCTGAGGAATCCAAAGTTCAAAATCAAGGTGATAGCTGTTGGAATTTGGGCAAGTCATTTAGATTTAACTAAATAATTCCCTTTCAGGCTCTACATCCCAGGTAGGCATCACCTCAGTGTGAGTTAGACCACGTGGGAGATGGGATAACAAGGGAAACATCAAAGGCCAGGGATAAGCTGGGACTGCGACATCCCCCTGATATGACCATTGCATCTTCCACTACCTGCTTTATATAACCTGAAGTACACAATAGGATGAGTAGCAGAAATACTCTTTGTGGGCTTGATAAGGGAAAATAAAAGCCAGTCTCCTCTGATCCTTGGATGCTGCTCTTCTCTTGCTTTCCCATGTTATCAGGAATTCTCTTAAGGTGTTCATTAGGAAGCCTCAGGAACCATTTAGGAAAGGTCTGTGTTTGCTGGGGTTTGAGCTGGGTTAAAATCATGCTCCTCTTGGGCAATTTTCAGGGAGAATTTCTCCATGGAAAGGGTTTTTAAGCATTGGAAGGGGCTGCCCAGGGAGGTTTGGAGTCCCCATCCCTGGAGGTGTCCAAGGAATGACTGCACATGGCACTCCATGCTCTGGGCTTGGGGACAAGGTGGGGTTTGATCACAGGTTGGAGTCAAACTCAGAGGTCTGTTCTAGCCTCAATGAATGGTTAAAAGTTGAACCATTTATGAATAAATTTGGATCAGTGAAAGGGTTGTGGCTTGGGGAAGCTTGGATCTCGCTGCCTGGGATCACATTTCACCACTGAACTTGTTCAGTGGGAGGAGCTGAACCTCAACCAAACCCACCCAACCTCGTGTCTTTGGGATTTTCTTTTCTCTCTCAGACACGTGGTCGGAGAAGAGATGGGGCCCCAACGTCACCGAGTTCCAGCAGAGGTTTGATGAGGTTCTCACCAGAGGGGAAGGTCCCAGAAGGCTCAAGAACCTCTATTTTCTCTACCTGATCGAGCTGAGGGCCCTCTCCAAAGTGCTGCCCTTCTTTGAGCGCCCGGGTTTCCAGCTGTACACGGGGAATGAAGGTCAGGATGCAGAGATGAAACACTTTTTGCTGGAAGTTCTCCACCTGGCCAGGTAATTACCCTCGGGACCTGGGGCCGGTGGCTCTGGTGGCTCTGGCATCTCTCAGTGTGTTTAACCTGTCCCTAGAAGGGCAGGCTGTGGGTTCCTTCCTGGAGGGATTTGTGCAATATAATCATAGACTCTTGGGATGGTTTGAGTTGGAAGGGACCTTTTAAAGGTCATTTAGTCCAACCCCCCTGCAGTGAGCAGGGACGTTGTACCAACTATGTAGTTTTGCTGGGAGAGCATTAATATCTCCATGCAAATTGCAAGATTTGGGTGATTAGTCCCACAGTTTAATTAGTCCCACAGTTTTAATAGTCTCGGCTGCCTTTTGGATTGGGCAGAATTGAATTTAATAACTGCCTACGTGTCAGCCCTGAAATTGGCTCCCTGTGTGACTCATCTGGGGGACACCAGGCCTGGCTTTGTGTTTTTGGCTAGAAAAACATCCTAAACATGTTGGTAGCAGAGTTTGGGGCTGTTGGAAGGAGTTTGGAGTAAGAAGAATGGAAGATACCAGAACCAGGCAGAAATGGGGGTCTTCTGTTGTGAGCAGTGTTTGAATTTATCCTGTCACTCTCCTGTGTTTGTGTCTGTTAGAAAACAGACTGAAAATGCTTCAAAACCATCAAGCAATTGCTGGAAACATCTCCAAGCTGAGATGGAAAGATGGAATAGAATTCCAGGATGGTTTGGGTTAGAAATCATTTAATTCCAGCCCCCACTGGGGTTGGATCTGAGATTAAAACACATCTGGAGATGTCCAGTGGCTCACACCTCTGTTTTATCCACACCCCTCACTGTGCAGCTGACCTGAAGCCACCCAAACACCCTGGGCAGAAATAAAACCCTCTTCCTTCCCTTCCAGGTCTTTCCCGCTGCATTTCGATGAAAACTCCTTCTTTGCAGGGAATAAAAGGGAAGCTGCAAAACTAAAGGTAATCAGTGCCAAAAACCCACTCCAGGAGGTTTTTACCCTGACTCAGCCCCCACTAAGTCCAGGATTAATTTGGATTAATAAAGGGATTAGTGCCTAACCCTGATCAACGTGAATGTCTTCTCCCCCAGGAGGAATTCAGGCTGCACTTTAAGAACATTTCCAAGATCATGGACTGTGTTGGCTGCTTCAAATGTCGCCTGTGGGGGAAGCTGCAGGTAAGCTCTTGTCTTGGAAGCACCTGGTGGTGGGACTCAGGTGTGGAAGGGGTTTTTGGATACCCACCTACAGCTCAGGGCTGCTTCATTCCTCACCTCCCCAAGCAGCAAGTGCTGATTCCAGCTTGTTGGACCCAGCAGCAGCTGGAAACTGGGATAACCTGCTGCTCCCCAGGAGAAGGGAGGGGGTGAGGAGCCTCTGGGCTGAGGGAAATCCTCTTGTTCTGTTCAGCTGATGTGGCAGAGATGGAGAATTAAAGTGAAGCTTTGAATCAGGCCCGGGGTGTCTCCCTGCTGTTAAATGATCCCCTTTGATCCCTGCACAGACTCAGGGCTTGGGAACAGCCCTGAAGATCCTCTTCTCAGAGAACCTCTTAGAAAAGATACCCGAGAGTGGCCCTTCCTACGGGTTCCAGCTGACCAGACAAGAAATTGTGGCCTTATTTAATGCCTTTGGAAGGTGAGTCTGAGGCTTTCTCCTCCACTGCTGCTGTGTCACCTCCCATTGCAGCTCTGTCAGTCAGTCCCTCTCAGCAATTTTGGGGGTGACTCTTGCTCTTATCACACTGTCTCAGGTACCAGATGTTGTTAATATGGACTGCAGCAGCTGGAAAAATTTCAAGCCACTTTATACTCTATTTTTTCTGTAGAGAATTTCAGGAAATATTTGTGTTAAGATACAAAGAATTTGGTAGTTTTTAAGGAACTATGTGACTGTCCTCAGAGCATGTTGTCCCACACAAGGGCTGCTGTCCTTAGAACTCTCCTTCCACCAGTTCATTCCCAGATCCACTTGCCATGACTGCATTTAACAGGAATCCATCAATCCAGCCCCTGTGGAGAGCTGGACGAGGAGGTTTTGGCAGAAAAGGAGAATAATGAGCCCTTCAGGAGGGGATTTTGGGCTGCTCTCTTTTACATTAGCACTTCCTGGTGTGGACAGACCTGGAGTTTCTGGCCAACAGTATTGCCAGGAGAGTCCAGGACCTGCCTGTGCAGCTTGGAATATTCTGTTTCTTGATGTGTCCTCAATGGGTTTGATCCCTGCTGAGCTCTGTTACATCCTGTCCCACTGGGATTCCCAGTGTTTGCTTTAAAAAGAGGCTGGGAAATGAGTGGAGGGCCTGGTTGTAACCAGAGCCTAATTTAGCTGGGTTTCTAAATTCTCTCCTCCAGAGAAGCTGCTTGAAAGCTTTGCTTGATGCAGCTCCTTTCTCTCAGGCTTTAAATAATTCATCACGTGGCTGTTGCTGTGACGTTTCCCTTTTGCTCTCCTCGCACACAGGGTTTCAACCAGCGTGAAAGAACTGGAAAACTTCAGGAATATCTTGCAAAACATGCGGTGAATTCAGCGGAGAAAGAGACATTTGTGGCCAAACACCATTGTGGCATCCCACTCCCAACTTCCACAGGGAAAACCACTTGCTGGGCCTCCTATTCCCAGCTGACTGTAACCTGCTGAGAAGGGGTTTTGTACAAGGGGGGAAAAAAGCTATTTTTTTTGGTATAAAAGTGGGGACTATCTGTAAATTTTATATTATATATTGGAAGATCACTCCTTGAAACGTCGCTGTGCTGTTTTGGTGGGGCAGAGCCATTGGTTTGCCTTCAGAAGAGCTGGAGGTGAGGCAAGAACTGTGCCATTGAAAAGATTTGGGGGGGAAATTCCTTGTCTGCTCCCTGATTCCAACCAGCCCCTCGCTTACACTAACTTCCTTCTGCACAAAAACAAACTTCAAGGCTTTGTAGGAGCTGCTGCTGTCCCAAGGGGACTTCCTTGGGAAACAGGCTGTTCCTGGTGGTCCTTGCTGCCCCCACTGAAGGCTTGGGAAGATGAACCAAGAAGGATCACGCTGGAGGAACCCCACTAATGATGTTTGGCACCTCATGGAGGAGAGGGGGGGCCCACCATCAGCTGCATCCAAGTATCCATGGGGCAGCAGCAGCTGCCAGGACCCCAATTCCAACCCCCTCCTGCCCTCCCTGCCTGTGCCAAGTGGGTTTTGGCCTCTTTTGGGATCTGCTTCCTGGAGGGTGGCATCCAGGCAGGCCTAAAACAGGAAAGGATGTGCTCCTTGGGGGTGGCACAGAATGGGGCACAGGGAATTCTGCTGCCCCAAGGACAGGCAGTGGGGCAGAGGGTCCCTGCTGGGGTGGGCACAGCCCATGGATCCCCTGCAGCTGGAAGGGGTGAGACTCCCTGTTCCTGCTCCCAGCTGGTCCTGGCAGGGATGGAGCCAGCTGGGATTACACCATCCAGTGCTGCAAGAGGGGCAAAGGACACGCTGGGGTGGGGAGGTGTTGCTGGAAAACAGATCCCCCTGGCCTGGATCTCTGTGGCAGCCCTGTGTTTTCCATCCTGAGCTCCCAAAACGCTGGAAGGGCAGGAGGCAGCATGTGCTCCACTGGAGCTGCTACTGTTTGCTGAGAGCTCAAGGCCAAGCAGATAAACNCCTCGCTTACACTAACTTCCTTCTGCACAAAAACAAACTTCAAGGCTTTGTAGGAGCTGCTGCTGTCCCAAGGGGACTTCCTTGGGAAACAGGCTGTTCCTGGTGGTCCTTGCTGCCCCCACTGAAGGCTTGGGAAGATGAACCAAGAAGGATCACGCTGGAGGAACCCCACTAATGATGTTTGGCACCTCATGGAGGAGAGGGGGGGCCCACCATCAGCTGCATCCAAGTATCCATGGGGCAGCAGCAGCTGCCAGGACCCCAATTCCAACCCCCTCCTGCCCTCCCTGCCTGTGCCAAGTGGGTTTTGGCCTCTTTTGGGATCTGCTTCCTGGAGGGTGGCATCCAGGCAGGCCTAAAACAGGAAAGGATGTGCTCCTTGGGGGTGGCACAGAATGGGGCACAGGGAATTCTGCTGCCCCAAGGACAGGCAGTGGGGCAGAGGGTCCCTGCTGGGGTGGGCACAGCCCATGGATCCCCTGCAGCTGGAAGGGGTGAGACTCCCTGTTCCTGCTCCCAGCTGGTCCTGGCAGGGATGGAGCCAGCTGGGATTACACCATCCAGTGCTGCAAGAGGGGCAAAGGGGGGGAGGTGGGGGTGGGGTGGGGAGGTGCTGCTGGAAAACAGATCCCCCTGGCCTGGATCTCTGTGGCAGCCCTGTGTTTTCCATCCTGAGCTCCCAAAATGCTGGAAGGGCAGGAGGAGGCAGCGTGTGCTCCACTGGAGCCGCTGCTGTTTGCTGGNGTGTTGCTGGAAAACAGATCCCCCTGGCCTGGATCTCTGTGGCAGCCCTGTGTTTTCCATCCTGAGCTCCCAAAACGCTGGAAGGGCAGGAGGCAGCATGTGCTCCACTGGAGCTGCTACTGTTTGCTGAGAGCTCAAGGCCAAGCAGATAAACCTGGGCAGGGAATAAAGAAAGCTCCTAGGAGGGAACTGGGGATTTCAGCTCCTCCACAGCTCTATCCTGCTGGGGCTGGGAGGGTCCAGGTCCTGGGAAAGGACAAAGCACAGCCCATGGCCAGATGTGTGTCCTGACCAGCCCTGGGAGGTGGTTTGAGCACGTTGTACTTTGCAAGCTGGAGACACAGGGAATACAGAATTCTCCAGGTTGGAAGGGACCCACAACATCATCCAGTCCAACCCCTGGCCCTGCACAGACACCCCAGCAATCCCACCCTGTCCCTGAGAGGATCATCCAAACCCTCCTGGAGCTCTGGCAGCCTTGGGGCCGTGCCCACTGCCCTGGGAAGCCTGGTCAGTGCCCACCACCCTCTGGGGGAAGGACCTTTTCCCTGATATCCAACCCAACCCTACCCTGACACAGCTTCATGCTGTTCCCTCAGGACACAGCATCCCTCTGGGCTGCAGCCAGAAAAATATCAGAGCAGAAAGCCCCCTGTGACACCCCAAACTCATCCCTGCGAGCTCATCCAACAGTAGCTTTACAAGCTCCCAGCTCTGCCTCAGCAGGGCAGTCAGATGTGCCACGTCCTGGCAGGCCACAGGGGACCACAGGGCCACGCCTGGAGCTGGCTGGGTCACCCTGGGAGCAAACCCAGCAGAGAAAGTCCTTTTCTTAATTTTTTTTATTTATTTATTTCAACAGAGTAGTGCTTGGTTACAGTTTAGTGAAGAACAAATAGGTACATTCATTGGCCACAGCTCCCGATGCAGCAGCTGCTGCCCCGACTGCAAACCCAAAACACTGTTAAACCATACCAAAAAAAAAAAAACAAAACAAAAAAAACCCCAAAAACCCCAAAAAAGAAAGTTTAATGAAAGGCAACTATGCATTAAAAAAGTCATTGTACTTCTCAGCTATAAATTACTTCAGTAAAACACGGGACCGGCCCCGGGAGGAGCGGCCGGTTCGGAAACCACCAGACGAAGGAGNGGGGCCGTGCCCACTGCCCTGGGAAGCCTGGTCAGTGCCCACCACCCTCTGGGGGAAGGACCTTTTCCCTGATATCCAACCCAACCCTACCCTGACACAGCTTCATGCTGTTCCCTCAGGACACAGCATCCCTCTGGGCTGCAGCCAGAAAAATATCAGAGCAGAAAGCCCCCTGTGACACCCCAAACTCATCCCTGAGAGCTCATCCAGCAGCAGCTTTACAAGCTCCCAGCCCTGTTTGANCCCCAAAAACCCCAAAAAAGAAAGTTTAATGAAAGGCAACTATGCATTAAAAAAGTCATTGTACTTCTCAGCTATAAATTACTTCAGTAAAACACGGGACCGGCCCCGGGAGGAGCGGCCGGTTCGGAAACCACCAGACGAAGGAGTAAAACCCAAAAACGCTTTGCCAGTTGCTCAGGGGTCCATCAGCAACGAGACTCACTGCCCCGACCTGCCATCCCAAAAACCCAGGAAGATCGTAGTGTGGGGGTGTGTGCTTCAGTGCAATAGGAACAATGAGCCTGTAGCCCTTGGATTTTGTATTTTTTTTTTAATATTTTTTAAATTTTTTTTTATTTTGCACTACACTCCTTTCCCTCCGAAGAAAAACTTAAAGTGCTCCTAGTGCTTTGGAATTTAAGCAAGAACAGGGGCCACGAGCGTCACTTACTGTCTTTGGTGACTTATGGGAGCAGAAGGAAGGGGGACACGCCAGGCCCTTCATCAGCTTTGCCATAAGCCAAGCAGTGATTGAGATGGAGCGACCTGTTCCTGCCAGGAGACAGGTGAGCAGCCAGGGTGGAGCTCTGGGTCAGCTACTCGAGCGAGGGATGTGCTGAGAGGTGCCATCTTTGCCTTCTCCAAAAAGAAGCAGGACTTGGCTGCTCTTTTTTGGGGCCAGCCAGAGTGAAGCAGAGGAGCAGGGAGGGGCCAGCACAGACCACGCACAGGGACAGGGTGTTCCCGTGGCACAAGTGACATCAAGCTCAGCACAAGCAGCAGGGGAGGGGTGACCAGGCCATGCTGGTGAGGAGAGGCTGCCCCAGGGGATGGGGGGTCTCTCACACACAGCTCACACATCGAGGCTGCCTCAGGGTCTCCCCAGCTCCCAGACCACTGCCCACCACACCACTCCCTGCCCAGGGTCAGCTGGGGGTTTGAGCAGCATGAGGCAGGTCAAGAGCAGTGCCAGTGTGGGTTGGCACCAGTGGCCAGAGCAGCTCCCACTGGAGCAGTGCCTCCATCCAGAGCTGCTTCGCTCATCCCCACAGCAGGCTCAGGGACAAGCCAGGAATAAAATCAAACCTCCTCTCCAAGAGCCCAGCCCAGATCAAACTTGGCTGCTTTGGTTAAGGAGAGACAGAGAAACCTCTCCCAGCCTGACCCAGCACTCACACCCTGTGTACTCCAGTGGGAGGGCTCCAGGCCCTGGAGGGCAGAGCAAGGATCCCTGTGGTTTCTGCCCCTTCCCTCTGCAACAGCACACTCCACGGGCAGCCAGACACCTCCTGCACCTCAGTGGGGACCCACCAGTTCACATTCACTTCAGGTTAAAACTCTTGGTTATCTGCTAAATGCAATTTAATACTGAGGGGGACGAGGGGACCCCACTGTGGGTGACGAGGAGGGGGAGCAGGACTGCTCTGGGCACCCCCCGGGTCCAGCAGCCCTGGATTCACACACATTCCTGCACACACACTCCTGCTGAGCCAGCTCCAAGCTCCCCCTGAAGGGAAGAGCCAGCCCTCTCCCTCTGCCATCAGGTTGGTCACAATGCCAGTAGAAAGAGACCTCCCCCTCAGCTCTGAGCCACAGGCCCAGGGGGGACAGGTCAGCAGCCAGGTGGGACGAGGACCAGGAGTCAGAGCGAGACCCCCCTCAGCCCCGAGGCCTCACCCAGCCCTGCCAGGTGGGAATATGGCACAGTAAGCTTGAGCATCCAGTGCAGGAGGCCCTGCCTGGACAGAGCTCCCGCTCCCAGTGAGTCAGGATGCAGAGTACTTCACGGAACACGTCTTTGCAGGAAGACAGTGCCTCTCCCAGCTATGGATGTGCAATTAAAAGAGTAACTAGAACAGTCTCAGACCAAGCACGGCCCGAGCAAGACTCGTTCCTTCCAAGTGTGCAGATAAAAGTGCAAATACGCATTTGATGTTTCTTTTTCTAGTGAGGAAGCTCTGGTGCATTTAGCTGCCAACATCTTGAAGACCAGACCAAGAAAAAGCTTCCCGAGAGTTCAGCTTCACTTTGCTACATGGTACCTTAAAGTCACAGTTCTCTTAACTCACTGCCCGCAGCCTTCGGCTCAGTCCCGCGCGCAGCTGCGGCAGGTCGTGGAATGTTTGTGTCATGAGTTAGATGCTTCAGGGGAGGAGGAGGAGGAAGAGAGAAAACCGGGTTACAATCCTATACATGAATGCCCCTCTGGGAAGAGGGGGAGCCTCCTCAGTTCTGTGGGGCAGGGTATGAGCTGTGGTGGTTGGGCTCCGGGCCGCCGGCGGCGCAGAGCAAGGGCGCGCTGTCCGCAGTGGTCCCACTGTCGTTCCCAGCCAGGGACCCGTAGCAGCCCGAGCACTGAGGGGTGGCCAAGCTGGAGGAGAGGCAGAAAAAGACAGATATGGGCTCTTAGAGGTGAATTAGTTGGGTTCCTTCAGTGCTAGGAGGATCCCAGCACTGATAAGGGTATCCAGGTCTGCAGGCAAAGTATCTCTGAGGAGCCTGGCTGTGATGGAACAGGTACAAGGAGAAGAGCACCAGGCCCTTCGATGCTGGTCAAGAAGAGTCAGAAGCTCTGAACTCCTCACTACACCCCTGAGCAGCAAGGGAAATTAAAAAGAAGTGAAGTGTTCCAGGCCAGGATGGGACTTGGAGCAACCTGGTCTAGTGGAAGGTGTCCCTGCCCATGGCAGGGGGTTGGAATCAGATGGTCAGCAAGGTCCCTCCCAACCCAAAGCATTCCCTGATTCTGTGATGACAGGGCTGCCAGGTTTCCCTGTGCAGTTCAGCTGGGGATACCTGACCATTCTCTCCTCCATCAGGGGTTCCTGCAGAGCTCTTCCCTGGCTCCCAGAGATCATCTTCCCTCCAAGGACTTCAGCACCTCTCACTTTCCAGTGGAGAAACCCCTCTGGAATCATTTCAGAGCCCTCTGCCTCACAGCTGAGGGAGGACCTTAGAAAGACCAGCCCTTGGGTGAGGTCTGTCTGTAACCACTACTATTTCTGCCTGTGGGCACCATCCACTCCTCAGGCCTGGTCACTTCTAACAAAATCAGCTCCTTGTGAGCTGAAGGAGGAACAAACACTCAGTCAGAAGGCTCTCTGCCTCATCCATGCCCAAGCTGCCTCTTCCACCAAATTTTTCCCTCAGGAGCTCTGTCCTTCCCCACAGGGCAGTGGGATGGCAGCACAACACTCACCCTCCTTCTCTGGCCCCGAGCCGTGACAAGTCATCGTCGCTGTCGTAGCGCCTCGGATTGTCAAAGAAATAAGCTCTGGAACTGTAACTGTGGCTGTTCACCATCCCTGCTGAAGTCTGCCAAGGAGAAAGGAGTTAGGCCAGAAGCAGAATGCACCTGACAGTCAGCCCAGGTGCCCTGGGGCTCCTCCCTGCACTGGGGTACTTGCTCAGGCTTACCAGGTTCTGGCTCAGCCTCTGAGCCCGGAAAAACAGCACCACGAAAGTCGTTGGCACCAGCTCCCAGAGGAAAAGGACCACTCCAAACACCACGTACTCCTCACTGCTCACTTCCACATGCACCTGTGGAACACAAGGCAGAGGGGTGGGTATAATCCCAAAAGCTGCAACTGGGAATGCAGAGAAACCCTTTGGAAGGCAGGAGTCCCTAAAGCAGCACAGTGGCTGCTGCTGGTTTTGCTGGGCTGGGTCTGCCCATGTGCCACCAGGGCACTGGGAGCTCGCTCCCCACACCAGTGACTCTCCCTCACACACAGCCACGCCTGATTAAGCATTGCTTTTCTGCTCTAGTTGACTTGGCCCTCCTCTCCCTCAAAAGAAGAGTTGCCAGGCTAAAAGGGAAGAGCACAAGGGGGAATGCTTCCTGAAGGAGTGGCTGCACAGGGGAAGACTCGGGTTTGCTGGGTGGAGAGAGCAAGCAGGGCTTCTGGAGGCAGAAATCCAGCTTGTCTGGGGGTTCAGCTACACAG
>WBMV01008883.1:0-17120 GCA_013396655.1 Campylorhamphus procurvoides | reverse complement strand
GTCCAGCCCCGCTCCATTCCCCGCTCCGCTCCCCGGGCCGGGCCGGGCCGGACCGTGAGGGCCCCAACGGCCCCCGCGGGGTCTCCCGGCCGCTCCCGCAGGGGCTCCCTCAGGAGCCGCCGTCATCTTGCGCCGCCTCCGACATGCGGCGGGCCCGGCCCGCGGCAACCCTCCTGCTGCTCCTCCTGCTCCTCCCCGGGGCCGCNGGCCGCGGCGGCCCCCAGGGACCCCGACGAGGGTACGGGGACCCGCCGGGCATGGGGAGAGGGGTGGTGGGAGGGAAAGGCCGAAAAGGGGATGGGGGTTGTCGCTGAGGCGGGTGAGCTTGGTCCGCGTCAAAAGCGGTTGAGTGGCTAAAGCAGAGGTGTCATGGCGTGTTTAGGCTCAGAGCTGTACATGAGTGCGCCTTAGTAAGGTAAAAGCATGGAGCTGGTACTGGTGAAGAAGTGTTGGGAGCCCCAGATGGCAAAATCCATGAGGCAGCGAGTCCCAGGATCATGGAATGGTTTGGGTTGGAAGGCACATTAAACATCATCTCATTCCCTGTCCCTGCCATGGGTAGGGACACCTCCCCCTATTCCAGGTTGCTCCAACCTGGCCTTGGACACTCCCAGGGATGGGGCAGCCACAGCTTCTCTGGGAAATCCATTCCAAGGCCCTTCCCCACCCTCCCAGGGAGGAATTTCTCCCAATATCCCATCTATCCCTGCCTTTTGGCACTTCGAAGCCATTCCCCTTGTCCTGGCTCTCCAGGCCATTGGAAATGGTCTCTCTCCATCTTTCCTGCATCCTTCTAACCAAAAACCCCCAGAACACCAAGAGACCAACCCATAAACCCCAGCCCACCCTAAAACGCCGCACCAGAAGCTCCTTTTTGCCCCTAAAACGCTGCACCACAAGCTCCTTTTTGCCCCTAAAACTGCACCGAAAGCTCCTTTTTGCCCCTAAAGCACTGCACCAAAAGCTCCTTTTTGCCTCTAAAACTGCACCCAGAGCCCCTTTTTGCCCCTAACCCCCCTGTTGTGTGTTGCAGAGTGCCAGCAGCAGCAGCCCCTGGGCCGCAGAGCCACGTCGTGGATCGTGGGGGGCCACGAGGCTCCGGAGGGCGCGTGGCCGTGGGTGGTGAGCCTGCAGGCGCTGCGGGGCGGCGTGCGCTTCATCCACCGCTGCGGGGGCGTCCTGCTCAGCCGCAGGGCCGTGCTCACCGCCGGCCACTGCGTCGAGGGCCGCAGGTACGGGCACGGCTGGGGGGGGATGCTCCAGGCCATTGGAAATGTGGCGCAGGTTTGGGGAGGAATGGCACGGGTTTGGGGCAGAATGTCATGGGTTTGGGGTGGAATGTCCTGAGTTTGGGGCAGAATGTCACATGTTTGGGATAGGTTCTCCCATATCTGGGGCAGCATCTCCCAGGTTTGGGGCAGAATCTCCAAGGTTTGGGGCACAGTTTCCTGGGTTTGGGGCACAATCTTCAGAGTTTGGGGCAGAATCTCCCAGGTTTGGGGTAGAATCTCCCATGGTTTGGGATTTGTGGTTTCACCCACAATCTCCAAAGTTTCGCTCACAATCTCTGAAATTTGGGGCAGAATCTCCCAGGTTTGGAGCAGAATCTCCNATGGCACGGGTTTGGGGAGGAATGGCACAGGTTTGGGGTGGAATGTCCTGAGTTTAGGGCAGAATGTCACGGGTTTGGGGCAGAATGTCACGGGTTTGGGGCAGAATGTCCCAGGTTTGGGGCACAATCTCCCAGGTTTGGCGCATAATCTCCTAGGTTTGGGGCAGAATTCCAGTCACTGGGTGCAGCACAATCAGTAGAGTCGATTTGCAAGACTGCTGTTTGTCCTTTGAAGATGGAAGTGGCCATCAGGAAAGGCCCTGAGGGTGCTGGTGACAGTGGTTGGACATGAGCCCAGGTGTGTCACAGACCCAGGACAGGGAGTGTCCCCTGGGCTGGCACTGCTGAGGCCCCTCCAGTGCTGGGGCAGTTCTGGGCCCTCATGGCAAGAGCGACATTGAGGGGCTGGAGCGTGTCCAGAGCTGGGGAAGGGGCTGGAGAACAAGGAGAAGGGGCTGGAGAACTCCTGAGGGAGCTGGGGGGGCTCAGCCTGGAGAAAAGGATGCAATCTTTACATCACAAACATCCAAATTCATCCATTTTAACACTGTTTCCCTTTTTCCTGTTTAATAGAACCAATTTGGCCCTTAATTTTGGGGTTGTTTCACCATGTGGCAACAGAACAGACTTCTCACTGTGGCCTTTACCACAGTTGCACAATCTGCACCACTTGACATGGACTGTGTTGACACAACCATGACCTGAGGGAAAATGAACTGTAAAATCCTAGAACTTTGGAATTTCATCCCTCATCAGGACTTTGTTACATCAGCTCCCTGTTTCTTCAAAAGAATTTAACAATCATTTATTTACAATATAACGGCTCTTTAAGTTAGCAGTTTAATTTTTACCTTAACCTTGGAGGCTAATCAGAACTTTATAGCTCATCCCAGGCCAAATTCAAATCCCATTTAATACCAGTGAAAGGTTTTTTCAAAATACTTGACTGCAAATTAGATCTGAATGACTCCAGCTCTATTTCTAAATTTAAATTGATAGCCATTATTGTTACCCAAATCTAGGTACAAGAGTCTTTATGAACATTGTGGGGCTGACCCTCCTTTCCAATGAGACAAATGTATTCCAGGAAATATTTACTATGTCATTTTCAATGTATATTCCTAAAGGAGCATGAGCCAAAGAGGGCAGGGTTTGATGGGATATTGGGAAGGAATTCCTCCCTGTGAGGGTGGGGTGGCCCTGGGATGGATTTCCCAGAGGATGCCCCATCCCTGGAAGTGTCCAAGGCCAGGTTGGAGCAACCATGGGTAGGCTTTAGGGGTCTGTGAAAGGAGTCAGGTAAAACCAGGTGGATTCTCTGGCAGGAATCCGTGTTTCTGGCGAGCTGTGCTGGGCCTGCACAACCTGCACCGGCACGGCCCCCACACGGCCAAGAGGAGCATCCGGAGGATCCTGGTGCACTCGGAGTTCCGCGGCGAGACCTTTGAGAACGACGTGGCGGTGTTCGAGCTGCGCTCGGCCGTGAAGCTCAACCTGCACATCCAGCCCATCTGCCTCCCCCCGGCCCCGCTCGGCCCCCTCGTGGAGAACAGCAGCGACTGCTACGTGAGCGGCTGGGGCCGCACCACCGAGAAGGGTAAAGAAAGATCCGTCCTGCCCGCCGAAGCGCCCCTCGGCTCCGCCCCACCGGGAACTCACACATCCACTGGGCACCTGCACCTCGGGGCTCTTTGCCAGCCTTGCCGGGGGGAAATGGCTTCAAACTGCAAGGGGGAAGGGTTAGGTGGGATCTTGGGAAGGGATTGCTCCCTGGGAGTGTGGCACAGGGTGCCCAGAGAAGCTGTGGCTGCCCCAGCCCTGGGAGTGTCCAAGGCCAGGTTGGAGCAACCTGGGCTAGTGCAAGGTGTCTCTGTACATGGCAAGGGATTGGAATGAGATGGGCTTTAAGGCCCCTTCCACCCCAAACCATTCCATGATTCCACCTGGATCTGCTCAGGTTATGGTCTCCTCACACAACTGATTAAACTCTGCTTCCAGGGTTTTTTTCGATCACAGCCAGGTTAGAGTCACACACCTGTAACCACAGGAATACATTCCCAGCCTTTCTGCCAAGTATAACATGGAAAAAAAGGGAAATAAACTCACCTGACTTTCAGATTTGTGATGCAGCTCAATGTGGTCTGCTGGAAACAGCTGCTTTATTGAAAAGCAATGATTCTGATGCTCCATGCTGTGAACTGAGGGGCCCCCAGGGATTTATGAATGACTACACCCCTCCCAGTTCTGTCTTTAATCCCACTGGGCACAGCCTCGATGCCAGCTCGTGTGTGGGAATGGTGGGGTCAGCTGGAGCCTGTTTGATAAGGCACCTCTGCCACTCTGAGGGAGGAAGGGGTGTCACCACTGATGCTCCTTCTGAGGAAAAATTGCACAATCTGCATCAACTCATCTGCAAACCCTGAACCCACTCCAGGCCCAACCACTGGGAGCAGGCAGGGCCGTGTCTGAACACATCCAGAACACCCCCCAGCTGGCAAAACAGGGGAAAGCACAGCCAAAACTGCTGCACAGCCCAGCAGGTCTGACTTTCTCATTTCTGCCTCTGTTCCAGGTACCGTCTCAGCTGTGCTGAAGGAAGCCCGGGTGGAAATCCTCCCTGCCAGCCTGTGCAACAGCTCCCTGGGCTATGCAGGGCTCATGGACAGCAGGGTGCTGTGTGCTGGGGCCTGGGCTGGGGGCACTGACACCTGCCAGGTGAGGGCACGGGGCCACAGCCCAGCCAGAGCCCTGGGAGGGGGGAGATCTATAGCAGAATTCATGAAAGTGGCAGAAATGCCAGCCAGAAAACAGGCCAAATGCAAAGGGAGCATCATAGAGGGGTGGTGACTGCAAGGCAAAAATATCTCAAGTGCATATTTGGTGACATGGGGAATCTGAGGAGAATCTGGGAATGCTGAGCAAAGGGAAAGGAGACAGAATGGAACATATTTGTGCCACAGAGGAGTCAGTAAATGATGTATGGACAGACACACGTGTGGCTGCACCACAGAATGTGTGTAAAGCACCAGTGTCTCACCTGGTTTATGCTTTTGGAAGAGAGCAACAGCTTGGACAGGGATGTGGCTCAGGGATGTGGCAGGGTTTTCATTTTCATGCTCAGAAAAGCCAATTCTCAGGTCTGAAGCACTGGCAGAAGCTGCAGCACCAGCTGGGACATGGAGACATTTATAATTAAACCCCATAATGTATTCCTAAGTGCTTTGTCTGATACATTTCCTGCTTCCCTCAGCAGTTTTCCCTGAGCAGGTGACATGCCAAGATGTAGGAGGTGTGTGCTCCTTACCCTGTGTCTTGGTGCTTCCACACTCTGTGCACAACATTCCCAATTAACTGAGGAGTGAGGAAGTTCAGGGAGACAAGGCTTGGCATGGGAAGGTGCAGAGAGAAAACAACACAACTTTAAAGACACTGAAGCAGTGCAGGCCTGGGGTTCTGGTCAGGGCAGTGTCTTGACCAGAATCAGGAGGAATTTCTGCATGGAAAGGGTGGTCAGGAGCTGGAAGGGGCTCCCAGGGGGGTTTGGAGTCCCCAGCCCTGGAGGTGTCCAAGGAACTCGGTGCTCTGGGCTGGGGGACAAGGTGGGCATCGGGCATAGGGTGGGCTCTGATCCTGGAGGGCTTTTCCCTCCTCAAGGGTTCTGACTCGGTGTCACCACATTTCCCTTGCCCGTGGTGCCCTCGGTCCTGTCCCTGAGCTGCTCGGAGTTACCCAGCTGGGTTCCTTCCTGCCTGAGCTCTGCACTCACACGGGCTGCTGTGCTGTTGATTTGCAGGGCGACAGCGGCGGCCCCCTGATGTGTTACCACCCCGACAAGTATTACCTGATCGGCATCGCCAGCTTTGGAATCGGCTGCGGCCGCCCCAAATACCCCGGGATCTACGTGCGGCTGTCCCAGTACAGGACATGGCTCAAGTCCACCCTGCGGCTCATCAGCAGGACTGCCAAGCCCGCCAGCACCACCACGCTGCCCCTGCTCCTCCCCCTGGCACACGTGCTGCTCGCCCAGACCTTCTGAGAGAGGGGCGGCCGCCCCGGAAAGCTGGCAAAATGAGCTCCCTCCTGACTCACAATAAACCCAAGAGCCAAAGGACATGCACGCACTTCTCAGAGGAGTCGCGTTTGCAATTGTGTTTTGTGTTTCCTGCCTCTGATATCCACACTGACAGTAGAGGAAACAGTAACAGCCTTGGCCCTAATGATGGAAATCGAATATAGGAACGTTATTAACTGGAAACACTTTCCTCCCGCCCTATTTCTGTGCTTTTCCAGCCTCCAGCGCGTTAAATACACTCGCTGGTGCCACCAGGGTTTGTGGATGGCAGACGCTCCCTCTGCCGGGTAAAAACCAGCAGAGCACACAAAGCTTTTAATTAACCATTTAATTAACCAAGCCTTAGCTGTGGCTCGGCTCATTGAAAAGTAAGAAGGTAAAAAGCCCCTGCAGAGAAGTAAAAGCTGTTCTGCACTCACAAGTTTTAGCATCACAGGTGGTTTCATCCACTAAAACTGACAATTATTCCTGGCCACTGCATGATCCGATCCCACACAGGTATTCCCGCTTGGACATCACCACTGCACTTCTGTGCTAGTTCAAAATAAATAGGGACCACCAGAATTATAATATTTTGGCGACTTTATTTACCAAGGTCAAAATTTGCAACCATTAATTGTTTCAACAAATATTTACAATTCATGGAAAGCACGGACTGTTTGGAACCAACCAGCAGAACAGCACAGGGTGCTGCATCTCTTACCCTCAGCAAGGAGATTTGACTCTTTACAATCGAGCTTTTCAAGTAAAACCAAATTAAGAGCTTCACAATCAGTGATTAAAGAGCGAATTTGTGTTACTGTTTAATCTTCCCATGATGAAAAATCAGCTGCTCTTTCCAAAACACTGTTGTAAGAGGATAAAAATGACTCCTGGTGTGTCTGGCAGCAGGACAGGTGTTGGGTACAGAAAGAACTGGCCACCAGGTTTTTACAGCCTTAACACTTGGTAGGTTTTGTTTATTATTATTCCATATTACAAAAGGCAAAGGAGAACACACAGTGCCCAGGTCCAGGTCCTGCCCAGGGTCCCATCCTGCCCAGATGGCTCTGGGGATCTCCAAGAATGGAGATTTCCCACCCAAAAGAATCCTGATCACGTCAAACGTTTAATTTTCACCTGAAACAAACTGAAATGGTACAAACTGGACTCTCAGACACAATCAGATCTAATGTGCAGATATTGTCAACTGTGGGGAGTAAAAAGCCCTGATTTCTTGTTTTTATTATTCTTTTTTTCCCCCAACACTCTTTAGGATCCATTTTTTTTGCAAGTTGCCTACAGACATACAAAATTAATTCAAATATCTCCTACACCAAAGAGGATCTCATTTGACTTTGTACTATCCATAAAAATATATCCTTGAAAATCTGGTTCACAAAATATTTCATTTGGTTACTAAAATGAAATATATAAACTGTCAAAATACGTATAGAAACTCAATTTCAGGTTTTGTAAAGATCACAATTTAGCTACAAAATATACCAACCATCTCCGTTTGCAATAGAATATTTGCTTACAAAGACACCAAACTTTGCAAAATAGCTCCTACCTTACAAAAATTAGGCTGGAAATGGGAATTCTGCACAATTTCCAGCAAGAAACCAGAAACTGGAACCTCATAACCCTTTGGTATAGACCTTCCATTTCTCACTTCATCATCTTTCTTCTATTTGGTTTCATGTCCCAAAGCCCAGGAGAATCCCCAGCCAGGACAAGCACTGAGTGTTTAATTGCAAATGTGATCAGCACACAATTGAATTTTCCATGATTGATGTTTCTCATGCCCAGAACTCAGAACAAACTCCTGTGAAATGAAACTTCCTGAAGTTTTAACCTCCGAAATTCCTCGGAACTTTTGTCATTCAGTCCTTGTCCCAACCACCCTGTGCTTTAAAATCAAAGGGGTGTTGAATTCTCTGAAGAAAATCAACAGTGTCCTGTGCCTCAGACATTTCCAGGACCAGGCCACTCTGCAGATCCTTCCCAATCTGATAAACACAGCAAACATGGACAAAAATCATCCCAACTTTTTAAACTGTCATCTGAGAAAGAACATAATTTATACCTCGAGCAAAGTATCAGCCTGTTGGTTTGTTTTCTCATCTGCACCTGTAAATACCAACTTACAGGTTCAAATAAAAATATTTACAGACAAGTAACTGAAGGAAAAAGGATTGAAAAAGAGTAAGAAATCAAAACATACACTGGTTATAAATGTTACTAATAATGTCAGCTATGGCGAGGATTCCATTTCATCCCTGTTTTCATTGGAACCAAATGTGACCTCCATGATCAGAGGTACTGGTTGGAATTCTCCAAGAAACTCCCATCACCTGCCTCGTCACACGTGACTGTCCCTCCCCTGCAGCTGCAATCTTGACTTGGAGCAGTTTCCAGTTGTGCCAGCAGGAATTTTGGTGAGGTTTTCTTGTTTCCTTTTTGTACTCTGTCACCAACACGTTGTAAATAAAATCTAGAGAGTCTTTCAGCTGTGAAATCTAGGTAGAAAAGTTTCGGGTTTGACCTTTCATCTAGTTTAAAAAATTCAGTATAAAAAAAACTTCTCCGCTGAAATTTCACCAGTTCCCAAAAGGTTTTTACCTTCTTTTCTTACACACTTTTATGACAGTAAAGATCTTTCAAAGTTTTTAGTTCTTCAATTAGAGTTTTGTTCTGATTTTCCAGGACTGCCACTCGATTTTCCAGACATTTCACATACTCTTTCTTCTTCCTGCGACATTCCCGGGCGGCTTCTCTGCAAGAGACAGGTGGGATTTTAGCTCTGATTTGAGATGTGTCTCTTTTCTGAGTGTTCCAACTCTGACCAACATGAGAGGGGCCTGGGGGTGCTGGTGACAGAGGCTGGACATGAGCCCAGGTGTGTCACAGGCCCAGGGCAGGGACTGTCCCCTGGGCTGGCACTGCTGAGGCCCCTCCAGTGTTGGGGCCAGTTCTGGACCCTCATGGCAAGAGAGACATTGAGGGGCTGGAGCGTGTCCAGAGCTGGGGAAGGGGCTGGAGAACAAGGAGAAGGGGCTGGAGAACTCCTGAAGGAGCTGGGGGGGCTCAGCCTGGAGAAAAGGAGGCTCAGGGGGGACCTTCTGGCTCTGCACTCTGATGGGACAGTGGAGCCAGGTGGGAATTGGGCTCTGCTCCAGGGAACAGGGACAGGACAAGGGGAAATGGCCTCAAGTTGTGCCAGGGGAGGGTCAGGTTGGACATCAGGAGGAATTTCCACATGGAAAGGGTGGTCAGGCCTTGGAAGGGGCTGCCCAGGGAGGTTTGGAGTGCCCAGCCCTGGAGGTGTCCAAGGAAGGACTGGATGTGGCACTTGGGGACAAGGTGGGCATCGGGCACAGGGTGGGCTCTGACCCTGCAGGGCTGTTCCAGCCTCAGGGATCCCGTGGGTTCAGCAGCCCAGGTGTCCCCCCAAACACCAACCTGTTCTTCATGAGCCTGATCTCCCGTTTCAGCTGCGGATCGTCCGTCTTGCTCGTGGGCGAGGTCAGAGTGACCGGAGATGTCATCACCACGGCCTGGGGCAGCGGGGACGGCGTGGGCGTGGTGCGGATCTGGTACGTCTGCATGTCCCCAGAGGCAGCTGGGACACCAGGGGACAGGTCAGCAGGGGCAGGAGGGGACACCAGTGGGGCAGGGGCAGCAGGGGACAGGGTCAGCAGGGGCAGTGGGGGACACCAACAGGGACAGGGGCNGGACAGCAGGGGACAGCAAAGGGGCAGGGTTAGCAGGGGACACCAGTGGGGGGTTAGGAGGGGACAGCAGGGGACACCAACAGGGCAGGGACAGCAGGGGACACCAATGGGGAGTTAGGACGGGACAGCAGGGGACACCATCCAGGCAGGGTTAGCAGGGGACAGCAGGGAACACTGAACAGGGCAGGGACAGCAGGGGATACCAATGGGGGGTTAGGAGGGGACAGCAGGGGACAGCAAAGGGGCAGGGTTAGCAGGGGACACCAGTGGGGGGTTAGGAGGGGACAGCAGGGGACACCAACAGGGTGTCCCCCACCACGGCAGGGCTGTCCCATGCCCCCAGGCAGCAGTACTCACTCTGCACCACCACCTGGTTGCTGGGCACCAGGATCTGCTGGCCGTCCGAGGTGTGTGCGTACTGCAGGATGGTGGGCCCGGGCTGGGCACTGCCCGCGCTGCCCACGCTCAGCGCCTGCAGCCCCTGCACCCCGTCCGGGCCCGGCCCCGCCAGCTGCAGCCCGTTGGCAGCGATGGCAACTGTGGGAGGGACAGGGACAGGGCTTGGGGCTGCACAGCAGCAAAGGGGGCACAGCACAACACGGCCCACCCCCTGCCACCTCCCACCACGCCCTCCAACCCGGCCCTGGGCGCTTCCAGGGATGGAGCCCCCTCTGGGAAACTGTTCTGGGGGCTCAGCTCCCTCCCAGGGAAGGATTTGATCCAACCTCAATGTGCCATCTGACAGTTTGAAGCTACTCCCCTCCTTCCTTTCACTACCTGCTCTTCTCACTAACAGCCTGAAATGTCTTGGTTTAATGTCCTCAAACNCTCCTTCCTTTCACTACCTGCTCTGGTGAAGGGTTAAATCCAGCACAGAGCACTGCCCTGTGCTTCTCACCAACAGCCTGAAATGTGTTTTAATGTCCTCAAATTAAGATTACAAAGCACTGAGTTTATCTGAGCAGTTATTTCTATGTGCTAACTAACTTTACTGATTGCTCAGTAATAACCAACTTTTGTGTTTCATTTCAATCAAATACATAACAAAACCTTTATCTTGAGGTGAGTGGAATAAAAACCATGCAGGTATTTTGGGTCACATACTGTACTGTCCAGTGCTTGTCTGGTAGATGGGGGTGGGAACGGACATGGAGGTGACAGTGGAGACCCCAGGACTTTCCTCATCTCCTTTTCTATCCCGTGTGTCTTCAGAGGAAAGATCTTTCAGAATTTTTCTGTGAAAAAACCCAAAAAAAAGCATTTGACACTTGGCTCCACTTCAGTAAAATGACACACGAGGGTAGAGTTACAGCTGATAAACATCCCCCTGCACAACATCCCCAGGGAGTGCAGGCAGAGCCCCCTGGCAGCAGTGACAGCTCAGGAGGATCAGTGGGAGGCTCAAGCAGACCCACTGGGTGCTCCAAGGGAAAGGAAACACCTTGGAGGTGAAAGAAAAGCATTTGGTTTCAGACAAAAGCAGGAGGTGTATCCACCCCCCCCTACCGGTACGAGGGACGACGGGCCAAGATGCCTCGAGCCTTCTGTGAGGAGCCAATGCTGTCTGAGGAGTCCTGGGAATCCTCACTCTCAGACAGGGAAGAGACCTGGTGGGAGAGGGAATGGGAGCACCAGTGAGGAGACACCAACACAGAAGGCACTTGATGTTTGTGTAGGGAGGAGAGCACTGGAGTTTGCTGGTGACAACATGAGCCCAGTGGAAATCATATTTAAGGCTGCAGCGTATCAGGGAGTCAATGTGCAAAGTATTATCTGCAATTTCCTTCATCCCACTGTGTGCTCATCCAGTTCAAAGTGTTATTTTGTCTCTGGTGCTCCTTATTTGTGAACAGAACATGTATTTGTTCTTATCTGTGTGCCAGCAGCAGAGTCCAGAGGAATGCACACAGCTCTGGGAAAAGCCTTTCCCACTGAGCTGCAGAGACAGACAGAGCAGCCCACGACCAGCAGGGAAAAAACTGCTCATGTTGTACCTTTTTATTTTTTTATCCCCCAACAAGGCCACAATGTTCATAAATAACAGGGGGAAAAAGGAAAGAATCCAGTCAGTGGTGGCTGCAGGAGGGGAAGGAAAAGGAAAGGGATTAAAGGAAACTGGGGCAGAGGTTCGACCCTTCCAGCAGTGACACGTGTGTCCCTCTCCCTGCTCTGCTCTTCCAGCAGGGCCAGCTGAGAACCCCTCAGGGGTTATCAGTGCAGTGTGGCATGAGGAGTGTGGGACAAGGATCAGGGACAAACCGCTGGGGTTTGGGGCACTCCTCCCTCACCCAGTGGTTTCCCAGTGAACTCCAGTGCCCTGAGGGCTCTGCAGCACGGCCTGGCTGGAGCAGGAACAGCCTCACTGGAACTCCCGGGCACCTCTGGGAAGTGACTCACAAAACCCACGTGGCAAGTGAGTAAGAGACACAAGCAGAGACTTGGGAGCACCGAAAGGGAATTCCAGAGAGCACGAGGGGAGCAACCAGAGCTCATCCTCCACCCTCCCTTCCCCAAACACCCTTGTCAATCCACTGCTGGATTATTCTCTCATTCTCCACACCCTCCCCTGGGTATCAAACCCCACCTTCTGCCTGCCAAGGCACCAACTGCAGAGCTGTGGGTTGGGTTTGGTAATGGATTTTAACTCCAGGGGTGATTTGAGCCCCTGGGCTGTCCCTGCAGCCCCCTCTGTGTGTCACAGGGCACTGAGGCAGGGCCAGAGGGTCACACGAGCCTTGGCACATCCTCTCACCTACAGAAAGGTGGATTTGGGGTATTGAAAGCCATCCCAGAGTTACCTGCACGGTTTGCACCTGAGGGGAGTGGATCACTGAAGAGGACTGAGCTGTCTGAATGACTCCCTGCACCTGGACCTGCTCTCCAGGAAGCTGAACCACCGTCAGGGGGGCAGAACCTCGGAGAGACATCTACAACACACCAGAAACCACCAGTGAAGCCTCTGCCACAGCACTCACAACTGCAGCAAACAGGGGAGAGGAGAACCTCCTTTTAGTTCTAATGCAATCACAAAAGTACCTTTAAAGATGCACAGATTTGAGATAATATTTACACATGAAAAAGGCTGAAACAGGTTTTTATTTCCTTTGATTGGGGGACAATCAAATATGTCACATTATGTCCCATATGAAGATTAAAACTAGATTAAAAAGGTGTAAATACTGCAATTTCCTAAAGGCTTTGTGGTTTTGACACTGAACCACAGGAGTCCTCACACTTTAATTTGATTTATATTGTTCACATGTTCAGCAAACAAAAATAATTCAAGTCCCACTTAGACTGTAAATAAACAACCAGNTATTGTTCACATGTTCAGAAAACAAAAATAATTCAAGTCACACTTAGACTGTAAATAAATAACCACTTTCCTCCCCAAATTTCTTCCCTACTTTGATTAATCTGAAGCACACGAGGAGATGGAGGGACCATGACAGCTCACACAGCTGAATTTCCACTTCGTGCTCCTTTTGTATCAGAAGGGAGATTCAGAACTTTACACAAAACCAGAGCCTGGAAACAAACCCCAGGACAGCTGCTGATTCTCTCTCCTCTCTTACATTTTCCATCAAAATCCCAACAAATTCAGCTGCCTCCAGAGGCTGAGCAGTGACTGAGCTGCACAACGTTGCTGTTGCCCAGGAAAACCCCCCTGGGAGGATTCACTCTGAGGGGCAGGACGAGCTGAATCCTGAGGGGTTCAGGTTAGAGCTCCAACAGGGATGTTCCCCTGGAGGAAGAAGCTCCCATTTCCAACTCCTCAGGATTTATGGTATCAAATGGGTTCATGTTGGGCTAAAATCCAAGTGTTTCCATGGTGCTGAGCACACCCAGGATTGCTGTTACTACAAAAGGAGCTGCAAATGCTTTTTCTGAGGAAAAAATGAGACCAGGCCCTCGATTTATTCCTGGGCAGCTCCTGTGGTCGACCAGCCCCAACTCTGGGCTGCCCCTCTGCACTGTACAAGCCCAGAAATTACCTTTTTGATACTTTTTCCTTCATTTTACATCGCTCACCACCGAGCAAACACATTTTCCTCAACCTCATTCTGGTTTTTCTTCTCTGTATGCTTCTAAGAGGGAACCCAGGGTTTGCAGCACACAAAGTGGCTCTGAGGGCCCTGAAATGTTTGCTGAGATCCAGCCCAGGCTTTACCTGTTGAGCAATATGAGAGAGCTGAGCTGCCTGGAGGGTTGTACCTTGTAGGGCCGCGGGCTGGGATGGGGTCACGGAGCTGCTGCTGCTGCCCTTGGGCTCCTCTTCCATCCTCAGCTGGGGGAGAGCAGGGAGAGGAGTTAGCCACGAGCATGGACACAAGAATTGACTGAACTCCCTGCTTGTTCTTTTCTTCCACACAAGCAAAACAAGTCAAACCACGAGATCATAAAATGCCAGGGTGGTTTGGGTTGGAAGGGACCTTAAACATCATCCCATTCCACCCCCTGCCATGGGCAGGGACACCTTGCACTGTCCCAGGGTGCTCCAAGCTGGACATTCCCAGGGATGGGGCAGCCACAGCTTCTCTGGGAAATCCATTCCAGGGCCTCCCTACCCCAATCTTCCAATATTTCTCCCCAATATCCCATCCAACCCTGTCCTCCGGCAGTGGGAAGGAAGATCCAGGAAGAAAACCAAGACTTTATACTAAAGAATATCTGGCTCTAAGGAAGATAATTTCCCAAAATACTTTCTATCCAAACCTATTTTAAACCATCTGAAGGTGTATCCAAACAAACCAGGCATTCAAACCCAAGTGGAGAGAACACAGTTTCGGATTTTCAGCGCTGCCAGAGCCACTCTGTCTCCATGTAATGCAGTCCCCAACACCTCTCTGCTGTCTAAGTTTTATATTTAACTGCTCAGTGTGTTGCCAGCATCCCCCCCTCGGCTCTGGGGGATTCAGGGAGGCACAAGTGCAGCCTTCAGCTGGGGGGAGTGGGCGGACCAGCCCGCAGCATTAAAGCTGAGGGGTGAGTGTGAAACATTTTGTCACAGGAGGTTTGAAAGTGTTGAAAGGACAGTTGCTATGAGACTGGAAATTACATTTCTTTCTGTGGAAATGTGAGTCACTGATTTTCCCCTGCCGAGCTGAACCGCAGCGAAGGCTCCGAGGGGGAAAAGGCAGCCAAGAGCAGGGGCTGCACCCCCAGTGCCCCCCAGCAAAGGCACAGACTGTGCAGGGGCAAAACTGCTGCTTGGGGGACCCAAGAACTGTGACTGATGGAGCAGCTCTGCTGGGAGGAAAGGCTGGAGAGCTGGGATTGTCCAGCCTGGAGAAGGTAAACTTTGGGGTGACCTCATTGTGGCCTCCCAGGACCTGAAGGGAACCTGCAGGAAGGATGGAGAGAGACCATTTCCAATGGCCTGGAGAGCCAGGACAAGGGGAATGGCTTCAAAGTGCCAGAGGGCAGGGTTAGATGGGATATTGGGAGAAATTCCACTCTGGGAGGGTGGGGAAGGGCCTTGGAATGGATTTCCCAGAGAAGCTGTGGCTGCTCCATCCCTGGGAGTGTCCAAGGCCAGGTTGGAGCAACCTGGGCTGGTGGAAGATCTTCCTGCCCAAGGCAGGGGTGGCACAGGATGAGTTTCAAGCCCCTCTCAACCCAAACCACTCCATTATTCCAAGATCCCATGTGTGCTTTACAGCACAGCCCAAACCCTCCCCAGCACATGGTGCAGCTTCCCAACGTCCCCGTGGCTACAAACACCAACCACATCAAAATGAAGAGCAGAATTAAAGCCAGACATGTGCAGGGGACACAACTCTGTCTGTCCTCTAATGCAGCTTCATCTTCCTGAAGGGAAAATGGACCTTTTGCACCCTGCAAAGTGTCCCAGGGCCCCTCAAACCNTGTCCTCTAATGCAGCTTCATCTTTTGCACCCTGCAGAGTGTCGCAGGGCCCCTCAAACTGAAATCCAGGCAGCAGCAAAAATGACAGTGAATTTCCAGTGCCACAGAAACCCCCCACTCATTCCTGTAGTGCCAAACCACAGCCTGCCCTCTGCCTTCTTGTCCCATCAAAGACCCAAACCAGCAAAACCGATAAAACCACCCCAAATAAACACCCTGGGGAGGGAGCACAGAGGTTCTGCTCCCTCTCAGGGCTGTGAAGTTCTGCTTTGCAGGAATGGAAGATAAAGTATTTCCCATCAGAAATAGGATTTCTGAGTTGGCTTCATCCCCACTTGCTCTGTGATATTCAATTATTCATCCAACACCAATCGATTTTAGGACAATAATGTGAATAAAAAGACTTAGCCAGGGTTGCAACAGGGTGGGAATTCCCCCAGCCCCTCACTCTGACTGTCACACACATGCCTTTACCTTGCTAAAGCAACTTATTTAGCTGGAAAATCAGGAATTTCCCACTGGAATGGCCTCCTGTGAGCACCTGAGGCAGCAATTGGCACCCAGCAGCTCCAGAGAGAAATTCCAAGGAAAAACCTCAACCTGCAGCTCTCAAGCTTTGACAAGAAGCACCACAAAGGGAAATTCCTGAGCACAGTCAGGGGTGAAACTGCTCCAGGAGCTCAATTTAGACTTAATGAGCTGAAAGAGCTGCTCAGTTTGGAGTGAAGGAAGAGTTTTACCTGTCACAGAGCCCTGACAGGAGGGTTTATTCCTTATTATTTGTCCCAATCTGGATAAACTCCCCCTTTTTACAGTCAGGCAGGCACAGGTGATGCTTTGCAGAGCCAAACCAAAGTCTCCAACACCTCAAAAGTCACTGAACTGAAAGGATTCTGCAAGAGCAGCTCATGAAAGGCCTTCAGGGACTGCTGGAACTCTGGGAATCACCTCCCTCCAGCCACGGATTTCAAACAAGGCAGGGATGTCCCAGCTCATCCTCATTTCTCCCCCCAAGGTTCACAGACACCCCCAAACCCCCCAGAGACACCTGAAACGCCTCAGGAGTGGCAATGAAAAGGAAAACCTCAATCCCACGACTCCCATTAATTCTCCAAATTCCCTAAAACGCTCCAGGAAGAACCAAGTTCTCTTCTGCCCTTTTCAATGGAGCACAGGAAAGGCCTAAATGATGTCTCATCACTGAAATATGGCAAGAGCCAATTAATCATCATTTTAAAGGCTCTATAAAGTCAGAAGTCAAAGAATATTGGGCAAGGAATTTGTTCTCAAATACTCAGTGACAGGAGACAAATCCTGGCGTTTACAAACTGCACAAAGGGATTTAAAACCCTCTTTTGAAATGCTACTGGAGTAACCTGGGGGTCTTTAGAGCCTCCAAACCAGCTGCTTTCAGCAGTGAAAAGATTATTTCCCGAATTTTGCAGCTCAGGCACCTGGGGACACCCAGAAAACTGTCAGAACTCCAGGTTTGCTCCAGGAGCACTTGGCACGTGTTTCCTGCCAGCCCAGGAACCCCCCGACTCCAGAGGAGCTTCCCAAAGAAAAGCTGCAGCCTCAGACCCCTCAATATCCCCCTGGAATCAGGGATTTGATGGCTCTGACAGGGAAACACCCCGACATCTCACCAAGGATAAACCAACACAGGCTGGGGCAAAATTCATGGAAAACGGGTATGGATGGCCATTAATTAAATGGTGGGTTAATGAGCAATAAAGGTCCTGGTTGTCAGAGGGGGAGCCCCTCGTCACCCTCAGACTCCCTTCTGGAGTCCCCAAATCCCGGGGGAACGGGAATGGGGGAACAGGAATGGGGGAATGGGAATAGGGGGAAT
>WBMV01008881.1:271032-297867 GCA_013396655.1 Campylorhamphus procurvoides | reverse complement strand
CCTGGCCCCGGCCTCTGCTCCCTGCCCCTGCCCGCCACAGCTCCTCGTACCCGGCTGGATGCTGGGAGGTGTCACACACCATCTCTTACCCCGGGACTGTCCCCCTTCCACCCGCCGAGAGATCTGAGTATGAGCATTACACCTCCTCCCTCACTCAACTCCTTACTGTATATCCAACCCTCTGAATGTCAAATGGTGGCATTGCCTTTTGTGTTGAGAAAAGCCTAAGTCTGTTCACAGCTGGCGAATGTCTGGTTCCCTCTGACGCTCTGAAACTATTTTCCAGATCAGTTTCCACTGCTAACAACGAAGAGGGTGTTCTGGAAGGGAGTGCTGGAGGAGCTGCTGTGGTTCATCAAGGTTCGGTATTTGGATGTCTGTGTGTGTGCTGTGCCTGAGAGTTGGATAAATGGAAGAAACTCGTGTGGGGTGGATTAAGGGATTTGGGGTAACTGCATATGCTTCTGTTCCTATGACAGAAGAAGTGCAACTACCTAGCATTTTGACCACACATAGAAGGCCATTGTCTTCAAGGCATTCTCCATTTTAGTGCAGACTGTTCCTAACAGTGCCCTCAGGAGAGTTTATCTTTTATTTCTTTTTAAGGGCTTTTGCTGAATTGACTATACCACACAGTTATAAAGCCTAATACAGCATCTTTTCTCAGTGTTTGAATAAGAAATAATATGAAATAGAGGGCAGGCAATTTAGTGATGTGCTTTTTAATACTGAGATTGATTTCAACAGAAACAAGCAGTACAGAACCACAAGCAAAGTAAGATTGATGTAAACACTTGGCTTTTTAGTAGCAAAAAAATGAGATCTAACAGAGCTAATAGCTGTAGGTAGAGCAATAAAATTCAACTATAGATAACGCATTACAATGTAAGTGTTCCTTTGTATGTTGTGGCATTGTGCAGGTATGGGAATGTCTACCTAACCATTTGCTGCATATCAGGACTCAAATATGCATTCATTTTTAAAAGCTTCTTTTTCAAATGTAAAAGACTAGATATTCCCCAAAACAGCATGATTTTTGTGTTGAATTTTTGAGTGTGCTGATTTGGACATTGTAAGATTCAGTGATTTTTCCCTGGGTCATTTTTACATTTTTGTCATTTTAACGAAAGGATTTTTAATACCTAAAGCTCATTATAGGTGGCTTGGCAAAGACAGTGCCTAGACCATACATTTTTTGTTAGTCTATTTTAGTCCATCTGTAAAGTAATATCTTGTTCTCTGCAAATGTGCTTATGAAATGACATACCACAGCTGACCTTGAGACTGTACTGTTTGTGCATTCACAAAGTTAGGATGATCCTGTGCTAAACAGGAGCATGGCATTTCAAACTTCATCCCAATATGCTGCTCACAAGTTTTATTCTGTCCACATGCAAGAACCTCATCTAGTACAATGATTATACTGCTCATACTTTATAAGTGAAGGCATACATATAGTGGAGCCTAGCAAAGCTTCATACAGCTGTTTCAAATCATGTCCTCTGTGTTAGATTTAGGTGCCAGGCTTCTTACTGTGTTTTGTAGGGTTCTACAAACGCCAAAGAGCTCTCTGCAAAAGGAGTGAAGATTTGGGATGCTAATGGATCACGTGAGTTCCTGGATAAGCAGGGTTTCAGCACCAGAGAGGAGGGAGATTTGGGACCAGTGTATGGTTTCCAATGGAGGCATTTTGGAGCAGAATACAAAGATATGTACACAGGTAATCATATACAAATGCAGTCTTGATTGCTTAGTGAGACAACTCTGATACATCACTTCCAAAAGTCCAAGTAGAATGGACTACTGTTAAGGGACCAAGTGTAAACTGATAGCGAGAATAAATAGTGTTTGAGAGAGTTAATTTAACTTTTTTTTTCTTAGTCTAATTATCCTGAAATATGTAGCTTTCTATATTGTAGTTTGAGATTTGTAGAACAGATGCATCATAACGCATACACTGTTATTCTTTTATCTAGTGCAGGTATGGTTACTGGTAGCTGGAAGGAAATGTGTCTGTTGCAGTCCACAAGCCAGAGCTGGTTCCATCTGGTAGCAGTGAAACACAGGCTGCCATCTCTGTATACCAATGCGGGGTCCTAATTTCTGTGATACTGCTGGAAAGAATTGAAATTAGTGCACTACATTCATTCGTGACAGTGAAAGGGAAAGATTTTTCCATTCTCATCTGGAACAATGTAGAGTGTATCATCCATAGCTGATCATGCTGTGGACAGAACAGCTGTAACAAGTTATGATGTGATGGACTACCTGCTGGTATTGTTTTCAGTGAAACTCGTTCATTAAACTTACTCTGAAGTGTCTTGCTGGCTCTTTTATGAGTCACTGAAGGAGAGAATATAGAAAACATTTAGAGGACTGCCCCTATCTGGTGTGATTTTTAATTTGGATTAACAACGTGGTTAGTTATCTTAGTGGGTGTTTGATTTTGGGGTATTTTTTTAATAGAGCCTCAAAATAAAGCTCACATTAGTTACAGATATCAGACTTGGTATTGGTGTGTTGACCACTAGCAGAATACAGTTTTATGCTAACATAAGTGGTGCAAACTGTGAACTGACACATCTGAAAGCTTAGTAAAAAGTTTCAGAGTTCCTGAACTTAGAAGGTCTGAGGCAAAACACAGAGTGGAAAAAATGAACCAGATAAATTCCCATAGGTTTCATTACAAATAGATTTCCTTAAATTGCATTACTAATGGATTGGTAATTAGTTCAGGAACTAACATGACCATTTGGCAAAGCTTCTGGCACGGTACTGCTGGCAGAGGAATTCCCTGAGATACTAATTGTGTCACAAAAGGAGCACAGAATATTCTGAATTGGAAGGGACCTACAAGGATTGTTGAGTCCAACTCTTAAGTGAATGGCCCATACGGGCATCGTGTATTACTACCTTGCTTGCCAGCTTGGGTCTTCCTCTAACCATAATTTGGCAGTGCTGCAATAAGTAATCAGAAAAAAGTAGTTACTGGTCATGCTGATTCACTGGCATGAGTCAGAACAATGATTAACAACTAATGACTCTTTCATTCTGAAATCCATTCTGATGGTCAGTTAATTTCAGTGAATTATTGAGCCTAAAATTCAGCCAGCGAGTATCGTTGAGTGAAGTGTAATATTCTGTGTTATACATGATTAAAGTTCCTTTCTGGCCCTAAATGCTATGGAAATTCCGTTTTCATACATGACCTTATGAGTGCTAGATGAGTATGTTTGTTCATCTGTCATTGTACTTTTGAGTGTGTAAAGAATGCTGGTATCCTATAATACTGGTCTGGGCATAGTTTATTTTTTTTAATTACAAGAAGCACTGTAACATGCAAGTTTAACATCTAGAAAGGCATTTTAATCCAGAAGTGCAATGAAGATTTTAGTTTAAATACTGTGAATGACTAGGTGGAAATATATTGTCCACTCTAGTACATCTCTTTTCCTATTGAGGTAATGAGTCATCATGAATGAAAACATTATCATTCTTTGTTCAAATATTATTTTTTTTTTTGTATTGCAAAAAATGTCAAGTTGGTGAGAATGGAATAAAGCGTTCTAAATGAGAATGGTCCTATTTCAGTGAGTGCTGAAGGTAGTCAAAGCACACAAAAGAGATGGAGGGACATGTGAAAATACCATCATGAGAATTTCACAAGCTTTAGAGTACCCTTTAAAGAAACACCAAGAATAGCCTACGTTTAGAGTGTGCCAACTAATTAATATCACTTTCAAAGTTGCAATAAAATCTTCAGAGGTTGTCATTTTCGGTATTACTTTTCAGTGGGATGTGGGCTGGGTGTTAAATATCATGACTTGAATCTGTCTGGTTTAGATCTTACTTTGTATCTTTCTCCAGATTACTCCAACCAGGGAGTTGATCAGCTGCAAAAAGTGATTGAAACGATCAAAACCAACCCAGATGACAGAAGAATCATTATGTCTGCGTGGAATCCGAAAGGTATTGAATAGCAGAGTTTAAGTGAAAGCACATTATCTTGCTGTATGCTAAAATTGTGTTTTATTTCTGTGTCAACAGTGAGTTCCATTTGTTGTCCTTATTTATTCTTTATAAAACTACCAGGAATGCAATAAAAATGGTCAAGAGTTACAAGTTTGATTCTCTTTCTACTTAATCCTCATGTTCAGACCTCAGAAATATCGAACCATTTCTTCAGAATTTTTCTCTCCGGGTTAAAGTGAGGTAGATACCTGGCTACCATTGTCTTTGATGTAGAATCTCTGTTTAAAGACTGTAGCTCTTGTTTTAAAAAAGATTAAAAAAACAAAACCCAAAAGGAGTGTCTGGCTTTTAGCCATATAATAAATGGTAAATTTAACAAAGCCCTTAAAACTGGAGAACAAAAGTATTGTTTGTGTTGTAATCATCTCTTTGAACGTAGGTTGTCTAGATATCCAGTCACTCTGTAGGGCTGTTTCTAAACAAGAGCTGGTACAAGAGAATGTTTAACTTCACCAGTGGTAGATCTGGTCTCCAAAAAATCACACATCGTTTTCCACTGGTGTCTGAAAGGGGCTGCCACATGCTGTTACTGTTATTTTTAAGGTTAAACATTCTCAGATATCAGAAGATACGTGGTTAAAGTTTTTCTTACCAAGTGTAGTTGTGCTAGCTGCACTTTTTAAGTGTAGATAAATACTCAAAATGTCTTTTGTTTTCTGATTTTTTTTCAATTGATCATTACTTTTATATCTCAACAAGCAACAAAGGCACATTGCAATGGGAAGAGAGTAAGATGAAGCAGTTGGAAGTCACTTTAGGGTACATGCTTAATTTTACTCTTAATGCCTTCCTTTAGGGAAATCAACTGTCTCCCTGAGGTGAGTAGCATTAAACTGCTGTGCAGCATTATGGCATAGATCTGTTCGGTGGAATATCTGTTTATGGCTTTCTGGTTATGCAACCCAGGGGACAGCTTGCCATGACCCAGACTTAATTGCTTGGGCAGCAAGTACTTATAAACAAGGGAAAAAGTAACAGAATGACAAAGGTGTTGGCTCTCTATCTCATTATAGGCTTGTTTAGGTTTTGCATCTTCGACATTCATAACACACTAATGTTGTTACTGTTTCCCCCCCCCTCCTTTCTGTACTGCAATTCCTAGATATTTCTCAGATGGCTTTGCCTCCATGCCATGCCCTTTGCCAGTTCTACGTTCTAAATGGTGAATTGTCTTGCCAACTTTATCAGAGATCTGGAGATATGGGACTAGGAGTTCCTTTCAATATTGCCAGCTATTCACTGCTCACGTACATGATTGCCCATGTCACAGGGCTAAAGGTAAGCTATTTAGCCATTTTACTTAATCTTGTCTGAGAAGTGAAGGACTAAAAGACAGGACAGGGCTCTGTGTCATGTCCAGGAGAAACTGGAATGAACATACTGTTCAAACTCTTGCTGAAATACACGTAAAAAAGGGCTATGTGAATTGCCTCTGGTTTGTTTGGGCAGCTAGGATCAGCAATGTAAGAATTCTTATATTAAGGTTAAATAGACAGAAGATCCTCCAGGTCTTGGCCATGTCAAAACTGGCCTGTTCACTAAGTCTGCTTCTTAGAAATCTGAACAGAGCACTTGTCCTTACGGGATAGTAACATACAAGTGATTCAATTTTGTAGCATGTTTACTGGAAGTGAGCAGTAGCTCAGCAATTGCTGTCAAGGTTTTAATTTGGATATTCTGCCCACCTAACGTCCACCTATAATTTCAGCTAGGTATTTCTTTGATTTCCTACTGTAGATTATTATGTAGAGTGGCAGTAGGTGCTCAAATAGCTCCTACCCTGACTTCAGAACTGTAATTTTTAATTTGGCAGAGAAATTTAAATTCACAATAATCCTGTAAATGTGAAGACCCCTTTTCTTTAGGACATGTAAAAAATTATACTAGTAAGGCCATTTGTGCATGAGAAAATAGGGAAGAATCAGACTTCACAGCAATTGCAGAAAAAGAAATTAGTCCAAGGTACTAGGCCATAAGGTAAAGTCCATAAGGAACCTTCCATACCAGTCCGAGGTAAAGTCCATAAGGCAGGTGTTGATGCTCAGACACTTCCTCTCACGGCTTTGGGTTTTTCCAGTATAATAATATGTCTAAGGGCTGATCTGCATTGTGGACAGAGGCCACTAAAATAGCCAATAGAAATTCCCTGAGTTAAATTAGATTGCTCAGGGACTGCTGTATCACAGAAATTGCAATCTTGCAAACCCATCTGGACGCCTGATAAGTGCTTTGGGGTTTATACTGTGATTGGCACCTCCACTGCTGCCACCTACAATGTTTAGTAGAGGCTAAGGCAACGGCTCTGAAAACAGCTTGGGCAAGTTTTACATATTATAAGTAAAGTGGAAAAGCTGGATGTCACTGCCACATCTTGATGAACAGATCAGTAGTGCTCCATTCAATACCAAAGCTATTATCCTAGCAGGATTTCAAAGATAAGTTTTTTGGTAAGCTAGTGAAAATTTCATTATGTTTTTCATTAATTATGCATTAGTCAGGGAAGCTAGTATCCTTCAGAGCTTTCAAGGATGTCTTGGCAATACAATTTAGTACAGAAGCTGCAATTCCACACTAGTTGCAAGATGCTAGGAATCAATACTGTAAGCATTGTAATGTTTTGCTTTCTTGAAACCTGACTGTTTGAAAACCACATGTATTCTTCATTCCTTTCAGCCTGGAGAGTTCATACACACATTAGGAGATGCTCACATATATCTGAATCATGTGGAACCTCTAAAAGTTCAAGTAAGTACTTACTCTGTATTCTTGCGTCCTTTTATCTTCCACAATGCTTATTCAATGCAGAATTATCTTGGTATTAAAAATATCCTTTTGCAAATATTAATTTGTGTGGCTTTTCCTCTCATTTCTAGCCTAATTATTGTAGTATCTCAACATCTGTTCAACTCAGGTTGCAAACAGAAATACAATATAAACATGATTGAAATGTACGTTAGTGTACTACTCTAGAACCAAGTTAGAGATCCAGAATCTGTACTCATACTTTCAGCTCCATCATGCCAAAACCTTAAAAAATTGTTCTGCCTAATAAAAACAGATAAACACAAAATTAAGTATCTTAGTACTATATCAGAAAAGGATAACTTATCAATGCACAGAGTTAATCAGTATTACTATTTGACTGAAAAAGACTACATTTTCTTCACTAAGCAATTTGCTGCAGCAGGAGAAAAATCAGAATTTGACTTGATTTGACTTAGCTCAGACTGAATGTCCTCACTATTTTATGGTTCAAAACCATTCAGAGAACTGGTTGTTGATTTGGACCCAAATGGTCCTGCAAGAAACTGCAGTACATTTGATGCACATCTGGATCAGTTTCCAATTTAGTTTCCTCTGGAAGGGATCTAATCTGTGACCACCAGAATTGCTTTGCCAGCTGACAGTGCTTGCATTGCATTTGGATGATCAGGGAATTCACTTGAAAATTATGCTACTGCTCCTGATGAAAATACTAAAGTAGATTCCACTTAACTATTAGAATTTTCTTCCCCTTTTTTTTCTTAGTGTAAGTCTTCTTGGTGGGGAGGGAAAGTCTACATAGTATAATTTGAATTGAGATTGAGAACAGAAAATCTCCACTTTCAAGTATTAAGCTTTGTACAGTAAAGCTTTCTTTTATTTCAGCTTCAGAGGGAGCCAAGACCTTTCCCCAAACTCAGAATTCTTCGTAAGGTTGAAGACATCAGTGACTTCAAGGCAGAAGACTTTCAGATTGAAGATTATAATCCTCATCCATCTATTAAAATGGAAATGGCTGTTTAATGCTATAAACCTGCATTAAATATTTATGTACCTAAGCTACTTAGTTTCTCTAAAGTGATGGGGCTTTCTTATACTTTGAAAGATATCTACTTTATTATTAAAAAGAAATAGATACCAGCAGACCAGAACTGCCTTCAGTACTAACCTGCCCTTGTACGGAACAGATGGTAATTCCTGATGTGCTGTGCAGACATTAACCCAGTTCTAAGTTGTTGGTGAGCCACTTTTCTACATGTTTCAGTTACCAGTGGCCGCTTCTATTACCATTCGGTTACTATGTGTGAGTAGCACTTGCTTCTGTGCTTAATATGGTATGAAAATAAGAAACTTTGTGTACGATAGAGGATTCTTTCAAAGTTGGAGAAGTTGTTAAATATATTCTTGAGAGTGTGTGTTTAATAAAGCTTTTTTTAAAAAAAGTTCTGGAAAGGATGATGCATGTTTAATTTTGGTGGTTTTGTAGTAGTAGAAAAGAGTGAAAAGCAAACGATCTTGGTGGGTGAGATCTAGCAAGGAAAAACAAATTTCCCATGGTCTTCATAGATGAACCATCAGGAAGACAAAAGATCTTAATGGAACCTTGCCTGAACTGCAGTGTCTGCATAACATCTCTGTAGCAGCAATTTTCTTTATTCCCTAACCCTATATGAATTATTAACTTGATATAAATCAGATAGAGCTGTAGTTAAACAGGAGTAACCAAATAGCATTAGTAACCAGCTCTCTGTCATCATTTAAAACCAGATCCCGCAGCCACGTGGACTAGTTTTGCAGTCTGGAGCAGTAAAAGCTAGAGATCATAGTATTTTTAGGAATGCAGTTTATTAATAAAATTCTAGCAAAATTCAGCTTTCATCTCTTTTTATCCTTGAAAATTCTGCAGTAACTTCAGTCTTTATAAAATTCTTCTTCAGGAATTCAACTGTGAATAGATCTATGGTTAATATTCAGACATAGCATATTCAATACATATTTGAATACACGGATAAATTAATAGTAATTTTTAAATTAAATTTTAAAGTCAATAAACTTGTAAATATTGGAAAAGTTTACAATTTCAGATAATTCTAAAAATTTAATAATCAGTATGCTCTAATTACATTCATTCAATTATGTCATGTGCTCCTCCTAATTAATTCTATCTCAGCTTTACCAGTCTTATATTTTAAAGTTGCCTAGTTCAGATAGTCCCAAGTGTCTTCTGCATTAATGATACATCCCAGCTGTAGGTTGTCAGCCACTTTTTACCATGTTCATACTTTATAAGTTAAAGGTTCTTTACCATCCTCTAAAGTACTGAAAATCAATTTAAGTTGCAAATTCACTCTGCAGTTCTGCCTACACTTAGCAAGTTAAGTTCCTTTTGCTGGAAGCCGTTTTATGTAACACTGCTGATAAGGTGGAATCTGCAGGACAGTTTAGCAAGTGTAGCCAGAGAGGATGTGGAATAAAATGTTGGCCTCAGGGCTTGACTAGTGAGAATTAGCAGTTTCAGTGAGGCTATCCAGGACAAGAATACCTAGCTAAGAGAAAAATTCAGAATGGGAATCATTTATTCCTTCATAAATTACAGAGGAGTTAGGTGTGTGGACATACATAGCATGCTTAAACAGACCTATATATATAGCTCTGGAAGAGCTACTACTTTTTACTGTGAGAGTTAACTACAACTTCTTTCTCTTGTCAGCACAATTTATTACCAATAGCAGTTGTTGAAGTGAAGCTTGGACCTTGAAGACCAAGGAGGCTTATGGTGCTCAAAAGATCAGAAAGGTTTGAAAAGCAGACTTTATACAGCACCCTTTAATGTGAATAAAAGTGAAAATACATTTTAAAATTCATAGGTATGAAACTTCTATGAGATTTCATGCAAAAATATGAATATTCAAAGAATTTGTATATATAGACTTAAAAAGGAGGTACTCAAGGAATTTGACTTTGCAGGATGTGAACACAATTCACTGCAGCAAAGATTACTCGTATGATTGCAGGCCATATTCAGAGCAGTATTTTAGACAAAACATGGGACGTTGCTAGATCATTTTGGGAAGCTGAGAAAAGGACCCATAAACCTACTGAGAGAAGGGGTTCTTTGACTTCTTTCTGGATGAATAAGCTGTCCCAGAAGCTCCCAGTCTGTCGTACTGCCCAGCTGATGACTTAAGGCTCTACAGGTGGCATTAGAAGTCAGTTCCTTATCAGCTCTGCATATTCATAGCATTTCTGAGTCTTTGCCATTTGCCCTGTTGACTGCTAGGCTCATTCTGCCTTGCCATTTGGAATTGAAGGGTCTTCTCTCTTCTGTCATTCCTCCTCCAGATGAATCCTTGTATCATTTCTCCACTTTCCAAAGGTAATTCAATAACTTGGAGATAGCAATGAAATTTCTTACTGCTTCAGTCAAATACGAACTTCTCTGTCTTCTTAGACAAGCTTTCATTATCCATATTATTTCTGACATGTTTTGATATGTTGCAAAATGAGCCTTACTGCAATACCACAAAGAATATTGTTACCTGATTATGATGGATGAAGGGTCAGAAAAGAAAGAACTGCTTCTGAATTTTGAGACAAACATCTATCTGATCAGCCAGCAAAATCGATAGTCTGTTAAAGAGCGTGACTTGATGAGTTTACCACCACAGTGACTGGTGTCTGTGAAGTGTCTGAACATGGACTGCAGCCCAGGTTTCAAGTGCCTTTATCAAACCCACAAATGGTTCACTTTCACCTGCTTGAAGTCTAACCTGCACTTCTAACTTTCCTTTGTAGGCCACAGGAAGCTGTAACACTAAACATGGAATGAAACAAAGAATATTACTGCAATGCATGCAGGCTTATGCTCAGAAATCATAGGTATGATAGCTGAAGAAGCTAGTCAGACTGACTTGAAGGTTGGGGAGAGAAAGAATTTCTCATTGCTGCTGCATTTGGCAGAACCTTACTCTGGAATATTCAGCAGCACAGACAAGTTTTCATTCACACTTTCCAGCCTGCAGCTGTTGATTTGGATATAACTCAAGGCCTTGGCTTGTAGAAGCTGTTTAAATATCACTCTGTTGTGACAGTATAAGGGAAAAAATGAAAAGTTACGACCTGAAGTCTCCCAAATTAACATATAAGAAAAGCTGCTGGCAACTTACATAAGAACATTACTTGTACAGTGTCCCTCCTGTGTGTGTCTCTATAAATCCAAATTATTTTAATTACTCCCTTTAAGTGAGAGATCACATAACAATTTGGTTGAAGTGAACTTCAACAAAGTTGCCAATATTAAAAATCAGCTTGTACTTGTAATGTTAAGAGCACTACACCTGATACAATGAACTGAGGTATACAGAAAAAACACCCAATGTCCCAAAGGGCAGAGTCGTCCTGGCATGACTGTGAAAATTACTGCCCCTTGATTGGATGTCAAATCACGTAAGTGAAAGTGAAGTGTAAATGCCAAATGAAAATGGTAGTTCCGTTCCAGGCCAAGGACGTGGGTTTAACGTGCACAAAGGCACACTGAGTTTGTAGTGAAACTATTATGTAATGCTTACACGAAATTATCTGGCAGCTCTGCCAGACAATTGCCTCACAGATTACCTCAAAATCTTTTTAGCATTTCTGCTCCTTTGGGAGTCAACTCACACCGCTTTGGTCACCTAACTGTGTCCACAGGAAGGAACTTGGGGTGCTCTGGGGATAGGATTCAGCGTGCTCAGGACTACAAAGCTTTGTGATGTACTTGCCTAGGTGAAAGAACAGCTATTCCCATTTTGAGACAACTAAAGTGAATATTGCAGTGATTCTGCTGTAGGAAATCATTCCTCCTCCTGAAGACTAACCCAGCCAGATAAGAGATGGACTTGTAGACAAGATCCACTTGGATGAGACTCAGGATTCAATTTCTAGCTGTGCTAGAGATTTCCTGTCTGGAGCTTGGCTAAGATGTTCAGTCACTTAAGGCCTCATTAATTTTGTGTGTTTCTAGTACCTATAATTGTATTCCCCTTATTCACAGGGGAATTCTGTGGATAAATACATTAAATGCTTACATGGTTGTTAGATGTTATTGTGAAAAGAAGAGAAAGGTTATACAAACCCATCAAGTAAAACCAGTATTCAAGACCAGCCTTTCATTTGTAAAGGAAGGCTCTACTAATGGATAATTCAAACCCATGCTAATAGTATTAATTATAAACCCCCCCCTCTGCAAATTAAGTGGCCATCTATGGGTAGACAACAGCTGAGACCAAGAAGTACAATTAAATACGTTGATAGCAGGGCTTGGCACGAGAAACTGGCAGCAGAGAAACTATGCTAATGTCATCACTGTTGTTTCCAGTTGCTGCAGAAGACTGAGAATTTGTTAATTCATATTGTTTGGCTCTGTAGATTTGGTGTCAATACTTGGAAGAAAAGATGGATGCAATAAAAACCAATGTACTTGAGGCTGGAGACTGGTATTCTAAAAGGTACCAGCCTGTCTACTGACACCTTGCCATTTATGATATATCCAGGAGTTAGTTCTGGTCTTTGGACTCAGTGAAAATATTTCACCAAAACATAGCTGATGGCAGTGACATTAATAGTAATGCTAGCAATGAGTTTCCTTGGGGGAAAGAACAGGTTTCAACCTTTCAAGAGAGCTATGTATGTACCAGAAAAATTCCTCTTGAGGACAGACAGGGCACTGAGTGCCCTGACAGACCTCACCATGACCAGTCTCACCTGGAGCTCAAACCCTGTCCATGTGCCTTAGCTGCATGGCAGGTGTTGCATGGTCTGGGTTGCATGGCAGGTGTACCTGCTTCCAGCTGTGCTACAGCTGTGGTTCTGTCTGGCCATGGACCAACCTGCCAGCCTGGCTGGACACACCCTGGGCCTGGGCCGTGTGTGACCATGGTTCTCCTCACTGCCTGGCCTCCACCCATACCCATCCTTGTCCCCAGGGAGGTGCCCAGTGCGGGGGGCTGGGAATGCAGTGGGTACGAGCCTGGCTGGGATGCCTCTGCCCTGTTGTCCCTGTGGGGCTCCCCAGCAGTTCCTGGTCCCTGGAGCTGCTGACCCCTGCGGCATCCTGCCTGCCGGGTGTCTCAGGCTGCCTCAAGCCCTAAGGCAGCACTGCACAGCTTGGCCCACAGGTGCACAATACCTTGCCCAACAAACCTGTCCTGGCTCTGGGCTCTGATCCTCTGCTGTGGTTTAATCCCAGCCAGATATGAAGCCCCCTGCAGCCCATCCCTCACTGCCCCACCAGCAGGATCAGGGAGAGAATCAGGAGGGTAAAAGCTTGAAAACTCATGGGTTGAGGCAAAGACACTTTAATAGGGAAAGCAAAAGCCACACACACGCTCTAGCAAAAGAAAACAAGGAATCAAGTCACTGCTTCCCATGGGCAAGCAGGTGTTCAGCCATCCCCAGGAGAGCAGGGCCCCATCACGCATAATGGATTCTTGGGAAGACAAATGGCATCACTCCAAACACCCCATTCTTCCTCCTTCTTCCACCCACTTTATATACTGAGCATGATGCTATATGGTATGGAATATCCCTTTTGTTAGTTTGGGTCACTTGTCCCTGCTGTGTCTCCTCCCACCCTCTCATGCAACCCCAGCCTTCTTACCACTGTGGCAGTGCAACGAGCAGGAAAGGCCTGGGCTCTGGATAAGCCCTGCTCAACAATAACAAAAACATCTCTATGTTTTCAACCCTGCGTTCCCCACACAGCCCCATACTAGCCACTGTGAAGAAAGTTAACCCTACACCAGCCAAAACCAGCACACCTTCCATAGAGCTGGTCCCTGCCTAAACCCTTCACAGGGTGCTTAGGGGTTCTTCAGGGGCCATCTCAGAATCCCCCCTTTGGCCCCCACTGTGAGCCTGCCAGGCTTCTCAGGGTCTGCCTGAACCCCCCACCTGACCCCAAAACAATCCCTGCCATGTCCTTTCCCATCTCAGTCTCCCTGCCCTGGCTCTGCATCCCCTGAAATGCCCACTACACCCCACAGTAATTAAACCTCTCTTAGCAAGTCTCCTCAGACCCCAATTCTCTGACACAACCCACTGGGGAGGGTTTCCTGCCAGGGCACTGTTTCCCTCAGACCTGCCCTACCAGCCATGCTGTTGGCTCATGACTGCCCAGCCCTACCTGCACCCCTGGTGCCACTGAGAGGGTGACTTGCAGCTTGCTAATAGCCCGATTCTCTGGGATTTTGGTCTACAGTTGAGTTAGGACAGCACAAATAGAGCTGATACAAGAAGAGGACCCTCGTACCTCTGCACTCTAAAATGCACTCTTTCATATAGCCACTGTAAGGTCATGTCTACACACGCACTACTGTGCTGGGCAAAACGCTTGCTGGAGCACCAAACTCATGGAGGAAAATGAAAATGGGAACTGGAAAATTATCCTTGGGCTACAGGGGATATCAGCTTCAGCAACCCTGGAGGTCTCTACAGAGCACACTGTTCAGCCTACACTGTTCTGCACAGGTGTTGTCCAAGCTGCCTCATCGAGCTGCACTGTTCTTCACAGAGCAGCATGTACTCAGCCTTGGTGCCTTGCTTCTCTCCTTTTCATATGGGCAATCACAATCACATATGCATTCTTTTGTATTTCTCACTGATGTAAGAATATAAAAGTTTAGCAATTACGTTAATAAAAATAATTAAAAAATCAGATGTTTCCAGATTGTTCACAGAAATTGCATGTGAGAAGAATGAACCAGGTAGATAAGGTTTCCTTGCTAGGTAACAGCTGAGATAGAGATCAAATAATTTTCAGCTGTAGTATTTAACTTCATTGAGAAATGCAAAGGAGTTCTGGCACCTTCTCTAAAGGTCATGCAGTAGATTCATTAAACAAACAGTAACTAGGAAAAAGCCTAAAGCACTTATACATACATGTTATGGCACTGCTGCACCAGGTCCTAGAAGTGCTAAGGCTGGCAAGGAAATAAACATTCAAGACTAGCCTCTGTTTTTTCTTTAATTTCCAGTGGAGTTACTCAGTAGAACAAAGGATGGAATACTGTTTTAAACTTATTTTATAGAAAAGGTAAACATATAAAAAATTTTATTGTATTTTTTTGTTTGTTTTGTTTTGTTGTTGTGTGGTTTTGTTTTATTTTTGGTTTTTTTGCTTTCTGTGTTCTACAAGCAACGTAAAGAATGATATCACAGGGTGTGCAGAACAATAAAGAAATGCACATACTGTACATCTGGGGTTTTAACACTGCTGCTAAGTATAGTGTGTTTGGAGCACAAATTCTGAACCAAACTTCCATTTTTACTAGAAACCACACATTTTAAAAAAATCCATTTCTATTTCATACTAAATGTCAGCCGTCTTCCTCATGCAGGCATGACAGTCCTTTAACATTTTTGGGTTTTTTTAGAAAGAAACTATTTTTTAATACTTAAGGGAATATAGGTACAGAACGTGTACCAAGACCCTGTAGCAAATACAGTTAATGCTATTCTGAATCACTAGTTTGACCTGAACTGTGAATATATAAAGGAATAGTATCAACATTACACTGCAGTACTGACTGGAGTCACTGCAGCATTATTGAAATAAAATATTAAATCTCCAAGCTTTGAAATGGTTGCATATTCCATCTGGAAATGCATATCCTCATCTGGAAAAGTTGGGTTCTTAATCCATGAGGATTTGCACTCAGCTGGTTTAGTGACCCACTCTATTATTTCCTTTACTTCCTATTTTTGGTTTGCATTCAGCATCTGGAGATAAAGAAAATAAGAATCAAATACAGTGAAGGATTCTACTGACTTTTCTTCTGTCAAAATGCAAAATTTATATGAAGTGGTAAAACCTCAGGACACAGAAAGCAAATGAAAAGTTGTAATTGCCATTCTGTCTGCATTGTACTTTTGGTCATACTTATGCTGAGTTGCAAGGACTATATCAATACCCGGACTAGATTTGGACCAAGTAGATCAGTACCTGTAGGAAGTACAGCAGAGAATTCTGTGGGACTGAGTATATCTTGACAGCATATACTTCAGTAAAGCACCCTAAAACATGGTCATGGCTGCCTGAAATTTTCAGCAGAAAAGCTTCTTGCCAAAAAAAAAAAAAATGCAGTACTTTAAATAAGATGAATTTCTGAAGCAGCACTTCTCTCCCACACAAGGGAGAAGTTTGCTTCCTATAATAAATGAAAACATCTGAAAATTACATCATAGTTCTTCTGCAGGCTCTTCAGGTCCTTGCCATTCTATATTCACAGAGTTCAGCATTCCATGGCATTTGGCATCCCATGAAAACTTTGAGCTGCACTGCAGCACCCGGAGAAGGTGGGCAGCTGTGCTTGGTCAGTGAACATGTAGGGCAAAGAATCCAGCCGTAGTAGTTAAGAGAGTAACATTTCCAAATAAAAACATGTGGCTTCCATCTAATTATTCCTTTTATCTGAATATTTTAGTTTGAATAGCTTCTTTTCCAGGTTATTTTTTGCCAAATATTGATAAAAAAGATATTAATAGGCTTTCATCTGGAAGCCTCCTTGGATATAAAAGGCACTTTAAATCTTCTAGAAGACAATCCTGCTAGCAGGGTTCCCCTGCACACTCAAATTTCTGGCACAGAAATACAGGATATAATTCTAAGTAATACTTCTACTTTGGTCATATCCAATACTGAACTTTGTTGAATTATATCAACATTTGTTGCCATCATTATTCAGGATTTGAAGAAGGAAGAAAAAATATTTTTCTATAAATGCCTGTAATGAGAGGTAATTCATCCAGTGGTTTAAAATTGAAAATAACATAGTATAGTAGCAAAAAGTGATATTCACCATTATTCATCTGGGCCAATCATTTCTCATATAAATCTGCATCTGCAAATATCATTCTGTAGATATGCACCCACCTCTACTTCAAACCCATATGCATACTTGGAACAAGATATAGATCACTTCTGAATGATTAATGGGGCAGTAAACTGGAATCCATAAACTAGAATTTACAATTTTAGCATTACTGCCTTGCAGAAAGAACTTTCTTATTACTTCTCCTCCCTTGTAAATAAGCTTCATCCCACTCTGAAAATAAAAGAGCAATGTTTTTTCCTAAGTCAGTGTAAACACGTTTATCTTCATTGTGATCAGCCCTAACCTTTGCCACACCATTACTGGTTTCCTGCAATGCAGCATTATGCGGCAGCAGAAGAGGGGAGTGTCTGGGAGAGGTGCAGAAGCAAAGTCATCACTGCCCATAGCATAGATCTGGAAGAGTTAGAACAGGCCTAGTTCATCTGTTCAAAGCACGAAACACAGAAGAATAACACTCAATACAAGTGTTTGCTGTACATTGTCAAGTCTCAAGGCCTCCAAGTGTAACTGCAAGCAAAGTTACATTTATTAGCTATATATCTCCAAATAACTACTACACTGCATCTAAAATAATATTAATTTGCACATAATTAGAATAAGCTTTTTATTTTTTCCTCAGAAGTAACTAGAAAAAAAAATCAGAAAATGAGATCAGATATATCTATCACATCCACCTGAACCAAATCTCTCAACCCAGCCAACTGTAATATATGAAACATTTTTCTAGTCCAGTTATGAACATCCCATGAACTTGGCAACGCTATTTCTAGGTGAATATTTTCCTGTATTAACTTAATCTGACACCAATGTACCGTCACAGAAATTCAAGCACATGCAATTCTCTCTGGCAATAAAGACAGTTTACAAAGGAACCCAGTCGCAGAGTATCCCTTAAAGTGTAGGCAACCAGAAGTTCTAGAATAAACCAGAATTTATCAAATTTTGAGGTTCCTGTTCACTTTGAAAGAAACATCCCCATTTCTCATCCATGTAGTTGCTGCAGGTTAAGGGCACCTTGTTTCTCAACATAGTTATCCAAGCACAAATTTTATGTGTTTCCATTAAGTCTCATAATGATCACACTTTTGGCTAATTCATATCACTTTCCTGAGAATCCTTACATGCACAAGCTCCTTGCTTAAGCTGACACAGCTGCACCCATGCAAACTCCCTGTTACACACAATATACCAACTAAGGGACTTCCTTTTCGTCTTAGTTTCCTGGGTATATCCTCAGTCATAAACCAGACTAACACTCTGCCCTACTGGGAGAATTACTGAAATGGTATTGGGCCCACTTTTTTACCTTCCCAAATCGGGAGGTTACATGTTACATTTTCAGTCAGCCAGGCTAACCCTGTGTTTAGGAGCAAGCAGTGAGAACTGATCCTCATCTGTTAGCATTCCCCACTTCACATACCATTTAAAATCTTACTGTTACAGGATCAAACATTCAAACCTGTTTTAACTGCTGGTCTGAGTAGCCCAGCCAGGAACAGAACCTTGTATATGCCAGATATCCATACTCCACCATTTGCTCTTCTGAAGCAGATAAGGATGGATAAAGTCAGGCTGTGTTTTAGTCAACAGTCTATTATTTTTTAAATTAGATCATCAAAGAATGTTCTTGGGGAAAACTGAAGGATTGGAAGTGTTTTGACTTTTTTTTTTTTTGCCCTCAATAGTTATCAATTTAGTCAAATAGACCAATTTTGCTGAATAAGCCCTTCCCTCTTCTCCCTAGCCATTTCATTGCAAGAGGACTGCGAACCAGACAACAAGGTAACTGCAAACCATGGAAGAAGCAGAAAATAGCACAATCCCATTGCTAAACCAATGCAAAGAGTTACATGGCAAAAAGTCACCAATGTGGCACAAACTAAATGTTAGACATTGCACTCCTGGGACACACAAGAAGACGCTAGCAAACAGGCTTCATCTCACACAGTCCCCATTCTCCAGGAGATGCAAAGCAATGGTTTTCATCAGGTGTAGATATATTTAAGCTCACACCTTTTGTTTTTTTCCAAGTAGGCTATTTCGGAGTATTTCTGTAGAGGAACAAGAGTAAACATCACATTATACTGAACTGTATCAAATTACTTCTCCCCACTCTCCAGATTTCTTTACAGTTGTCCCTCCAGCCTGTCTTAGTCTCACAGGCTGGTGATGTATTGCTGAGTGAGTTACTCCCATCAAAACTGAGGAGACAACTCCAGGATTAGGAAAATGGAGGATACCAAATTCCAGCTTTGAAGGAAAGATGGCTTATCTTAAGCTTCCTCTTGTTAGCACATCAGTAATAAATCTGAAATCCATGCAGAATAGCAATGGCTTGGCATCCTGCTTCAAGGATGACATCAAGAATAAAAAATAAAACAAACCATAGCATAATAAAGCACTATAACGAAAGAAGATTAAGTAATGCTAGTCAGTTTAGGAATGGCTGTCAGTCTTTTCCCTGTTTCTCTGAAGCAAGCAGGGAGTTGAGACAGCAGATATTGTAAACCTTCACACCCTCCTCCCTCATCAGCTCGTGTTGCACTGCCAAACATGTATTTGCCTAATTTCATGGCTGTGAGTAGTTGATACTAAGCACTTTTCAGTTTCCTTTTAAACTCCATCCAAGCAGGAGTAAAAGATTAAACAAGAAAACCAAGTCACATTTTTCAGCTGTCAAATTAAAATAGAAAAGCACCCCTGTTCTCATGCCTCCAGTCCTCAGGAAGGGAAGCAAGTTATTTTAGAACAGGCTCTTTTATATCTTAATACTGAACAGAATTCCCCCCAAATGACTGATCATTTCAGCAAACACATCAACACAAGAAACCCAAGCATTTGCTAGCAGACAATGGTGGCACAGACAATTACTGAGTTTTCAGTTTTTAATAAGGAGTCATTTTTGTGACAAAATCCCAAACTATTAAAAAAACTAAAACAAATTCCCAGTTATCCAGATTTAAGGAAAAGCTAATTCATGGCTAAATCATAACCAAATACCTACAGAGTAAAGCACAACCTTTAAGTGCACAGCCTTTAAGTACACAGCTTCCTATAGCTGTAGGCATCAGTTCCCACTCCCAGCTATGGTGCTAAAGCCAGAAAAGACAAGCTGTACACCTTTCCCAGAAGAGGGATTAGTGTGCACCTCTGCATGAGGGCGGGCCCATGAAACAGCTATGTTGGGAGGGAAGGACATCTCTGAGTAGAAACAACACTCATAGCCAGGGAAACAGCTTCTGTCTGAAATGTCTGGACTAGGACTCCACCATACCAAGGTTTTAAATCACAGAGCAGAAGGCCAGTTTCTGCCTGCAACCACTTAAAAGGTTACCTGCCTTCAGGTGTTGAGAGGTAATGATTGTGGGTTTGTGGGATTCTGTAATATGCAAGGACATGAAAGCTTTGCCCTCTAAATTTCTCTATTACAGATTACTACAAAAAATTGCCACTAGCAAACATACCTATGATTAATAAAATGAATATGAATGAATATATATCAAGGTATTACAAATTACTATCAGCAATCAATAACATAGTGTCAAGCAATAGTATGGTATCAAGCAATAATAGCATCAGTCAGTACTGTAGTACAACTAGTGACAGCAGCAGCTTATCATGAATGAAGTAAACTTATCAATGATATAACAGCAGATATATTTATGATTACTTATAGGAATATTAATGCTATTGGTATTAAGTGAATTAGAGAGATTTCAGAAGGAGGCAAAGGATCCCAAAAGGGAGAGGTAACAACCTGACCCCAGAGAGGGGTCAACCCACCCCAAAAGAGGGGAGGACAGGACAAGCCAGTAAGACAGCTGAGTCCCATTTCCAAAATGATCCACATCACAGAATCCTTTTATAGCCAGCTGTCTTTATGGAGAGCTCAAGAGCTCATAGAAAGTTCCTGTGGGATTCCAGCAAGAAGTTCTCAGACAGAGGTTCATTTTTGGATAAACATTAAGCTATTTTTATGTCACAGAGCCATAAGATGGAGTAGGACATGGAGCAGTCAATAGATCCTGTTTACATTTAATTATATTTAATTAAACATTAATTGCATTTAATAAATTTACATTTTTCATCTGTAACAGCCAATTGGGGGTGCCATTTTCTGTTCCTTCAGAGCAATTTTATTTTTTCAGACTGTTTTCCACCTTCAGATGACAAACTGACTTTACAGCCTCCTTGTTTGGTGCTTATCCGTGGTATCTGTGGATGTTTCTGGTTTCTAGGTACCTCGGCTGCACTTCAAAGAGGCCAGCTGCACTTCTCAAGGGTGTTTTTCAACAGTTCACAGGGCTAGTCCACAGGCTTACAGTTTCAGGCTGGCAGCCCTTTCTCTGACAGTTATTTTGAGCAGACAATACCTTTTGTTCAGTAATTTTCACTTCTAGCCAGGTTGTGTTTATAGCTCCTCACATCACTGCCTAAATAGACTATTTTTAATAAACAGCAACATGCTAAATATACGAGGTTTGGCTCCCAGATCAACAGCATATTCAATAGGGAAGTGGCAAAAAAAGTTAAAATCCCAGAATAAAACATCTAAGTAAGAAAGATGAAATCAAGAGAAAGGTATATGGAAAAAAACCTGATAAGCAGGTCTGGGCAAAAATCTTTTATTTCAAAAATACCAAAGTTCCACAAAATTACTCTGAAATGTTCTGACCAGATCCACCACTAAGCACTGCACAGTGGCTACAATTTTCCATCCTGCAATATCTATGTGCAGAGTCTCCAAGAACTTGGCAATGCCTGTACTTTATTTCATATTTTAAAGCTAAACATATGTATAAATTTCTGCAAAATCAAGACCACGTGTGCAAATGAAGGCAACTGGGAGCAGGGAATCTCTCTTGAAGTTAATGAGCATTCTTATATTGAGATCCCATGAGCATCACCTTTTCCTTTAGCCTGGTCCACAGTGCATTCAGGACAGCAGCTATAGCCAAGTGCACAGTGCCTTCCCTTGATCCAGTCTGTTGAGCTAACAAATGTACATCCCCCAGTGTCATCCACAGTCCACAGTAGTTTGATACATCAGTTTCTGATAAATGATATTTCGTTTGCCACAGTTTAAACGACAGCACTGTTGATAACACAGCAAGGGGAAAAGTCACTGATATTGGGGAAAAGAAGGAAAAATTCATATTGGTGAAAAATTACAAAAGAAGATGCTGAAATGTACAACTTGCATCAAATACCCACCCAGAACCCTCAGAAAGTGAACAATTTACGTTTGTTATTATCATTTTCATAACAGCACTACCAATGTGTCTTACCCAGCAGAGTTGCCTGTCGCTGGTAAGCTCGCTGTAGAAACCCCCAAAGTTGTTGACAATTTCTCCCATATCTCTATTGACCACATGAATAAAAAAAGCCTTGACAGCACATGACTGCCATATACCAAATTTACTGCCTCATTACATCCAAATGCCTATAACAGAAGGACTGCAGGCCCTTTCCTCAGCTGCTACTTTGAGAAGTAACCTTTTCCAATAGTCTATGAATTTGAATTTGCATGGACTTTGCACCCTGATCTGGGTGGCCACTGTCAGTTTAGTTGCATGGCCATGTTTCATCTTATACTTGCCTGTTTCCAGATGCTGATATGTTCTTCAAAAAACCTAATAATTGTAAAAGGCTTTCAAGATGAAAGTTGACTTGTATCATCTTCCATTTCACAGAGGAAGAAAACAGCCATGCTAGACTGACAGTCCAAAGCACTGCTAAAGAGAGAGAGGCCATCAGATCCCATTGTTCTTTGAGGAAAACAGTATTTCTCTAAATGAGAGAGCCTTTATATACCATCCCTTTCAATGAACTGCTGCATCTCCCTGAGTTGTTTTGGTACTTGCAGTCATGTTCAACTTCACATTTCCTCATAAGGCATTCTGTTTCTGGCAGTGAGATAAAGGCAGTTGTGTTCCAGCTGTTTAAAGTCCCCAGGACTCACGGCTGAAGCTGAATTCTGTTTTTTTCCAGTCCCACTCAAGTGCAACATATATTCCCAGCAAAGGTTTTTGTTAGGGTAAACCACATGCAAATTATGTTAAGCAAACTGGAGAGCATTGGAGAAAGGACACAGTATAAACCTTGTGCTAACCATCATTTTCTTCACCAGCATGGAATAATCTTGAGAGTTACGAGATGGTGATTCCAATTCTGTGAGATTGTCCACGCTCAGAGTATTTGCTCGAGATATGAGAAACTGGTTTCTGAAACTCAGTTTTGTAAGAACTCATTTGCGTGATTCTGGCTGAGACACTGTACTTGCCTGTGTCTCAGTTCCTCTTCTGTTCCCACCTGCACTGTGGGAATAACACCCCATCTCAGTTTTTTTAGAGGTGATGAATCAGGTACTACAGTGGCTGAGGTCATTGATGTATCTAGGCAGGTTGTACTAAGCACATTTCACTCATGACGACAGAAAGGGTGTTCAGCATCTTATAACTAACCAGGTGATGCACAGACTCCAGTCTTAGGCTGACTAAAGATAGTGGTTTAATCTTAAAGAAGCTTAAAATAACTGAGAATGTACTTGCCAGATTGCTAAGCGATTAAATGAGAAAAAAAAAGGTTTATTTCTGTGAGAAACAATTGCAAAGCTAGATTGAAGGAGGAAAAGGCATGATATCATCAAGTCACAGGTTTTGTGGGTGTTCAGCTAAGTGCTTAGAGGGTTTTGACATATTCACAGTATCAGTGAAACACCAGGCTTGATTAGCAAAGAAGGAATCACTCATTCTGTGGTCTAGGGCAAGGACTGGCTGAAGAGGCAGCAGAGCCCTTCTAAAGCACTACTGCAAACCAATGGCATATAGAAGTTACATATGGTACAAGAAGGGGAGCAACAAGAACCAAGGAGAACTCTTGCACGTGCTCACGGGGCAGTGCTTGTAGAACACCATTGCAGCTGTGTCCTGTCTAACAAAGTCTAACACTGCTTTGCCTAACAAAAGCCTCCTGCCCTCCACGGTGTCTGAGATGGGCCAGCCCAGCGACCTGGGAAGGCAGATCCTCACTGCCATTCTCAGAGGCCAAGGTCAATCCCTAGCCCACATGTGAGCTGCCTGAAAGGTGGATTACCTGACTGCATTTTGGGGACACTCCAGCAAGCCTCAGGCTAGAGCTCCATTCTCCATGCTGTCCGCATATAATGATTGGTACACCAGCTTTTTGGCAGTCAAATTGCTGAATTGCTGTGCAGGGCTCACAGGTTTTACCCAAGTTTTTTCTCTCTCTCTCTCTTTTTTTTTTTTTTTTTCCTTAACTAGTTAGTCCATTGTGGGGGATGATGGAAAATTACGGCAGATTTCCTTAGGAAACCACTTCTCCAAGCTCAAGACCAGGAGGCGAGGTTGGTAGGTGATGATAAAAGCTGCCCATCTGAAAGGAAATTTTCAGTAGACCAAATGCTAGATTCTGTCTGCTGCTTGCTCAGTGTCTTCAATTTGACCCTGAACGCGTCAAAATAGCTCTTCTCCCCTTGCCTTAATTTGCCATCCAGAGATAATGAAACCAATTTAATTTGTGAAGTGTTTGAGAGCGTGTGAGAAATGCTATATATTAGGCAAATCAGTGGAATTCTGCCTATTGCCTGGTGTAACATTGTCTGTTTTGGAACAAAGAAAAAATGAAAGCCATGTTATTGTGTAAATAGATGAAAAGCATTTCCACAAGGTAGGCTGGCATGTCATAGTGGATGTGTCTCCCATTATCTTCCTGAGTGCCTTTTGTTATCCCCAAATTGCAGAGAGGGTCATTCCGTCATATCTTAATGATCAATTGAATTCAGGGGCACATCCATTGCACATGTCTTCTTCAAAACACTTAGTAGCAGACTGAAAAGGCTGGGGCCATTCTAATGACAGTGGTGTCACAGATTTTATTTAGTCCACTAGTAATCTGCTTATTGTAACCTTAAACCCACTGAAGCAATTGACTGAACTTCAGTTTCATATAGGGAAAAATCTCCCCTTGCCATTGGCATTTTTTTTAATAAAGATGTCAAGAAAATGAAATGGATAGATTTTGATGCAGTTGCTTTAACAAGTAACACTAAATGAAAACATAAGTACAGAAATTATTTCTACTGTACTTCCAGGCTTTTAGCACAAAAGAAATAATATAAATTTACAGCAGTCATAAGCCACTTCAAAAGAAAGAGCCATTACAGAAGTGAAGAGGGAATATAGAATGAAATCAAAACTCAAATGAAGGGGATACAGATTTGACCTTGCTCTAATAAAACTGTCTAATTTGCCAGGCACTGTCCATGAAAAAAACCCAAAACACAAAAACCCACCAAGCCCAAACATGGTACATAGGGTTGCTAAATGCTTCGAGTAATGAATTCTGTGAATTTTCCTCTGTGTTCATGCCATTACTGCACAGCCACATGCTGGAGAAATAAAAGCCAATCAGTTGTGTTGAAGAGCAAACACCTTGGCAAGAAAGGAGAGGAGAGGAATGTGGGTAGAGAGATGTAAGGAACATAAGGCACCTAGTTGCCAGCTTCCACTCTTAGAAATATGAACCAACACTCTTCCCTTTTCTTGGGAACTCTTCAAAGTGACAGAAACACTAGCTTGGCCTTCTTGGCAGGACAAAACAGGGGTTGCAATCTAGCATGGTCATTCCCTGTTCTACAGCACACCTTGAACATCTCCCTAAGTGGAATATTCTACACTTGCTGGAGAAGCATCTTCACTGTTCTCATGATGAAGCAGTCAAATAATTAGATGTTCTTTTTGTGTGAGACAATTTTATGATAGGAGTCATGCTGAAATGACATTTATCATATTTTGATTTTGAAAGAGCAGAAATGCTTCCTTACCCTTGTTACTGTAGCAAACACAGCCCTGATGCTTCCAAACATTGAAGCTGAGAGAAGGATCAACAGCCACTTAGTCCCCAGAAGGCTGCTCTAAATGTGAATAAATGCATGTGTGTGGTATTGAATGAATGGTGAATGCAGCAGCTGGTACCTGTGGAGATTCAGGAAAAAAAGTGAATAGTTTTAATGCCTGGGATGGATTGTCAGGGCCAAATGTAAGATGAACCAATTTATCCATTTCCCAGTAGGTACTTATCAGTAGCCTCAGCTAGACATTCAATAACCTAGCAGCAGGGCACAAAGGAAAGGGATGAAGTGCTCCTACTGGGAGTAGCTTTTTGATTAAAGAAAGGAATGCTTTCACAGCAGTCAGCTTTCCAGTTGGTACGTGACTAATTCATCAAGACTGCTTGTATTCAGCTTTCCCTTTTAAATTTCCAGTCTGTTTCTCTGACCCTGCTGAGTTTAACCAGGTATCTGTCCTCTCTCCTTTAAGAACAAAACAAAAACTATATGATGGCCAAACACTTGTTTCTACTCACCTACAGTAAATTAAATGAGAAGACGGACGATGTTCTGTAAAAGTACACCGTGTTATAAATACTTTCATCCCTCAACAACAGTGGTTATTACAATTTGACAAAAACTATGCTTTTAAAAAGAATATTAAAAAATGTAATTAATGTGCTACCTACAAGGAGCACGTTTGCATGCAGAACCAACAAGGAAAATAAGCTGAAAGAATAGGACCAGTATCACATGGGTAATGTCTGAACTTGTTAAGTTCCTAGGCACGCCATACCAACATGGAGGGGAAGAAAACCTAACACAAAATCCTACATCCATGTACATTTACTAGGAAAGTGCCAAGCTACTTCCCAGTGTCTGAAATGCTGCCAATTTGGGATTCAGGAACCAGTATCTTTCTGGTCAGGCTATAAGTATCTTCTTTTTTTTTTTTTTCCAATTATTTCCTAATGACTGATCAAGGTTTGCTCTTAGAAATGAGAGCAAAACAATGCTTGACACTCCCAACTAATATATGAATGGGCTCTGTTAGAAACTAGTCAGGGTGAGCCGCCCAGAACCATTAAAGAACAGAAGCAGCACTTGGCATTAGCTTTCCTCCATTTCTACTGTGCATAAGGGAACAGATGCTCCTCATTTCCCCTGCATTTCTACTGCCTTTTCAATGTATGATGGAGAGGAGAACATATGACATCTGCTAAGCCACACCCCTCAGCCTGCTTCCCTCTGCCCTGTGAGGATGTGCAGTACTTCAGCTGCTTGCCTCCATCCTTCTGCCTCCCTCCTTTCCCCACC
>WBMV01008881.1:219796-271016 GCA_013396655.1 Campylorhamphus procurvoides | reverse complement strand
ACTACACTAAGGGAGACGCTGGGAAGCTGTTGATGTTTCTCCAGCTAACACTCTCTGTGTCAGTAGGAAAAACTGCAGAGAAAATAATTTTGTCCTTGAGCAAACGCTAAAGCCTGCAGCTGTGGGTGAAGTTCTGCAGTGGGTTCTGCTCTCAACTCAACAATCTCCTAACAGTGTCTCACAGCTGACAACCAGCTATCCAGGATTCTTGATCAGCACCCAGGTTTTACATGCAAGGCTGTTACATCAAAAATAGATACAACCATCCTATTCCCACCTACAGACTCTTCCCACCCTGTCTTGAAAGGAGTCAGCCAGAGATGCACATCAGGGTGTGTGGGGCTCCCTGTCCTGCACGGACTGCCAGCCTCCTACAGTGCCTGGGAAGTTAGTGGCCTTTTTTTGTTCCTGCACTATGATCAGGGTGAAGTAGGAGCAAGATGTGTAGCTACAAAGGGCATCTGCACTTCCAGGCATTTGAACCCACTGCCCAAGACAACAGCTACTGGATGAATCACAATTCCGTACTTCAGCAGTTATCCACCCAGACCTGCTTAGATGCCAAAATCAGTTATTCAAATCTAGTCCTAAATTCCTTAGCCAGGTGTGAGAATTTGAGTCTCCTGTTTGCAATGTACTGCTTAGTTTATGTGGGCGCTGCTGCGATTTAAACCCAACGTGACTGTGCAGCTTTAAGCAAAGTCTTGCTTGTTGGGGGAAAGTTGCCACAAACATCTACAGCACCTTCACGGAAAATGTAAAAACTGAGAAGTTTATTGGATTGAGCAGATAAAAATAAATAACAAAAGTGGGGGCTCATTAAGTTTAATCATTTATATTAATTTATACCCATTCCAGCTGTAGATAATGTGTTTTAGAATAAACAGTATTGTAGATGACTATGTATAAGTAAGATACATAGTAAGGGTAAGATAGCATTTTGCACTGTTTCTGCTCATCAGCCAACTCCACAGGACTTTCTTTCAGCAAAAAAAGCCAACCAAAGAATGAAACAAAAAAACCCCAAAACACAACCAAACCCCACCCAACAAAAAAAACCCTCCAAACCTTTTCAAGGCTACTTTTCAGTTGTAAGAGCTACTTATAACCCTGGTGAAATGATAATGCAAGGATAAGAACCCATAAGGTTCTTTTCATAACACTTTGTGCTAAAGTAGGAAGGTACTTTATCCAAATAGTAGGATTGTACACATTTATGTTTGGAAGTTTACTGAAAAATAGTATGAAAATATTCTTAACATACTACAGCTTGAAAGAACACATAACAGAAACAGTCTGCAGGCCTAGCATGCAGAATGGGAATCACAAGATCCTGATGGACAACAGAGTACAGATTACCAGAAATTACATGATTGTTCTCATTAAAAATAGTAAAACCTTAATTACATTACAGGAAATACTAAAAATACAGTCAACTTTGTAGTTTGCAGGTTCTGTAAGAAGAATGGCTTTAGTGCCATATCAGTTATTATTGAAACTCAAGCAGTACTAGTTCCTTAATCTACAGTGGCACTGTATATACATGCCAGAATCTGCACTGTGAATAGTACTGGTCATTGAGACAGGTACCATTCAATGAGGTTGAGATAAAACACCAGCTATCACATGAACAAATGTATAAAATTATCTGAAAAATTGAGCAGAATTGAACAGTGGCTGCTAATAGCAGATAAAGCAAGAGAGAGAGGATATGTGCTTGCCTTACAGTGTGGCAGTGACCACCAGCTCAGAGTCTACATTGAACTTGCTCTCACAAGAATCCCAAGTCTGTCTGTCTGTCTATCCAGCATGGGGGTTACTGTTAAGCCCAGACAGAACTGCTCTAGCCTATTCCTGCCAAGGACCTCTGAACCAGGCTAGACAATGCCTTCTTTTTAACAGCAATAGTGCACTATGAAGAACTGAGAATCTTGTATGAAAGTACATTAAAACATTTACAGAGAATAAAAAGGACCTCATGAAGGTTTCATTCCCCTCCTTTTCCCCTCTATATGAATGCTACTCTGCTTTTGTCCCCCTCCCACCTTCCCGACCTCAAATAAGCAGATGCAATCAAGGAGAAATTTATTTTGAACCAATTCTGCAAAACAGTTCAACAATGCCATACTTTATAAAAATACTTAGTTACATAATTAAACTTATTACTATTTATATAAAAAGTGTGAATGTGAATTTTAAACTCTGTTAGGGTAAGAACCACATCAAGGTCTCCAGGTGAACAAATAAATTTTCATAAACATACAAACTCTTTTGGAGAAGTTTTATAATACACAACCATTTACAATGAACACGTTCATTAAGTTAGTGTTTTATTCCTTTACTATACAAGTGTTATTACAATGAACTGTTCCATTCAGTAATCAAAAATCCATATAATGCCAGTGTAATTTTTGGCATTTGTTATGACTATTAATACATAAACTCATATGATTGTGTTATTAATTTTAAAATATTTAGAAAAATTAAAATTCCATCGTATTTTGGGGGGTTGATTTTTTTTTTAATTTTTGTTTTTCTTACATAAAGCCCTTTTAAAATTTGATAACCACAGATGTATAGTTGATGAGTGATGATGAGGGAAAATGAAAAATGATGGCACTGTTCTTACACAGATCTGTTTGGTAGTTGGATTCAATGTAGTGTAAACCCATGAAGAATGGTAAGTTTAGTACCAGAACTGTATTACCAGCTTTTCTGAAATTCATTTGTTGGATAGCTTTACAATGATAATATGAATTTCAACCTGGTAGGTAAGTAAGAGTTTAGTGTTTCAAAACTGAAGTATGTAAGCTTGATCAGAAATTCAAGAACCTCATGCAAATTGTCGAGTAAAAGACATGATGTTATTGCTTGATATGTCAGTAGCCAAAGAAAGTAAATTAGATGCAGTGTCAGCTGGGCTGAATGCCAGCAAATTTCATTATTAGGACAATATTAAATATATTTTATCCCTTTAGTTTTTAAAATTTCACATTTTCTTTTGTTTATTTTTAGTTAAATAATTCTGTAGGAAGGGCAGAAGTGGGAAGACCAGCTGAGTGTAAGTGTGTCTTAACAGTCAAGAAAAGCAAAAGTGCAATCAAATCCCTGAACTAGTGACAGATAGTATTTGTGGCACCCACCCTCGTTAACACAAAAAAGCCACATACAATAGTACCAAACCTGACTCTCAAAAAGGACTAAAAAGTGGCCATTTACCAGCTTCAGTTTTGCTTTCCTGGTGAGCTTTATTCAGGTAGACTTCCCATATAAAAGCTCGACGTTGGACTGGAGCTTAAAAGCTTAAAGGCTTTCCCCCCCTGATTGTATTATGTAGCTTCAAGTTCAAATATCATCATACTTTATCAACATTATTTTATAAAATATAACCTCATTTTCTAGTTACCTTCATGATGCTTAATTAGCTATGCAGAAAGAAAAAAGAAAAATCTCTCATGCTACCTTCCAGTTATATTAATACAAGTATTAACACAGTGCATTATGCTCTCTAATTTCACTATTGAGGCCTATCATTTAGATCAAGTTTCTCATTCATTGTTCCAATTTCTCTTTTAACCTGCCTACCCTAATTAAGTCCATGTGAGAGGAAGCTTAAAGATCAAGACTACATATCAAATACAATTGTACCATCTGTTTTTTGAGGGGGTGGGGGGTACACACATGTAATTTTAAACACAGGGATTTTTACAGAACTGGAATAGAATTGCTTGGTCCCACAAAGTTCTTCTGCTTTAAAAATGCCTTACCCCAAGATCAGTAATTCCAGACAATTCCCTCTTTAGTAGAATGATTAGCAAAGGTTGGGAAAATAAAGGATTTGAAACATAGGTTTTTCTGCTATTGTTCACACTAACACTCTTTTTTCTGCCCTGTATTTTCAGTAAGCTTCCTTTGGACCCTGAAAATAAGTTGGGAAAGACGAAAAAATAAAAACATGTCATTGGTAAGTTAGAGTATAACACTTTAAAAGTGGTTTTGTGCAACTGCATTATGAAATTCCAGTTTGCCATTAAGAGCATGCAAAGTAGCGAAGATTTTCTTTCCTGTGATTCCTTCGAGACTTCAGGAATTCTTTGCAAGTCTTTTATATTTGGCAGATTTGTGCATGTTATATAGACTGGTGGCTTATAAATTGTCTCCAGGCTGGTACTGTGGTTCTGTAGCAGTAAAGTAGTCCTCCAAGAAAGACTGTATATATTCAAATGTTGGTCTCTCATCAGGATCTTTCTTCCAACACAGTTTCATTAACTCATGGAGAGACTCCGGGCAGCCTTGTGGACAAGGCATCCTATATCCACGTTCCACTTGTTCCAGAACTTCTCGATTCACCATCCCTAAAAGGAAAGCATTTTAACTCTGAGTGACACTGCAAAGAACAGTTTCCCAAAGTTTTCCAAGTGTCTCTCCAGCTGTAATACATGTGGATCTACCAGAACAGAACCTTTAATGAACACAGTTTATAATGAATGATTTTTTTACATTTGCATTAAATACATTTTCTGAAAATTATTTCAGTACACTGGTAATTCCTCAGTACCTGGTCCTTTTTCCATGTGTATGCTTTTATACTTTTTCACTTTCCCACTGCCTTGGACTTGTCCTTTCAAAAAGGAGACTCAAGAGCAAATACCTTCTGCCTGCCTTAGGTTTCACTCAAGGACTGCTTAATTTGCAACAGGCCCAGAAAAAGGCCTTATATATACCTAACAGAACTGCCTTACAAATTCCAGTCACAGCAAAATATCTCTTGAAATATGTTGAGTTTCAAAAACTGGTTTAGCGGGTTCACTCTACTGATGCTCACTGTGGCCTGGGAAAATGTCAAAAGTCGAAATATCAGGAACAGACAGATAGGAAAACATAAGGACACCCAGTAATCTGAAACAAACTCAGTCACGTTTACAAATGCTATTATCCTAAAGCACTTTAAAAAAGATATAATAGTTAATCTGCAAATAAAACAAAGTAGCTTTGTGAACAAAGGAACCAGTGAGGTGTGACTAAGTTTTTGCCTCTGCTTGTCAACTGCAGACTCTGAATGAAGGCAAAAAGTATAAAAAGTAACTCCAGAAGCATACAATACAAGAAAGAAAAGAAAAATCTATTTAATTTTTCCTGTTACCTGGATATGGCACTCTCCCCTTTGTTACCAGCTCTGTCAGTAAAATTCCAAATGACCATACATCTGACTTGATTGTAAACCGACCATACAATGCTGCTTCTGGAGCGGTCCATTTAATTGGAAATTTAGCTCCTAAAAACATTGGAAAGACAGATACTCAATTTTCCCTTGCTAATGTGTAATTTGCTTACACTGCAAAATATTTTAAAAAGAACACTGCACTCAAACATTTTAAAATTTCACTTTATTGAGAAAATTAGAGGTAGTTTAGCATTTTAGTATTTCTCAAACTAGGGCAGCAACTACTGGCTACAATTTCTGGAAGCACTGAAGACATCTGAGATTCTTAATTAAATAGGTTTCAAAAGGTGAACCTGATCTCTCAAAAGTGATCTCTCTGGAATCACATTTCTCTTCAGAATTTACCCTCCAAAAAACCCTAACCACATTTTCAGAATATAAACAAACTGCCAGAAAATTCTGACCAATAAAAAGTTTATTAGGGTTGCACTTAGGCAAGGGTGCAGCTAAACATAGCTGTGAAAGTCCACTCAGATGCATAATCTTTATTCATGATGACAGAGTACATAGACATGTTCTGCTAAATGTAATAGTTCTAAGCAATTTGAAGGTAACAGGTGTTATTTTTTCAGTAAATAAATCAGCCTTACCTTGTCTTGCAGTGTACTCATTGTCCTCTATTAACCTTGCCAAACCAAAGTCTGCTATTTTACACACAAGATTGTCTCCTACAAGAATGTTAGCTGCCCGGAGATCTCTGTGGATGTAATTCATTCTTTCAATGTAAGCCATGCCATCAGCAATCTTAAAAATAAAGTTAATAAAGGTTATTTTTCCTGATGTTATACATTTCTCACAAGCATTAAGCTGTACCCCTTTATTTCAGCTCTATTCCCACTGTATAAGCATAGGAAGCATAGCTTAGCAAGAGCTTGTGCCAGCACTGATTAGAGTGTGTCCAGCTATACAGTATCTGCTAATTGTGATCTTAACTGTTTCTTTTTTGACAAATTACAAACCTACAACAGAAGGTGTAAGACAGAGCAGCATACAATAGCCAGAGTATTCAATATTTATGTTTAGTTGATATCTGATATCTCTTCTCTAAGCACAACATCCAAATTTCTTAGTACCTGAGCAGCCATGTCAACCAGCTGCGGGAGTTTTAAGTATTTCCCTTCCCCTTCTTTAAGGAAGTCTAGTAAGCTGCCTGTAAAAGATGACACATTTTGTGTGAGTGCAGAAAAAAAAGGAAAACATCAAAACATTAATTTGACCTGAAAACATGAATGAATTTTTTTTCCTAGACATTATGATTGATACATTCATCTCATGAAATCTGTATTTGAAAATCCATCATTTACCAGAATACATAATGACCGTGCCTGAACTAACCTCTGTGCTTATAACTAGTTAGTGCAAGTTTTATCCAAGTATTTTGGAATGCACTTCAAAAATGCAGCTAACTCAACCCTAATAAAACAGACTGTTGCTTGATGATTATACAGCAATACATTAGAATTTTTCCAATGTTGCTGGTATCAATGCTCTTCCTAGCTGGACTTTCTTTCACAGTGAGATTTATAATTACAGAACAAAACTCCTCCATCCCTTACTTAATTTTTTCTGCCAGCCCCAATTACATACTAGAGAAATTATCCTGAAATTGTTGCTTTTTCTTCCTTACACGGAAAACCAAAACTATCTTCCATTCTTTACTGTGTATTACTTTTTCACATCTATACAATGTAATCGTATCCAGAACATTATAACATGAGCAGTATCTGAAATCAGTTCCAAGGACCTGTGTGTGTTTTAAAACAGCAATCTTTACATGTGCAGTAAAGCTCTGGCTCTGACTTAACAGCTTTCCCCACAGGTGATAGTATGCTGTAAGATATAGGAACATGACTTCTTTCCTAAGAAACTGGTGAGGACTGATAACTAATCAGCCTCATCATAGTCAAAATTACAACAAAATTACAAGTGTGGCAGTGGTGGGGAAAGAAACCACTCGATTGCGTATCCTGCAGTGGATTCACAGCAGTGATGGTTCTCCAACAGGACTTCAGTGACTTACTGTGTTTTTGTATTAAAAGTAAAAACATGGCAGGTCAGACCCACACTGTTGCTGCTGTTTGCTGTGTGTGTTTGCACAGACTTTTTCTGATCTTGGTTAATGAGCTCAAAGGACCAACCTGTCCCTCCTGGAAAAAAACCCTGGATACTGTGAAGTTCTTATCCACCTCTTTTACTTGTAAAAGGAGAAATATAACTACAAATAAATTGTTCTACTAGCTTTTAAGCATGAACCACCAAGGAAGTTTCATGCTTTTTTTGTAAAATGTGAGAAGTTTGTCAATTGAAAACAGTGAACATAAGCTTCCAATGGCATTTTGAATCCACCATTTAGACAAACTTGCAAGTATTTTTCCAATTCTCTACTTCTGCATTTGCAAGGTAACCAGTTCTGGTATTAAACTTAGCTTTTCCTTAGACAGACAGTTAGAAATATTTGTTTTCTTGATTGCCTTGCTGAAACCTGATTTTTGAACAATGAAAACAGATTTGCATGGCAACTTTAGATCAGACAGAGACTGTCTAGTGTTATTCAGCAACAACAACAATGCAGAAGGAACTTTTAGATTTTCTATTCCACTCTACCTTTTCAAACTTATACAACCCTTTAAAAACCCCACCCAAACAGGAAAAAAACTCAAAACCATTTATTTGTGGCACAGTACTGAACACAACTAGTCACTCTCTCTGACTTTAACACTGCTTCTGTATCTTACAAGGACAGAAAATTTCTCTATGAGTTGAACAGCAGTCTGCATTTTACAAAAAATGGAGTAATTGACTTGAAAATCTGATGCTTCTTAACACAAATATGCTTATGATGTTTATTTCTACATTCAGCCTAAATCTCTAAATCTCTGTTTCAGCAGCAGGGGGAGGGGAAATGACACAGAGCAAAGGAAGAAGGATGAAAGACTGAAAAACAAGGAGCTAAAGGAGGGAGTCGGAGAAAAAAAAACTAAGCTTTTTAAGAATTTATTATTACACTGCTGCAACAGAAACACAAAAAACCCAAAGCCCAATGTATTTTGTTGTGAGCATGACCAGCCTACGGGCATAAGGGTATGATGATGTAACGATATTCCCAGCTATACCACCCAATTTAAATGTGATGGGCAGCATACACTAAACATGAGGAGAAAAAAAAACCCCAATCTTGTACTTGGAAGATTACCAAGGGTGACACAGATGTGCAAAAAAACTCATGCCTCCACCCACAATCTAAAGCAGAACAGCTTCAAGTAGGTCAAGCGTTGCTCATTTTAATTTAATCAAAATTAACACTCATACTCCAGTCAGCTCAAACCTAACATTAATTAAACATTTAATTTACTGCTGAGGCCTTAAATAATCTTGTAAATGTATTGTTTCTAACTATTCTGTCACACACCTTTTGTCATGAATTCAGTGACGATGTAGATTGGTTCCTCAGAAACAACTGCATATAGTGGAACAAGTTTGTCGTGTCTTAATTTCTTCATGATTTGAGCCTCCTGTAGGAAAGCTTCTGGCATCATTGTACCAGGTTTTAGTGTCTTAATGGCTACTTTTGTGGTTCCATTCCATGTTCCTAGAGAAACAAATCAGATTTTATTCTTCACTATAATACTGAACAGATTTTCTGCAAAAACCCTTTTTTTTGCTTCAGTTTTTTTAGCTAACAGAATAACTAGAACAATACTGAATATCATTTTTACCACTACATGCCTGATCATAACTGGTACTTTTCCCTTAATTTATTTATGATATTATCTTTCAGATCCCAATACCAATTTACTTAAAATACTAGTAAAACATTCACAAGAACAACTGAAAGGTGTAACATTAAGCTCTTACCCATCCATACTTCCCCAAAACATCCTTGGCCCAACTTAACTTCCAGCCTCAAAGACTCTCTAGGAATCTCCCAGGCATCTTTTGCTAGCCCCTGTGTTTGTGGTTTCACAGTGGGACACACGGTTGTTAGCTTATGACACAGCCCATCGGCATGTTCTGGAAAACAGGAAAAAAATAAGCTTCATAGTTAAGCAGGGGTAAGACTGGAATGAAAGTAACATCTTAATAATATAAAAAGAATAATTCTTTGATAAAAAGAATTAGTCCACTTATTGTTTGTTGAAACGAAAAAGAGTTTTTATGGTTTTGGTTTTAAAAATAAGCTATGTATGTCGTCCTTCTTCCCACAATAGGCACAAGGCAGCATCAGGACACTGGAACTTGGGCTTACCTCTGTAGTGTTTCACCAACTTCTGTAGAGATTCAAATTGTGCTCTGGTTGTGATATAGTATCCACCATTGTCAAGTTTTCTGATTTTGTAGTGTTTCACATTATCACCTCTGACCTCATCCCAGTCACGTATTGAAAGGGAATAAGCACCTACGAAACAAGTCACATGTGGTTCTTCACCAAAATTTAACACCATATTTAATGTATCTCCACAACTGTTATTATATGAATCCATGTGTGTACATACATATGTATCATGTGATAGGCATAAAAATGTTCATTATATCCACCTTGGCAGTGGGTGGAGGGGGGGAATGGGAGGGAGAAATGAAACATATACATACCTTTAGTTGTTTCACTCTCTCTTACTAAGAAAATACCACGCTGGTTCCCAGGATTTAAAAGTAGCCTTTCTGCATCCTTCCTGCCCATCTTACCAAAATACCACCTAGAAAATTTTAAAGCAAACTTGTAAGTAAAAATTTCCTATGCTTTAGTCCTCATATAAACAAAAGATCTGGAAATCAAAAGCATTGACGGGACTACTAAAATCCCAAAGCAGATACAGATCAACAAAAGCAATGACACCCATATAATAAAAAGATTAAGATGACCTATTTCTATATGACCCTTATTTCTGTTCTTTGAAAGCATATGTGAAGAGGCCTGTATCTGCAAATAGTATGGTTTCCTAGTGGTTTAACAATGGACATCAACTGTGCTTAACATTTAAAGTAACACCCTTCTCTGGCTAAGTTTATAGGTCAAGCTGAATCAGACAACACTCTGGTAGAATGCTCAAAACACTGGAGCTTCTCTAAGAAGTTTTGGCTTTATGTTTGAAAACACTGTTTAATGCAAAGTGGGTGTGCATAGATATCACTGGAACAGAAATTCATTCTGGTTGGAAGGGGCCCTTGGGAGGTCACTGGTCCAGCCTCCTGCTGCAAGCAGGGTCAGCAGTGAGATCAGACCTGTTTGCTCAGAATGTTGCCCACTTCAGGCTTGAAAATCTCAAAGGATGGACTGCCAACCTGGGCAACCCTGTACCTCTTCCTGGCTCTCTTCAGGAAAACAGGTTTCTTATATCCAGTTGGAAATTCTCTTGTTTCAATTTCTATTGCCTCCTGTCCTTTTCTACCTCAGTAGATGATTCTATTCATCATTTAGAACCACTCTATGGTAGGTATCTTTTACATCCCTATGAGTAGCATCCCATTTTTTTGAACCAATATGATATCAAAAAGTATGCTGATGTTTTAAAACACCTGCATTTTTTTCTTGCCTTAAGCTCTTTCACAAAACAAATTTCTTCTTTTATGCTCCCACAGCATGTTCATCCTGATGAACAGCCTGCACACAGCACTGTTCTGAGCCAGTGATAATTTTAAGGTCCGTCTGCATATGAATCCCCAGACTTTGTAAAAACACTTATTTCTAACTGTATTTTATTTTGATTATGTGCCTCAGAAGTCACAAAATTATGTGAGGTGTAAATTTCAAATATTTTTATTTGTGACTTTCTTAGCATCAAGCAAATCTTGCTTCATGAATGATGGGAAGTAGTATTGAAACCTGCTGCAAAACAATGGCTTCACGGTTGAAATATTTTCTGGGGTAAAAATGCAGGTAAGGAGGGATCACTTTTTTGGCTTGTGACTAGAATGGCCTGCGCAATCACTTGGGAATTTGAAACTTATTCTTACATTTTGCTGTATTTGCAGTTTGGCTATTTAAGTAGATGTGCAAAGCCAGAAATGGATACAAAGGTGTACATGCTTGTGACAATTTGGGTGCAACTTATAATTTTACTGAGTCCTAGTTAATTACTGCATGTGAAAATGCCTCTTTCCCAAACTACTTTAACAATTTACGAACCATATTGTAATGCATTATTTTATTTCATTACCTATAAAATATTACTAGGGTTTAATTGTTCTTTTTATGACCACTAAACAATGACATTATGGTGTCATTCAAAAGACAGACAGATAATATGCATCCTGTCACAAGCAGTTTCTGATATAAATGGAATATATATCCTTCAGGCTTAGAAAAGGCTGCTAAAAGAAAATCCTAGTATTTTGGGGATCTGTACTGCATTTGCACTTGTAATTCCAACTGCAGTCACAATACAAAACCAGTAAATGCTATCAAAGCACAGTACTAACCAACCCTAAACCACCTGAACTGCATTCCAAATGCTGTGGTGATATTTAATAAAATTAGCACTGGTTCTTTTAAATAGTCAGTCTTACAAAGCTTCTTTCCTTATTCATCAGTCTTCATTCTCACCTCTAGTCATCACAAACCTATGACAAATCCCACCACTCTGTTCTGCCAATCTTTAGGAGCCGTGGTTTCTTCGCAAAGAGTTTTTTCGATTTACCACTACCACAGTTGTAATGACAATATGCTTTTATTGCATAGTTTAAGAAAAATCCCAAAATCACCTCAATTTTTTTCCCCCCCAAAATTAAGAAAAAGACAGTAATTTTAAAATCAGCTGAAACTCAGGGGTGTGAAATAACTGCATCTTTGATGCAATCACTTTCTAATAGCGAAGATCCAAGTGACAGTAGCAGCAACGTGCTGAAGTCTCAGCTTGAGATTCAGAAAACATCTTGAAAATCAGGCGCTTTTCCCAAAGTGCAGTTGCAAACAGAGAAGTGCACAGATCAAGTATCAGGGAACTGCTTACTGGCAGTAGCATGCCTACATATTGAAGCAAGAGCTGCGGAACTTTATATTCCTAGTACAATAAATACAATCCCTTGGAACAAGCATAACCTGAAACGGTACTCCAACTCACAGTTCCCACAATAACTGTGTGATTCTGTGAGCTCTCTGGGATCTTTGCAAATAAATGTAAAAAGTACTGGCACACAAAGCAATATAATTTTCCAAATTCATTGCAGTCCTTAAGTGTGCCAAACAATTTTGTCATCAATAAGTTATTATAGATTAATAAATTAGCAATAATGAAGAATCTTTTTTTTCAGAACATAAGATTAGGCGATACCAAGGATATAGTTTATGTTGAATCAGAGTTTGGCAAGCAAAAATAAGGATAAAAACCTAGAGTTGATTGCATGTGAACTCTTCAACTAAAACCCATCCATTTTTGCTTTATGTGATACACAACTTAGGTAACTCCAATGCTTGTCATTACTGCATTCTCCTAGCCCTTTTCCTTTAGCCCCATGCAAATAGGCATAAAACATCTGTATGAGTGCCAATCTCACACTTACTAGTAACTATACCTTTAACACACTCCAAGCAGCACTGCTATTTCTTAATTAGTAGTAGTCTCCTACTTTACCCTAAAACACTGGTTAAAGGAATAGTATCATCACAGGGTACAAAGTGTAGAAAGGATAATATGAACATATTGACAGGATACAATGTCTTACTCTTCTGCTTGAATGGAGTCTGCAGGAGCTACATAATTGCTTGGGATATAGCCTGTTTTTCCCGTAGCAATGGATCGTGCTTCCCACCAGTCTCCTTCCCTGCAATGAAACATCAGTTACCTCTTCCACATACAAACAACAGGTAATTCCCTAGTACCTGTATAAAAGCCAGGCAAATTTAGGTACAGCGTTATTTTAATTATGAAGGCATCTAAAACATTTTGTGTTGCACTTAAATACATCTTCTTGTGTTCTAAGCAACATGAGTGCCTCTTAGTAAAACTTCATGTTTTAAAGATTTGGGTATTTTTTTGGTTAGGGTTTTTTTTATTATTTTTTCCTTTGTTTGTTTGCTTTGGCTTTGTTATTTTTGTTAGTTTTGTGGGGTTTTTTGTTTGTTTGGTTTTGTTTTTTTTGTAATATAAAACCAGAATGATTCATGGCAGAGATGTGTAGATAAACTTCCCAGTTCTCTAGTCTTCATTTGCCTCTCCAGATCATTCTGCCTGTATGCTGACAGCAATAAAGGAAGCAGGAAGCCAGCTAATAAAATTAAGAGAACAGGACAAATGAAAACTGCTACATGTATGAATTAGAACTATTACTACACCAAAAAACTGCATGTAAGGAAACCTCCAAAGCCGACAAATTATTTTCTTTTTACTAGACTTCTAGAAATTAGACAGTAATGCAGTAATGCTGCTGCAACTGAACTAGAACATCAAACTAGCCATAAACTATTTGCACTATTTACTGTGAAGGCCAGCTAGACACTTCCATGTGTCAAGATGCCCCTGGTACAGGCAGTGCACTTGCCTCTGGAATTTGCAGTGCAGTGCTGCCAGCTGTGCCCACCTCCCATGAGATCTGGAATCCTGTCAGAGAGTATTCGCAAGGTGCAGTCTGGGATGGAACAGTGCATGTCTCCATCTTTTCTGTCCCAGCGCAGGTAGCTGTACCTTGCTGGGGCAGGGAATGGGAAGGAGTCACCCAACCACGTGAGGACAGGCTTGGAGCTGTCCCAGTTGCTACACTTCTATATCTGTACCCAAACCCTGATCTCAGTGCAAAAGGCTATTGTCTTTGCAGTATAAATATTTTAAGACCATGCTTGTTGAATATTGCATGCATTCAAGAAGAGAATAAAATCAATCTATTCTTCACTGAAATAGATTTCAAGAAGAGCTGAGGAACTAATTATTCCCAACAACCAAGTGAAGTCTGTGAACGAGAACACTTACGTGTTATTTATTATCTGGAACCGTTCACCTTTCTTAAATGAAAGGTCATCTGTAGTTCTAGCTTCATAATCATATAAGGCCACAAATACAGTAACACCACCTTAGGAAAAAGGAAAAGTCTCATGTGATATAGCAGTAATGTTGCAACACTTGATTTAAGAACTTGTCTGTGAAACAACTCATCAATTTTGATTTGGAAGCAACTAAACACTTTCGGTTGTAACTCATTTTGGAAGCCAGATATATAATTCTTCAATTTCTTAAGACAGACCAATGCCTATAAACAAACAGACATCCTAAAAATATTCTTCCACACCAAAAAGGCTGCAAGATACATCGATCGAACTACATTAATAATTACAGCACTTATATACAGAAACTTGCATGACAAATCAGAAGTAAAAAAACCCCCTAGCTTGTTTCTTGATAACAAATGCAATTCCTATAACACCACAGTGGTGAACCATCAGCCCCTAATTTTTACAGTACTCTCCTGGTGAACTTACCTATAAATAATGGATGTGTTCCCAACTTTCTGAGGTTACACATTAAAATCTACTCAAGGAATTGAACCAGGAATAAAAATACTCTTGTTCAGTACAAACAAGTCCTGCTTTAGGACTAATGATTTTTTTAATTGCATCAGGTCTCCCTGCCAGTGAAGCAGACTTGCCAAGGATGATCCATCAGTGCATTACTCTAGAGAACAAGGACCAAGACAGGTCACAGGAGGAACAGTTGCACTCCACTGTCCCTAAGGAATTTGCTTCCCCATCCCACTTCTGGTACAGGGAATGTTGCTGAACATTTCCCACAAACAGGATAGATGTGACAAAGATCGATGGTTGGAAGATTCCTACACTTACTGGTAGGAAACCTTTTTCCACATTTCAAAGAGCTAATCTATAAAACTGGGAAGAAGAGGGAAAGGAGAACAGGTTATTTGAGATGTACAAGCTACTAGCAAAAATAAAGAAGCACCATAACTAGGAGAAAGTTAAAATAGTAAAATTACAAATGGACAATTCAGAAAGACTTTTTAAGCTATAGAAATGCTATTTTACAGTCCAACAGATAATTAAGAAGCCTAATGATAATCCAAGTAATAACTCATTTTTAAATGTATAGTATTACATCTCTAATATGTACATGTATGTACCAAGACATACATGGAAGTCCACCAACAAAACAAGTTACATCTAATTTTAGATCTTAAAATTAACATGATAGGGATCAGAAAGAAAGAACAGGTAATGCAACAGGGATAGTTAATATCTAATATTCTTTTGCAATGTAGACTTTCCGATGCAAGAGCTCCTAAACACTTAAATATTTTCATTTGATTTGGAGTCTTCCTGTGATTACAGGCTCTCAGCAGGCCTCAGCTGGAAATGAATTTACAGTTCCTCTAGGAAAAACAGAACAAAATCCCCACAGGAGGCTAGAGTAATTGAGAGGGTTTTTTTGAAGTGTGATTTATGAATTGAAAATGAATTAAAATATTCCCTAGAAGTTAACAGCTCCTAATTTAAGTTAAAAATCAACACAGTTCTACTGATTTTTGCCTGTATTACTATATTACTACAATTTTTGATGACATAAACTTCTACCTTTTCTACCAGAAAGCAAATGTTATGGAAATAAACCATCCCCAGGGACTGCTTCAGCACCTGAAAAAACAAAAATCAATACCCTCAAGCCACAATATCACAGACGTTTTTAACTGCATATAAAGAAATCGGGAGACTCCATGAACCTCGAAACACTTCAGCTACCTTACAATGCCTTTTTATTCTCACTTGCAAGAGTTATTTATTTCATAGTAAAGAATAATAAAATACTTAAGGAGAGCAGCAGCAGCACACAATGTTTTAAAGAACGATACTGTCAAATGATTTTAAGTCTCTTGCAGCTGTTCTCCTTGTGAATCACTGTGAAGTGATCTAGTTTAGCTATTCAAGCTATCTGTGACCCTAAGACTTCCCTTAAAGATTTTCCTTTCTTTAGGTAAGTATTCCCATCCTTTAATCTATGAATGGTTTTGGAGAGAAGACTTTACCTTCTTGTTCAGCATGAGGATTACAGGGCACTAGTACTCACACAGCTTCATGGAAGGCAAGAGCAGCAGTCCATTTTTCTGGTTTAATTATCAGTAATATTCTATGAATTCAAAGTATCTGATGACTGAGAATGTGTAATATAGGAGCAGTGTGACTAATTTCACTTCTCCTTTTCTGCTCTAGAGCAATAAAAGATGGTTCAACTCTTTTCAGGTTCACTACAGTCCATGATGACAATCATATCTTCTTGTCACACATCACTGATCAACTGGCTAAGTACTACTGACACGTACATCTATTATCCTCTCTTGCGAAGCAAAGGGCAACAGAATGTGATCCATGTTTTATTTGTCACAAATACAAAAGCTTACAGCCAGATGATGGTTGTCATCTCATTCAATTCATAAAAATACTCAATTTTGGTGTTTGGTACATTCAGTACTGAAATGTACCAAATAAATCTCAGTGCAATTCTATTTATTTAAAAAGTATTTGTTTGTGGATAGGCTAGTTTTGCAGAACAAGTAGCAATAATTTCATATGCTGTATCATTTTGCCTAGTTGCAAAACAATGAGAGTGTTCATACAAATCAGCCTGCCTGCTGATAACTGATTTCACACTGATGAGATATTAGACACTCTTTTCATGAGAAAACTCTCTTGTTGAGTCTGGTTCAAGATATAACATGCTTAACTACCACCAGGAACAGGAACAGGCAAGGGAACATCCCTCCTAGTCTGTGCAGCGAAGGATTTGTGGTACGTGGTGGGGGGCTACAACCCTGATGCCTGGTAAAGCCCAGAAGTGCCTACATGCACTGCTGGAGATTCCCACGTGAACCAAGAACCCGATCCAGGAAGAAGGAATACACTGAGGTTCTTGGAGGAGATGAAGTACAGTAAACTTTCCTCAGCAGAGCAAATACATATAAAGAAATGCTGCCCATATTTAACTTCCGCATATGTTCATCCAAAATGGGGGTTCAGAGCTGACTTATAAATTTTGAGACAGGCTAGATGCTTGTTTTGGTGATTTGGTTTTTAATGAATTCCCAAGAAAAGGAGTATGATGTCATCATTATCTGACAATTCATATTTGGTTTCTGAATTGCTTAATGTCAAGGTCATAGTGGGTTCTCATGGATCTCAAACTTCTTGTGTTTAAAAGACTTTAAATGCCACTGTAATGAAGCAAGCATTTAAGAACTGTAATTGTGCCAACACTAGAGGTTTGTGGGAAAACTAGAAATAGACTAGTAAGGAATTATTTATTCTGCTTTGTGAGGTGTCTGTTCAAAGCTTCTAGAGTAAATTAGTCTTTCTTTTCTGGTCTCTTAAAAAAAAATAAATCACAGCTTCCTCTCAAAAATATCCATCAAAACTGTGAAATTAGCCATGTACACAAAATCAGTATTTTTGTAATGAAGTTTTAAGATTTTGATATAGAGGTGGGTTTTATAACATCAGACGTACATGTTGCTTTAAAATGCTATATCTTCTGTATCTCAGCCAAGAAGGTCTCTGCACCTTGCAAATTCTATTTTTATGTTTTCACTTTTGGTTTTAATATGATCACCAATGAGACTTCTGCTCCTTTGTTTCACACATATTGTTAATACAGTTGTTAACCACATATCCTGTTTAATTTATAAATAAACAGATTCAATATTGTATTAATATAATTTACAGCAAATCAAGCCTGAAATCCAGTTTAATATATCAATTCCCTGAATCTGAAGCGTTTTTCATTTTTTGCCTCTCTAGAAGTTTAAAGCCATTATCCCATATTGCTTCAACACCTTAGAACTTCTAACACAATTTCATCAATTCCCATTATTGTCTTTAATAAGTCTTAAATTTCTCTGTGTTGCCATCCTAATTGCTCCCACAAAAACAAAAGCCTAAACACCCAAGCCTCAAACCCCAGTCACCCAGACTGAATTATTATCTAGCAGTAAAGATACTAAAAATAAGAAATCTATAAAAGGCAATTTATTTTATTTTTTTAAATTTATTTCCATGTGGCAAGGTGTCATCATATTTTTCACCTATGACTGTCAAGATTCTATACTAATAAATAATACTAATAGCAGCATTATTTTATGTAACACTCACCTGTTAAAGTACTGGGATATGGACTTGGCACAGCTGAAAATGAAGATGATGCTCCTCCAAAGGGTGTCATTCCTGAAGGCCCTCCAAAAGGAGTCATGGAATGACTATTAAAATTAACTGCTGATCCCTTTATTGATGGTGACTGTGTTGCTTGGCTGGAGTCTGATCCATAATGACTGACATGGGAAATAACAGGTTCTGGAGCATTTTCTGTCCTGTATTTCATGGCTGGACCTTTGCCTTCTTTGCTTTTAATGCATCCCATGGTTGCTTCTATGAGAATGAGAGGGAAAAAAAAAAAAAGAGTTCATCTGCATGTTGCGTCTTTTGATAGCTAACACAGAAGATTCCCAAAAAGTTACCCCAAATGATAATTTAATACAGTTAAATGACATGCAGAGTATAAACTCCAATGAAAAGTGTTTTGGGATAAAATCTAAGCCATTACCAGACTAGAGAAGCCCTAATTATTTTTCCTTATAACATCACATATTAATAGCACATTTGAATTATTCTTCATCCCAGTTTCTTGGGGAACTGTAAATGGTAACACATTAAAAAACAGGGGAAAACCAAAAAAGAGGGAATCGGGCAACACAAGAGTAAAAGACTTATATAGCAGAGTGGAGGGGGAAACAAATCCAGAGTCAGTTATACAAAGCAAATCCAAAGCAATTATATGAAGAAAATGAGTGGGGCATTCTTGCTTTCTTTTTTAAGCACATGTGCAGTGAAGTCCTGACTGACTGGTGGCATTCCAAATAACATCTTTAAAGACAGACAGAACTTTTCATGCCCTAAATACATCTCACAAACAAACATGGGACATGCACAGGCACAGACAGGGCTAAGCTCTAGAGTGTAACTAGAAGTATAAAACGAAGTAGAAGAGTAATTACAACATTCGTAGAGGTTTAGAAATGGAACTGCCCAGACAGGTGACAATTTATAGCCCTGTTGGCCCAGGATTGTCACCAGCTCCCACTACAGGCAGACTGAGCCAGAGCAGTTTACTCTGGGGACACCTGTTACCTGCTGATGCAGGGAATCAGGAAGGAGGCCTGTCAACAGCAATTAACATGACTGAGCCTTAAGAAGTCACCACCTGTCATTTATCAGGTGGTGACAACTGGTAGCTGGCATTTTCTGGCTTACCCCAGCTGGGAAACAAATCAGGAAGAAAACAAGAGTGTCTATTAGATGCAGCACTAGAGTGACATTAAAATTCCTGTATTCTTCAAGGGGGAGGTGTGTGTGGGGGTAAAAATATCATTTAACTTCAAAAGTAGAAACCTCCACAAAAAGAGGAAATCAACTGTTCCACATTCTCTAATGAATGAATTAACAAAAAGAAACAAACCAGCAGGAGTCCAAAAGCATGAAAACCACATATTTTGATAACTACAGCAACAATTTCATGGATTCTAACAAACAATTAGGGAAACACAGTTTCTCATTGTGTGCCTAATTATTCTTTTCAATTTCTCTTACCTTGTTAACTATTAGGCACAGAAATATGGAACAAAGTAAATCTTACTTAACAAATACTGTCTTAATATAGTCACACCGAGAGAAACTAATAGCCTCTCTATAACTAACTGTTACAATATAAAAGATACTGTAATTTCCTCAAGAACCATGAATCAGAGTTCCTGGAATGAACAAGGTCCTCAGCCAGTGAAACACCATATAAAGCTTACTGCTCAAAAAGATTAAATATATTCACCCCGTCATTTCAGCCCCTAATGCTGCAAGTCATGGAATTATTGATGCAGCAACAAGCAGCAACAAAGTCGAATAACTGCATTTTTAAAAAATCATGTTTGAGAGTTTTCCACAGAATAACGAATCATTATAAAAACCACACTTTTTCAATTTTTTCTTACTTATACTATTATTGCCAACTTATTAACTGTGAACAAATGTTAACAGTGCACAGCTCAAATACATGTATAGGAATGTAATGCGTCTGAATACCTTATAAAACATGCCTTACCATCTACAGCAGAAAAGCCAGTTATTAATTTACAAGAGAAGTCAAACACCCAGAATCACATCTGTTTAACTCTTCTACCACTGCAAATAGACCCTGTAATCCAAACCACTTTCTTTTGGCCATGTGGCTGCCTATTGTGAATTCTTGTTTTCTTCTGAGGCCTAATTCTTTGCTTGTTTAAAAAAAATAAATTGCAACCAATGTTTTCTGCTAGCATCGAATAAAAATCCACTCACCTTGGCAAAAATGTCTTTGCTAATACCACTGATTCCTTGCTTTCAGCTGGAAGTTAAGCACACCATTCAAAAGTCCAGCACACTACTTATGTTAATCAGGTAGATTAAAAGGGAAGTATACAGATATTTGTACGATTAAGTGTCCACCACAAATATTTTTCCTTCCTTAATTCTGGCATTTGGTTAACTTGTAACAGGCTGATAAAACTTCAAGATTTAAAAAAAAAATAAAAATAAAAAAAGATAGTAAACAATTTACCAAGTCTGGTAAAACTGCTGGATCCTGCCAAAGGAATTGCTGATTTAAGCAAATGGCTGGTGGCAAGACTAGGCTTGACTGCAGTTGTAAAGACTATCATCCATATGTGCTCACCCACTTAAGCTGTGGTTAGCAGCAAGAAGCTACTATTGGTACACTTGAGTGCTGCAGAGAAAAGCCCTTACTGAAGATCTGAATTCATTCTAGAAAAAAAGTCAGCCTCTCTTGCTTCTCCCCTTCCCAGCCACTTCACTGTTAAGGTAATCTTCTTTCAGAGGTTAAAGAGATTAACATCAGAGATTCACAACAGCAATTCAATCAGCACTACAAAGAGAAAGACTTTCAGATATAAGCAGACAAAAATGCAAACATTCTACTTTACAAATTGCATACTCACAGAACAAAACTAAGCAAGCAAACTCCTCAGCTTTTGAAACTGATAAACATAGACCCAAGCTGTTGTAAAATACCACACATGCATTTGTGAGGAGGAATTAGAAGCATGAGGGGAAGGAAGATGACATAAATCAGCAGTGAATAGTAAAGAAAAAATTGATTACCCACCCTATGGGGGAAAAAACCCAACGACTTAGTACTGTTTAGTCTTGCAATAAATTACAGGATAAAGAACAAAAAATCCCTAAGCAGCTGGTGTGCAGAGTTGGATTTGATTACTCTGGTACTTCATTTGTTATCAACAATGCATATAACTGAAATAACTTCACTACTATGTTTATCAACCTTTGCCTGACCAGCAACAAAATATTAAGGAATACGTTTTTGTCATAAAATTCATGGACCTCTTTCTGAGGCAACGAACTCTGTTTAGAAATAGATTCAGATGAGAAGTTCCTGTTTGCTCTGTAGGAGTCCATCTATTCAAAGAAATGATGGCCCACGGTATGCTATTCACAAGTCACCGATTTCCCATTAATTAAATCATTATTTTAGAGCAGACTGGTGTCTGAAGCAATCTACTTGAGTAACTTCACCAGTGTGTTCTTTCTTCAAAAATAATATTCACCTATTGGTTCTGATCACTGTGTCCACACGTTTTGGGTGGATAGGGTAGCAGTCAGCTTGGTGGAGGTCTATCAGGAAACCATGCTCAGAAGGGCATAGACTACAAGCCCAGCTGTCTTGATCTGATTTCTAGATTAAATAAAATCTATGTTAGAATGTTTTCAAGTAACAGAAACTAAAATGATTACTGTAAGGACAGTTGAAGGTTAGCAGGATGCCCACAACAATCAACAGAAGAATGAGAGTACTCCAGGAAACACTCATCAAACGAGATTTTAGCAACATCTCATTGGACTAGCGCTTTTTGGAGAAGTCACATAAAGGGCAAAAGTTTATTCTTGTTCAACACTCTAGAAACACTTCAGACAATGACAGAGGACCCCTAATAATTCCCTGGCCAAATAAGAAAGCTCCAAGAAAGTCAGTGTTGCCCTCTTATCTTCCCTTTTTAAAGCAGTGTGCCAGATCATGAGGAAAACTTTGTTCAACAACTGAAAAGGGTGGCCAGTAAGCTCCTTGTGGTTTTATTTTTCCACTGCTTTCTTTTAAGGATAAGCTATCAGCCCAAGAAAAACAAGTTTTTCTTCAAGAGCCCATCATCTCCTAGGATACTGACAAATTCCCTCAGGGTGTCTGCAGCCTTGTCCATCCAGCCCAGAGAGGTGGTTGTCACAAGGAAACCACTCATCCATCCAATACATCTTTGCTCTTTCTAGTTGGTAGAAGTTACTCCTTGGTTTCTTGGGACACACAAATCTCAGGATTGCTTCAAGAAAGGTCTTCTACTGTCATGAAGGAAGATGATAAGAGACTTCTTTGAAAGAGGCAATTTTAACTCGGGTGGATAAACTGTTATGGCCAGGTGCTTCAAGCACCTCAGTCTGCAAAAACCTCTAAACAGTATTCACTTCCGCCCATGCTCTACCCATCAGCATCAAGATTTTGAGGGCTAAGCATTAGCCTCTGAAACCCTGAAGAGGCTGGAAGAGCCTCACGTTTGTTTCAGTTGCTGCAATGGATTTGATAATAAAACCCATAACTAGGAAAAAAGCATAAGAAAAATGGGAAAGTATTCTTTTGATCTTGCACTTCTGTAAGTATGCAGCACGTCCCCAGACGTCGTCCGGAGATGTCACCATGAGATAAGGCAAAGAATAAGAGTCACTCATAGCTGTTTCAACATGCCACAAAGGGAATGATGCTCTAGGAAGCTGCTCTCTTTTCAACCTCTGGTGTAAAGGTACTAAACTGTACAAGAACTAAATGCAAGAGGTAAAGAAAAATCACTAGGGGAGGGGCAGGTTGCAGCATTTTGTTTTCATTTCGTTTGATAACTAAGATTGGTCATACAGCTAAAAAAAGCACATAAGTAATTTTTCGCTATGAAGAATCAAGTTAGAGGAACAAGCAAGTCAAATCTCCTTCCAGAAGGATAATGCAAGACTGAAATATCCTCCTACCCAAAAACCACCAAAAAATCCTCTAACTCTAAAAAAGCTCCCCATGCTACATAACACAGAAAAATAATTTCACTTGAGGTTCACAAATTGCTAATAGAAAGACAAAAAACACTGAAGATTTCCACTGCTACTCTACCTCCACGTCTCAGTGTTAGCATAAAAAAATAGTTTCTGTCAAGAAAAGATGTGCCCTTGCTTCTGTGAAACAAATGTCTTAAAAAACGGTCTTCTTAACTTTCAACTAAAGCAATGATTTAAAGTTATTAAAATTTCATGCAATGATAAAGACAGGATATTCTGTGGGAAGTTTGCTAATGGATCCATTAGCTGGCAGCTGTCTATTTGCTCAAAAAAGTGTAGAGCTGATTCCACATGTCACTGGAGACACAGAACCTATACTGGCTTTTTATACACTAGGCAAACAATGCAGTGCATCTGTGAAACAGCTGGTTTCAGCTGGTGGTATCCAAAAATTTATTTGATGTGACATCAACTGAGAAAAATGAAGACTGCCAGGAAAGAGGCTAACAACCTCTTTGGCTAGTAACATCCAGCTAATTCAGTCCATCTTAATACGTCACTGCTTTGGTATGAAAACTGGAGTGGACTTTCTTGTCTATGAAACAACCTGCCATGTTTGTAAAGAAAAGTAAACTAAAGAACTGCTTTGTGTTCTTTGCAGAATATAGGCAATTTTTTAAAGTTACACAGTTTTATAATGGGATATAATTTATCTCTTATGAGCTGCCATAAATTGCAAGGTTTGCTTATTTTACCATGAACAAATCCATGGCATTTCAAAGAATGATGTTCTACTGGATTCAGTTTTATAATTAGCAGTAACATTAGTGTAATGAGACCTTAGAGAGTCTGTATCATTATGCATTTAAAGTGCAACTGACATGACCTTGTAATTAATGATCTAATAAGGAGCAAAAAGTGAAGATAAAAGAAGCATTAAAAAACCCTCTGTGAGGCAAAGATTTAGGTTACTTGAATTTCACTGTTTATTACACATCTTTGTGCTGTTCTACCCCCAAAACTATAAACCAGTACTACTAGACCTCAGCTTTCCAATATACTAAAACATATATTTTAAACCATCTTCTTTATCACTGATTAATGCAATCTGAATTTTTGTATCCTAATGGTTCTATAGACCAAGTCCTTCTTTAATCATGACTACACAAACATACTAAAGGAAAAATTCTGAGGCTGCTGTGGCAATGTTTCTGATTTCACAGTAGCAGAAGAAACCTCGAATTGCGTGCTAATAAATGTACAGCTAGCAAATCCAGTGTAGCAAATGTAGGATTCTGTACAACAAAAGAAAAAACAGTGAGAATAAAAATGTTTTTTTAGGTGGACATTTTGTATTTCAGAGCTAACAGCTGTTGGAAACACGACATATTTCTGTTCCAGTTCATACTTTTACAGGACTCAGAATTTTAAAATTGCTTTAAATGGATGATTGAGACTGTTCCTTCTAGTGGAGGTGTTAGTTACCTGGCTTACAGGATCACAACATGTCTGCTCTGAAGGAATACCAGATCTCAAAACACTACTTGAAAATTAGGATAAGCAGGAATTGCATAAAAAAGAATAAGGTCCTTCAATCCTTCATGTCCTTCCTGACTTCTTTTGGAGTGGAAGACAAGAAGTCTGATGGAAGTATGCTTCCTCTCAGATTCAAGTGGCTTGGACATGGGAGATCTGCTCAGATGTATCAGACTTTGAACACCGTATCTATGAAGGAGTCTGAAGATTTACAGTCCTCCAACTTGTATCATCCCAGAAAAAGGCTTCTCTCCCAAAGAAACACCTACTGTCCTTGTTGGAACTAATAAGTAGGAGATGCCTCAGCATACAGTCCAACCCTTGTACCAATAGACAACAAGCCCTACTATCCAACTGCAAGGTCCCATTGGATGCCAGGTTACAAAGTTGAAGGAAAAATTAACTATGGCAACAAAAAGTTCTAACAACAAAAGTTGAATTAAAGGCTTATCAGTGAGGCAAAGTCAGGACAGATGCGAATATCACAGTTTTCCCTCTCAGTTACATTCTTCCTTTTATGTGGACCAAACATGTACGATCTCCTCCCACTCACTCCCTATTTGGACAGCTGAATCTGTAAGGCAGAACAAGGCTTCAGGAGCATACTGGAGACAATGATCATGTCATGGACGATACATGGCTGGCTCTGCAAAACACACACTCATAAATCTGTGTTTATTTACAATCAGAGTTTCACCTACGCTATCTGAGATTGTGTGGGTTTCCTTTGACCAGATGTTGTATGCAAGCATAGCAAGAAAAGTTGTCTTTTCCAATCAAACTAGTAAGTTGCCAGGAAAGATAGACTAGAGGTGGAAGAAAGCAAGCCTATGGTAATTTTAAAGGCTTTTCTAATCAGAGACCACCTTGTAGAGTATCCTCTCTTCAACAGCAGTCTTTACCTGTAACCAAGAGTTCTACCTTCATGATGGGCCTGGAATCTGACAACGAATAAGGCTGTCTCTTTCCATAATGAGTCACCAGCAGGAGACACCTTGGAAGATGAGAGAAGTGGGATGAGTGTAGACTGCTCCAATCTCCACCAATCTGTGGCTCAGAAAGTCCACAGTCAGATGAAGATGAAGGACTCACTGAAAAAAAAGTCCAATAAGTATGACTTATTAATTTAAACTAATGTACATATGTTGATGCAACATCTGCACAGGATTTGCATTCCTGTATGTCTTTACTTGAACTGCTTTATGCTTACTGGTTTAAGTCAGAATAATCTTATCTGAGAAAATAAAAGTAGTTATTACTGTAATGATACAGAATTAACCATCATAAATATTCTGTTCTAGACAAGGCGTAGGAAAACTCACAGGGGGCGACTGTCACAGCAGACCAGGACTAAGATCTTGCAAGTGTGACTGTAGCAGCCTGACTTTTAGTCTGATACACCTAAGCAAGGCTTACTCATCCAAACTGTTCAAGCATCTAAAAAAGCACACTGCCATCATCAACCTCGTCTTCCAGTTGCTCACATAAGCAATTTTCACTTCAGCTGCAAGACAACATAAAGTACAAAAGAAAGAAGACGTTGGGTGGGAAAAACCAAACAAACACAAAAATAGCTACCACCCCAGATCCAGCTGTAGTAGGCACTGGGTGTAGCTGGGGATACCTGACTGACAGCCTGAGGGAGTTGCTTCTAACTTCCAAAGCAGAGAAGAGAAAATATGTCAAATTTAAATAATTAAAACTTAATTTTTAAAAGCCCTACTGATTGCTAAATAGAACTACTATATTAAGAAAGTTTGTTTTCAGGATGTGTTCTGAATTTTGAGTGAAGTCAACATACTGTTCACATCCAGAAATAGTGAAAAATAATTTGTGCTTTTGTACATACAACAAAAATCCTGTTGACAAACCTAAGGCAGATGATGCAAAATACACAACACTGATGGATACACAACATTGACGGATTAATTTTCTTTATTCCAGCAGTCAAGATCACAAGGGAGGGATTAACTAATATATCAAAATTGCAAAAGCAATTTTATGTGATGAAATACATAATACATATATATGAGACAATTTTTAAACTTTAAAGTTACAATGTCTAGCCATACAATTTCAAACCCTTACCACAGACATTTTTTCTGACAACAGATGATATCACAGACAAACCAACCAATATATTGTCTAGACAGTATTACTGCTGCTCCATTGTCTTGAACATTTAAGTACAAAGTCAATACATAAATGCAGAAAAAGACAATTCTGCTTTTTTTTTTTCTTTCCGTTTTTTTTTCTGTTGTTGTTTCAGATTCTAAGGCATGTCACATACCTTGTCCAAGCTATCTAGTGTATTTCAGACAGGATTTAGGAACCAATTCATAAACAGAAGTATTTTTGTTTTCACTGAATCCTATTTGGAAAACAACAAAAAGTATGCCTGGTATCATAGACCATTTTCATACATTTAGTTTTCAGCCATTCTATTCAAGTACATTATTTTTAAAAAATTATCAAAAAGTTATTTAAAAAATTAGTTTTAAACTTTGTTTACTACAGTGAACTAACATTCTGTTTTCCAGATCTCACAGCAGGAACCATGCAAAACACCTTCCCAAGGGTTATCTGCCTTACAGAAAAAAAACAAAGTCAAACTTACATGGTAGAAGAACAAATTGCAGCATTTTTGTTCTGAAAAAATAATTTAAGAAGCAATTTTGTTCAGTGCTCAACTACAAACTACATATGAAAAATGGACTAAAACATTTACAAGCTCCCAGAAACTCAGAGATACTGAAATTTGTATGAATAATTTTCATCATCTCAGCTGGGCATACAGCTGAAGTTTCAATTATATTTTAAGATGACAGAGGAATGCAGTATCTGAAAGAATCCCCTTGCAACTTCATTACCCATATAGACTGGTAGTCATTAGAAATATAAAAGAAAGGAACAGTTGCAGGATCTTAAGAGATGAATCAACAAAAGACCATATAATAAATGACTGGTATATCCACCCAAATTACAGCACAGGATCACTGCTAGGGAATCTCATGGAACTTAAGATGTTATTTATTTGATGTGTGTTTGACACATTGTTACTTTGCATTTGAACATTCCTGCTTTGCAGACATGAATTTCCCATCTAGTCTTTTCCAAATGTCACCCTAAGTTGAAAGTAAATTCTCCTTTAAGCTCAATGCTATTTTATCCTAATATAATTGACACAACTACCATGTTAAGAAAAATTAGTAATTAGAGTATATAAATCCAAATACTGACAAAATGTTGCAGCTCATTTACTCAAAGGCCAAATACCCAGACCTCCTTCAACAATTAGCTCTTTGCTGAACAACAGGAATTTCAAGAAGCCAGCTGGAAAATATCAACCTTTTGACTAAAACAAAAAGTGAAACTATGTATAAATAATTACAAACACACACCTACATTATTTGCCACGAATCAATAGCTTTTCCTTTGCACATCAAAAAAAAAAGTCAAAAGTACAATTAAATTGTAAACAAATTCAAGATTCAAAAAAGAAAAAGATGACATCTGCCAAATAACACCCTTACTAACAGGGAAGAGATGGATTATGTTTTAACTAAAGAAAAATTATTATCCTAATAGCCATCATAACTGCTGCTCAATTATTTCTATACTCACAGATAAAATAGCATCCATAGGCAAGAAAACCAGGAGAAATTATCTTAATTAGCTTCTCAGGCATCTTGCACAATAGAGGCCATAGGGCTGCTTAAATTAATTTTTCCTTTTATGGTCTTAAATGTATGCACACGCTCAAATTCATTCGAAGTCATTGTTATAGAAAGTTCAGCTGCACTCTGGACAAATCCTAAATTTTGAATACAGTAACCACTAAAATTACATGCCTCATATTCCACCTGAATTTAAGGACAATATCTGGAAAACACCTTTGCCTCAGAGCCTTACCACTACCTTGTTTCTGTTTCCTGTGCAAGTCAGAAGATCATGGCTTTCTTAAACCTACTCATTGGCAAGACTGATGCAGTCTCACTAGACTACAGTCTACCATGTGACTTTCCAGTCACTCAACCACCTCATTTTCTCCAAGATCCCTCAGTTTTTTAAGCACCTCCCGCTAACTGATTACCAGGAGCATGGCATTCAAGGTAAGGGATATTCCTAATCATTTTTTCATATAATCACAGAATGTTTTGTATTGGAAAGGACCTTCAAAGATCATCTAGAGTTCCAGTCCCCATAACCATAAGCAGGGACATCTTTCACTGATCGGTTGCTCAGGGCCCCATGGAACCAGGCCTTGAACACTTTCAGGGATGGGGCATCCACAATATCTCTGGGAAACCTCTTGCTACCCTCATAGTAAAACATTTCTTACTTATATCTAATGTCAAGCTACCATCTTTCAGTTTAAAACTGCTACCCCTTGACCTGTCACTACAGGCCCTAGTAAAAAGTCTCTCTCCATGTTTCTTATAAGCTCCATATATATAGTGAAAGGCTACAATAACTCTTCCTGGAGCCATTTCTTCTCCAGGCTGAACAACCCCAACTCTCTCAGCCCATTCTCGTAGGAGAGTACCCAGGCCCCTGATCACCTTCATGGCCTCCTCTGGACCCATTCCAACAGTTCCACTTTGTTCTTATGTTTGGGGTATCAGAGCTGGATGCAGTACTCCATGTGGGGTCTCACCAGAGTGGAGCAGAGAGGCAGAATCACCTCCCTTGACCTGCTGGCCATGCTTCTTCTGATGCTGCCCAGGATAGGATTGACTTTCAGGGCTGCAAGCAGATATGGTCATCTCATGTGCGAGTTCTCATCCACCAGTATCTCCATGTTCTTCCTTGCAGGGCTGCGCTCAATTAATTCCTCCTCCAGTCTGGAACGGTACTGGGGATTTTCCTGACCCAGGTGCAAGACCTCACACTTGACCTTGTTGAAATTCATGATGTTGCAGGGCCCATCTGATAGCCCTAGTATTTATTTTAACAGCAGCCACTATCCCTTATGATTCTCACATCTTTTTCAATACTGCTCTGGAACAGATATTTCCACATCCTGAAAGCATGGCCCATACCCCTCTTGCTAGAAGTACAATAACATTTTTTTCTGTATTAAACAGGCATGACTCTCAGTTAATCCAGACTACTCCAACGGTGGAGCTGATAGACAAATTTGGGGAAAAAAAATTAAAGTCTCACACTGATCTGAAAATGGAGACCACAGGACATAGTATGAGTCTCACCATCACTCTACCCAGGGTTTCCTACTCTTACCTCCAATATTCCATTGCCCTGTTCATCATTCTGGATCAGCCCTGCAAGCACCTGGCACTATCTTTTGCAATGCATGTGGATCTCAGCAATGCAGCAGCTCTACCTTCCAAGTTCATCTGCTTCTGCAGGACAAAGGTATTTCTGCTGCAACTCAGCAAGCACAACACAGAAGGAAAGCACATTATTCTTGTATTGGGAAGCAGAGCTGTCTTATTTGTAGGTTACAGCCACTCATCCTAGATCAGGGTTAGCTTCTGCAAAGCAGGTTTTCTTCAAAGGAAAAGTTTTGTTTGAAATGTGAGCATTTCACTATCAGTTTCTTGAACTCACTACAAAAAAAAAAAAAAACAACAAAAAAACCCCAAACCATAATTCTTTGCTTTCCAGTACAAGGATACTACTTTCCCTCACGATCATGTTGTTTCATTTGCTTAAGGAATCAAAACATTCCACCCTTTCCAGCTCCAGACCAGCAATTAGTGACTTGTACCGGGTGCACCAAGCCTGCAATGATGGCATGTAATGTAAAACCACATAGTGTTTGCTTCTCATTCCTTGTTAACTTTCCTTTAAACTCATCAGCTGATTTCATTTCTACCACTTAAAACCATTGATAGGGCTTTAAGCACAGTTCATAAAAGCATTTCTAAAGAAGATGCCAAAGACAAGCTTTTCCTGAGGGTGTTCTTATTTGATGGAGTGAAACAAAGGGAAACCATCTTAGTATTTCATATGATAGGAAGCTTTATGAACATACAGCTCAAAAAAATGGTTGAAGTCTTCAGACTCAGACATCTTCTAAAGATATGTTAAAGATGACATCAGTTTTCTGTTTCTCTTTTTAAAAGGTTTGCCATATTAGTCAATGAGCCTTCCCACTAATTTAGCATTTTCCAAGCATTAACTAGCCAGCAACATGTAATGCACATCATCAGTCACTTCTCCCTGAAGATGGGCAAAGTGAACACAACTGATAACTTTGATAAGTTTTAGCCATGACACAGGATACAAAATAAGACAGGAACAGATGAGAGGAGGGTGTGAAAAAGAGAGCGAAGAAATGCTGGAACAACAATTAGAGGCCTATAAATTATCTTTAAAAGAGAAACAGAATACTAATAATCAAAGTGCAATAGAGAATAGTTTTGATACATTTCATGTAGGTAAATATTAACTTACAAAAGGGTACACCAAAGTACAAAGACATCCTTCCGTTTTTATTGACTGAATCAGGCAACGCTCTTCTAAATAGTTAAGTAAAATACCTTGGCCATTTTGTGTTCTCAGTCACTCTGGTACCTTGTGTTCAGGAGTACATAATGTATGTTTAAAGATGCTCTTCAGGCCAAATAACTACTGTTTAGTAACAAATTTACTGGTTCCTAACCAGTAAGTAGAGCTTTTAGTGATACTCTTTTGACTCCAAAACTATTGCCAGAAGGAAGGACAATTTCCATTTCAATTAAATGTTAAATTGAAGGGTGGAGGGAAAGTATTAGGGATTCAGCAGAAGCATGCATGTCAAACAACTTACTCCTCAGTAACCTCCACGAGTTATTTAGATTTTAGTCACAGATCAGAAGGATTTCAGTCATGAGTAATAATGAAGAAAACAACAAATTAACAATATTCAAAAAGAAGTAACGTTGCCTGATAGAAACATTTCGATGACAGAACTGCTCATCTTAAAAAATAAGCAGCATGATTAAAAGAGCTTAAATATGTATACCCTGCTGCAGATTTGACAAGCTTTGGCTGAAAATTTCAATAAAACCAAGTATTTATTGAAAACAAATTAAAAAATACAAGCACTTAAAATAACTGTTTTATCATGTCCCCATAAAACAAGAGAAAGGAAAAAGTCTTGTTCCATGTCTCTCCTGGAAGGTGGGAGAAAGGTATTTTAAATCCGTTTATGTGGTTTTATTACTCATTTCAGTGTTCTGGTTCTTCTTAAGTAATGGTTTACAGATATTTAAGAACTTGTACTTCTCACTGGTCATATGTTCAAATAGGAAGCTGCATCTGAGAAAAAGTTACATATCATCCCTCTCCAGCAGAAATGGGATTTCTTTGATAAGCTCAAATCTCTAAATTTTCAAAATTCCTTAAGTCTCATCATTTTTATATACTTAATATTTCTCAGCGTCATCTTTCAAGCAGCAAAGAAATACCATCATCCCACAGGTTAGCTTAAAGAATCAATTTTGCATATTTTTAAACACTATCTTCTAGACTAAACAAAAAATGAATCTGTTGAAAAACACATTCTGCTCTTTGGAGCAATTTGTGGACTGCCTGCTGCCAGAATCCACTGCTATGCACAGAGTAATAAAGAATAAGAGTGATAACTTTGAGACTGAGCTGAATTAGATGTAAAACACCTGTACCTGCAGACACAAGCGGAGTAGCAAAGTTCACTGGCAAGAGGTCTAAAGACAGCTAAGATTGCACAATACAGCACTACACCCCAAATACACAGTAAGAAGACAGAGAAATACACAGAAGCGACTAACTTCTTTGGAAAACTCTACGGGGAAGCAGTAGGTAGCACTTTGTATTTCTATCAGATAATGGTTGTAACTCAGCACAAAGGCGGGATATTGTGCCCAAGCAAAGTCCTACTCATATCAAGTAGAGAGCTCAGCAGTTGCTCCTTATCACACAAACTGAAACGTTTGCATTTTCTGCTCATACAACACCCAGCATTAAACTGCCAGACCAGGAACAGGAAGAATTATCCAGCCACTCCCGGCTGGTAAAGACGAATTGTTTTTAGGTATTTTTTATGTTTTCTCTTGCAGGGAAGGTAGTTTTTTCTAAGAAAGCCTAGCAATTTCTATTTGATAAATTCTCTGTGTGTGTTAAGGACTTGCAATATGTTTTATCTGTCCTTATATCTTTCCACAGCACATCACAGCTATTACTTCTGACTTTTGCTATTTTTATCAGAGAGCTGAGAACTGCTTTACATCCTTGTTGGTACAAGTAAGGGAGCCCACACACTATCTGTACAACATCCAGTTCTCCCAGTTAGGAACCCCAATAACCCTTCTGTTCTGAGTTTCCAGCTAGTGATTTCCCCATAGCTCCTAACGAGAAATAACTCTTCCCACCATGGTTGTATCAAAGGATACAATTTTCCATAATACACATAATCTGAAATGCTGCTGTGACCAAACTACTTTTCTAGAATGTTCCGTAGGTCCTAAAAAAGACTAATTTCAATGTAAAAAAACCCCTAAGAAACCCAAAAAACTTGACAGAATTTCACCAGCCTTGATATATAACTGAACGTAAGTCTAATAAATAGTATAGAAAAATAGAAGTGGTACAATAGCAATGGAATTGTAATTTCTTCTTTTTGACTGACGTAGAAGGATAGAGTCTGATGGCAGGACTTGATCAGTGTGATTAAGAGGAAAAAATTTCCACAAGTCATGACATAAAAAGCAGTTTCCAAAAAGGAAAGAAAAAGAAAAGGAGATTGCCACTGACAGGAATCAGGACCTATAAACAGGAAAAAAGAAGAGGCAGGGGGTTGTGTGTGTGAGCACGGCACAGCATGAAAAGTACTTTAGAAGGATACCAGCCCTTCCAAGTGTCTGCTCCAGACAAACAAGAAATAAAAATTAAGGAAGGTATCTGCACTGCCTACCTTTTGGACCAGAAAATTTGAAGGCTGGATCACCTCCCACAGACTTCCTGTACAACCTATGATTTTAAGGATACCTAATTTTATTTTTTTTAACTCCTAACATTTTTAACTCCTAACATAACAGAGTGTACAATTGTGTTGTACACTCTGCTCTTCGCATTATGCTAGTCCCTGTGGTTATTCCCTCAACCCAAAAATCAAACCAGTTGGCAAGAAGACTAGTGAGACAGCCTTGCAGAGCTAAATACTTAGAAATTAGGCAATGTGAATATATCCTACTTGCTAAGTTTCAAACCTGCTGTAAAAGCAGAACAGCTTCAAACAACACAAAATATGAAACAGGCTACATAGTGCTGATCTTAAATCTCTGCAAGCCAATTCATGGAAGAAAACAAAAGACTTCTACTCAATTGCTGTGCCAGTCAAGCTAGTGTCCTTTAAAATAATCCCCTAGTTTAAACTAATGACATTTATATTTGGTAATGGACTTCAGGTGGAATTCATCTTCCAAATTTAGACATCCATCTGGGGGTGAGATGAATCATGCAGTGAAAGCGCTTATTTCTCTCCACTGACTATAAAGGGAGCCTACAGAACCAGCTCATGTAAAGGCAGCCAAAGCTGGCATTCACTAACCTGTCTCCTGACAGCCATTGCACAGGTTTAAGTGGCATAGCAAGTCTAATGGTTATCTTCCAAATCAAAAGATTAGGCTAGAAAAGTTGTCTTTCAAGTGGGTGAGAAGTAGCAGTGACTCAAATTAGCAATGAGAATTAGCTTAAATGGTATGTAAACATTAACACACTATTTTCCCCTTACACAACAGACAAGAGGTCTGTTCCTGCAAAAATAAGCACACCTTTCAAATAAAACCCCACACACTTCTGACATCTTTGTACAAATCTTAGCACCTACTGAATATGAATGAACTATTTTAAAAAAATGCAACCACATAAGGAAAGCTATAGAGAAGCCTGCATCTTCACAAAACGATGTGTAACAATGAATATACATTATAAAGTCCACTAATTGATTAAACTCAGCCTAAACTTCAAAAATGTTTCTACAGAAAGCAGAGTCTAAGGATTCAAGAATCAGTGACATGGTAAAGTATACTACTAAATGAAAATAATCTATTAAGATTGAATCAAACAGCTAAAACTTGTAATTTGCAAAGTTGCCACCTTCACAAACAGAACAGGGCGGCTATGTTAAATAGCAGCCTCTTGTTTCAAATAGTGTGGATTTTCTCAAATGGCGTATTTCTGTCCAGCACAATACTACTTCTTTATTTACAAGTAGAGAAGTCCCTTGATTATTTCAAAGTAGTATATTTTTATCAATAAGCATGTCTTATTGATATAAGGGGAGGGAAGTGCAATAAAAAATCACCACAAAGGAGTCTGAAGGGAGAGCAGAAAGAATCTACCTACAGTCAGCCCAGGCCATGCACTTGTTCAACCTATACAGACTCAAAAAGCCTCTTCCTTAAAACATCCATTCCATGACCAGAATGTACTATGTATCTGTAAGAGGATAAAGTCTTATGAAATTAAGCCACTGACTAACATGTACCTGCAGTCCTATCCCTGCTCTGAACACAATCAGATTTTATATTTTGGGGATTTTATGTTTTGGTGGCATGCACAAGGTCTTGCAAAGAAAGAATACATAACCAGTAGCCCTAAAACACCCCTTAAATATCTTAGCACCCCAGTGTGGGTCAAAGTTTAAGTGCTACTACTAGAAAGGATTCTGGCAAATGAGTAAGAGAAAAATAAAAAAGGGGCATGCTTTACAACAAAGTAACGGCTATAATAAGCAAGATCCAAAGCTCCATATCCATTCAAATATCCTCTCACTAACAGCAGCCAATAATAGATACTGAGTGAAGCATGTAAGACTACAATAAATACATAGCAATGTTCCCTGATCCCCCAGCAGTTTGCAGAAGCAGGATTTCCTGAACAAGAATAGGTAGGTATTTGATGATTCTTTCACAGCAGTTTCCCTCTACACTGAGGTAATGTTTAGACTCCTTAAATTCCTGAGGCAAGAAATTCTATAGCTTAATTACATGTTCTGTCGAGAACCACCTCCTTTTGTCTGTTTTCAATTCATCAGCTGCTATTTTCATTAGATACCTCTTAGTGTGTGCAGACTAAAAAAAGACAGTGAATAAACACTCCCTATTTTGGTCCCGTTGCCTGCTGAACACTTTATAGGATTCTGTCGCACCACTTTTTGGTCACCTTCTCTACTGTAACAAATTCATGCTGCTCCTCTTACAGAAATTGTTCCGTTTCAGATTTTCTCTTCCTTAAAACTTCAACTATGCTCTTTTTGAGGTGATGACAGGGATAGGGGCAAGCAGGGCAAAACTGCATAAGATTATTACATTTTTAAAAAAAATTTTTTTAATGGTAAAATCATTATTTTCCCGTTTGTCCCTGGCATTTCTCATTGCAATAGCCAGCTTTGAGCTCATCTTTTTCGATGAGAAGGAAAGCTTTTTCCTCCCCACCTCGAAACACAAAATATGAAGCCATTTATGAGAAATTTCATCTGTCATTTTAATATCTGGTTGCTGAGCAATGTCAAGTCTTTGTCCAATTCTAGGGTCTGCCTTTGCATCTACTGCCCATCAGTAGAGTCTGTGAGCTCACCTTTCTTCTATATAGTTTATGAACTTGAATGCTCCATAAACATAACCCTGGAGAATTGTTACGTTGGACCCCTCTCTATTTACTCCAACTTTTCCATTCTTTTATTTTAGTCATTAATTTCACCACATAAAGACCTTCTCCCCTATCCTGTGCCTGCTTAGTTTATTCAAAATTTTTCAGTGGGGACTCCTGTCAAATGCTTGTTGGATATCCAAGTAAAAAAATACTTCTGTCAGTTCGTATTTATGTGTTTGCTTTTAAAAACCTCCAGTGAGTTTGCAAAACATGATATCACTTCACAGTAGACTCTTGACTCTTCTTCAATACATCATGTTTATCTATGTTATTTTCATTATTATTATTATTTGACTGATTTACTTGGAACAGATATCAGGCTTAGTGACCTCTAGTTCCCCAGATCTCTCTTGAAGCTTTTTCTTTTTGAATACAATAAAATTAGTGCCACATGCAGATAAAGACATTAGAGATTATACATAAATGAATTTACATCATAGCTCGATGTTTTATTTGTTGCTCACTGTCTATGGCACAACGATCCTTGCTTGCTTGCTCTTTGTAAAGCTGTACTTACTTCTCTGTGCAAAAGCAAGCCTCTCTAAGGAGATGGAAATGGTTTTCTCTTTTTCCTGAAGAAGGTTTAAGTGCTATCTTTGGGAAGATCAGTACATGATAAAGATTTACTGTAACAGCAATACTACAAACATTTAATTGTATAAAAAGAACTCTCTTATCTTTCGAGTCTGTAAATAATAGTTTTGTAAATATATGCTCCTGTGCAGCAGTAGCCATTCAACTATGCAATAGCTGTCCCAATTACCACAAAAAACAAATGAGCTTGCGAAGACACAGTTATTCATTTGCAAATGAGACAGCATTCAAAGAGAAGTAAAACTTTTAACATCCTTCTGGAATTGAGAACCTCTGTGGAAATTACAACCAACAAGCAGGCAACTTGAGACACTAAACTAATATACACAAGTATTTTTAGCTTCACCAATTGTGTGAAGTTTCAGTTTTATATCATAAGGTTTATACGTGCCATCTAAATTTCAGGTCTAAGTTCACTCAATTTTTCTTTAGCATAGTGGACTTTTATATCTTTTTTTTCTTTTTAAACTCACAAGTCCAAAGACAAGTTGAAAATGAGTCAAATCTTATAAACTGATCTAGTGCCTTTTTGTGGTGCAAGCTCAAACGCTAGGGTTTCATTGTGACCATATTTCTACTGGCAGGATGCTAAGGTTAGACATAACTATATTTAAATTCATATCCAACTCTTTCAGCTCCTTTTTCACCTCTATATTTTGCATCAAGTCTAACAGAAGCTTGTAGTTCTAATACCAACAGAACAGCAGTATGGATTTATCAATTCTGTATGTTTAAGACACNGTCCACTGGAGCAAGCACAGTGTTCACATTCTAAGTTTTCACAGCATTAAGAAGAAAAAATTACCCTATTACAGATGTTGAAAAAATACCTGTCCAAACGAGATAAAAACACTCCCTTGACTAAAAAGCCTCTGGCGAGGCTCAGTCTTCCAGGCAGCAGAAAAGTTACCAGTATCCTCGCTACTACTGCTTCAGGAGTGAGAAGAGGATGCAGCAGACAACAAAGCCATACACAGCCTTGATATTAATAGCAGAAAGCTAAGAAATCCAAGAGAACAATGCAGTTGCAAAGAGTTCTCTCGCCTCTTCCCAAGCTGTCATAAGAAAGCTGGTATAAACAAGCAAACAAACAAAAAAAGTTGGCTGCCAAAACAAACAAAAATATTCTGCCTTTCAACACCTGTACTTCGTTTTGTTTCGACTACCACACTTACTGTTTAGACCCTCTTAAATCCTTTAATGAAAATCACAGAACAGCTGAAACTGGAAGAGACATCTGGAGGACGTCTACTCCAGCCCCCCTGTGCAAAGCATATCAATGACAGTAAGTTGCTCAGGGCTGTGTACAGCTGGATTTTGAGTTATTGCCAAGGATAGACTCCACAACATTTGGACCACCTGTTCCTGTGATCCACTACCCTTACCATAAAAAAATCGTAATTTTTCTGATGTTTAAATGGAACTCCCTGTGTTACAATTTGCGCTCATCACCTTGTCCTCTCAGTGGATACTAACTACCAAGTGGAGCCTGGCTCTATCTTCTTCATTCTGCCCCATCAGATTATTTATACACATAAGGTGCTCCTGAGCATTCTCTTCTCCAGCTCTCAGCTTCTCCTCCCAGGAGAAATTCTCCACACCCTTAGTCATCTTGGTGGCCCTTTGTTGGACTCTATCCAGTATGTCCATGTCTCTTGTACTGTGGAGCCCAGAAGCAGACATAGCACTCCAGCAGACATAGCCTTACCAGTGCTGGGAAGGGATTCCCTCCTTGATCTGCTGGGAACTCTTTCCCTGATGCATTCAGAACACTTCTGGCGTTCTTTGTTGCAAGTGCATGTTGATGGCTCACACCCATCTTTCCCACGAGGACCCCCAAGTCCCTTTCTGCACAGCTGATTTTTAGTTGGTGGGACTTAACATTTACCGGAGCCTGGGATTGTTCCTCCACAGAAGCAAGACTTGGCATTTCCCATTCCTGAACTTCATAAGGTTCCTATCACACAATTTCTCTGGTCTGTCAAGGTCCCTCTGGATGTCAGCACAACCCTCTTTGATCTATCAACCACTCCTCCTGCAAACTTGCTGAGGCTGCACCTCTGCGTGACCACCTAGGTCAGTAACAAACGTGTTAAACAGGCCTGGCCCTGGTACTGAGCACTGGGGTACACTGCTAATGACTGGCCACCAGCTTTTGGTCCACTTCTGACTTTGTGCTACCGATGCCAAGCCTTTGAGCCCATCAGGTCAGACAGTTCCCAGTCATTGTCATTGTTCACTTACCTGGCATGTACTTCATCAGTGTGTCTATGAGGACAAATTGTAAGCCATAGTGAAGTCAAGATAAACAATGTTCACTGCTCTGCTCTCATCCACTCAGCCAGTCATCTCACCACAAAAGGTTTCGTCTCCGTGCCATGCTGACAGCTCCAAATCAACTTTTCATCTTTCATATTTAGAACTTATTCTAGCTCCTATTCATCTTCTCTAATCGAAGCTCTTGTTGGTTTTTTCCTTTTGATGTCTACAATATGCTTATTAATAATTGCACATCCACTAATTGAGATGTCCCTAAAACAACTAACAATCTCAGAGCATTGCTTAACAAACTACTTATTCCAGCCAGGCACTGAAATAACAATGCTTCTTTTTTCTCCACAAACGTATGTAAGCTAGTAGCAATGTTTTTGCAGCTGTAATCGCCTAATGATCTCAGAGAAGCAAGGAAAACACTCTCCTCCCCACCCCCAAATATACTTGCTACTTACCACCATGCCTGTAAGAAAATTTTCTCTCCTTCAAACTATTTTGTTAATAGCATCCTTTCTACACAGCTAGGATCATACCCATATTTTGTCAGACTCCTAACATAAATAGCTCCTCTTCTCAGATATCCTGGCTTTCCTGAAACAGAAATATCAGGAATTTCAGGGAGCATCTTCTCCACGTTTTTCGCTAATGTCTTTCACCTTCTCTCTTCCCTTCAGAAGGGCAGTGAAGAAATATCAGGCCCTAAACTACACCAAGGCCAATGCTTACATGATCAGGGATGAAAGAAAGCACAGCACTAAACACTCTGCAACTCAAGCGATGGTGTAACCAGAAGGTAAAGCATGCTTTCAACCTCCCTTAAAACTAAAAATGCACCAAAAATGTGGCTAGCAGAGAAGTGATGCAATTTTAATAAATTCTGTCCAGTTTTAAACATTTCCAGGTAGTGGATAATCCAGTAGCTGGTTTGGCTAAATGGTAGGTCAACTCTGTATGTCTTACAGTAATGGCAGGCTACAGTTGTGGTTTTACACTGTATTATACATCTAAGTGTTTCATACACACGCTGTGGCATTAAATGGAACTGGAAGAGCAGATTACAACACGAATCCCGTATTCTTTCACCAATACAGCGATGTACTGCCAAAAAGGAGTCCATTTTAAAAGCCATGTTGTACATTTGGCCAGAACACGTCTGCTATAGTTCTGACAGACCATGGACAATTGTCTGACAACCATTTCAGGGGTACTAAAGCTCTCTGCAGCCCAGCGATTGACTAAAATATTTTAAACAAATTTTAACATACTCCCAATCAGATTATAACAATTTTCAAGCAGCTGATGCCCTGGGTCAATGCTAGTTGACAGCACCCATTTAAGAACTCTTTCACACTCATGTAAAGTTAAATCAACTTGGCACTCTCTCTGGTAGGCAATTGTCTCCTTAAAGTATGAGCACTATTCATCCAAGTGAATTGCTGCATTAAGGGGACAGTTGGCTGGCATGGGGAGGACCGGACTGATTGACAATGCGCCTTAGTCACAAAGAAGTTGCATCAAGAGTTTCTGAAAACCAAAAAGCAGTTAAGACTGTGAATAGATGAAGCTAGCTGAAGACACAAAAGTACAGGATGTTTCCAGGAAGATGTCGGTGGTTCAATAAGCTTCCTAAGTATGACTAATCTTAAAACAGTTCTTGTGTCTTGTTTTGTAAATTTAGCACCTCAAGTGTTTCAGAGAATTTCAGTCTGCTACTTAACCCCTTAACACCAGCTAAATATTGCAGCAACAGTTATTTGTGGAGTTTTTTTTTTTTTTTTTTTTTTTTTTTTTTTTTTTTTTTTGCAGAGCTATGTATGCTAAACAGCTAAGAGCTCTGTGGAGCTTCCCATGGAGGGGATTTTATTTCACATGTGAAACGTTAATAAGAAATGCAAGCAGCATTTAAGGTCTCATTCTCAAATTATTCTAAGGAGATTACAATGTTCCCAGCCCCCTTCCCTTTGTGAAACTTCAAAGAGAAAGTACAAGAAAACCATACAGTCCTTAGGTCAAAACAATCACACAGACAGTTGAATTAATTCACAATCCCAACAGATACCACCACTGGAAGAAAAACTCAATACGCAGGAGTACAAATGATACAGTTTACAAGAAGTGTAGCAGAGTATTACATAAGCAATCACTGCATTTGAGTTCATTTTTCAAATATTATTTCTTCATCATTTGTGTACACAATACAGATACCGCTGTGTAATAAAAGATGCCAAAGGCTCTACTGTGAAAATCAATGGGATTACTTCAGCTACCACCAGCAAAACCATGGGACAATATACAGTCCAATTTTTGGTGTAAAAGCAAGACTACAGAAAGTCACTTAGGATGCCAGACTGAGGCTGAAAATACAAATAAGGGTCCCCAAGCCTTACACAACTTGTCATTTAAAGCCTATTAGGTTTAAAGAGAATCCTTTCAGCTACTTGAGGATAAACTGCTCAAAAGTTTGCTAACAGTTTACAAAGTGTATTTCTCATGACAGTTCTTATGCCACATAGACAAGAGTTCACAAACAGATTCTAGCTTCTGTAAAACATTTGTAGTCAAGCATAAGTGACATTTCATTCATTCTTCAATGTAGTGAACTAACATAACTGTACTATCTAATTGAAAAAAGGAAAAAAAGTCTTTGATTTAACTACTAAATTAACCTATTGGTTTCAGCTAAAAGATCCAATTTCATTGCCTGTAAAAGCAGGCAACACTTTTTTGTCTTAATTTTATACACTAATGAAGTCTACTTCAATAGAGTTGCCTCCATTTATCCCAGCGGACAACTTAGTTCTTTTGTGTAAAGCTAATCCAGCTCACCCTGAAGTCAAGGGGAATTTTGCACTTGACTTCAGTGTGAAAAAGGATCACACCCTGGAATAGCATGCTAAAATATCTGTGAATAAAAATAGGTTCAGATTTTCCAGTTCCTAATTAACAAAAAAAACCCAACAAACAAAAAAATCACAAAACAACAATCAAAAAAACATCCAAAAAATTTTAGAAATGGAAAAAAGTCTAATTTCCATTTCTGTTTAAAGCACGTGAAAAGTTACTTTATATGAAGATGTTTCTAAAGAGAATAATCCCATTCAGATATTCTGGGTGTAAAACTATACTATCCGTATCTGCTTTGGCTTTTCAGTTTCAAAGGAATTGGGGGGAAAAGTAATAATCTCTCAAGTTTAGGAAATACTTTAAGAGAAGCAACAGTTTAATGGCATGATTTGCAAGGCATAGAAATCCTGCAGCAGTAGCACTTTTCAATTCTTCATCAGAGCTGTTAAGAGTTTCCTCAAAAACGTCTTAAAGACTGTGATCAGTCCACTGACTTAGAAGATTTCGCATGTTATTCTGTTGGACTAAATGGGATTTCACTCCATTAAATAAATTACCTGGTTACTTGGCTATATTGTAGCAGGCATAATGCAGTAAACAATGTTTACTTTAACTATTTGTATAACAACGAAAATAAAATACAACAGACCTATGCAGCCAAATTAAGTCATAAACTGTTACGAAGTTACCCTCCTGATGGCATTTTTTAATATTTAAAGTTGAGAAAGAAATATCTTTTCTAGTTGCAATTTATATTAAGACACAGATTTACTGTAAGGATAACCTATACTGCATTTAAAAAATACTCAAACTATGTTGTTAGCCACCAAAATTTTAAACAAACTCCAATCATCTAACTGGCAGAACTCATTCATACCCACCGGAAATCAGCCTTTCAACACCTAAATATCTAAAGGAACATAAGCTGATAGAAGTGTAAAGGATATCCCCCTCTTAATGTTATTTAGATATCAGTTCACTAGCATCTCAGAAACACTTAGGGAAACTAAAGTTAAAAGACAGATTTTTTTTTCTTTTTGTATTTTCAAAGAAAATAAAAACTTGCAAGTGTGATATCTACTCATTCTAACACCTGAAGAGGTTTTGGTGACCAAAAATTTTTCACAAACTAAAGCTAGCATTCCCTTTTGTAAATAAATCTATCAGATTCAAAACAAAACGCGATTAGCGTTTAGAATTATTGCTTTCTATATCCTTATCTAAAAAGCAGCACATTATTAACTTGTACTTTGAAATGTAACACAGATTATTTATATGAATTTCAATCAGAATTTCTGTTCAAATGCCACTAAACACGGATTAGGATGAAAAAAATGGCTTGCATAGAAATTGCACTTTTATTGCTTAAATAATTATATATATAGCTCAAAAGAATTATTAAGACACTGTATTATTACATTAAATACACATGCAGAAAATCCATGCCCTTGGCACAAAGCTAACAAGATTAATGCAAACCTAATATATAGTTAGAGTCAATATACTTTACTGACTAATAACACTCAACCTCTTTCTTTGGGAAAAGAACAAAGAAGCCCAAGCGTAAATCTAAGTTAAAATAATAATTTCAAATAACCATAAAAAATCAAGGTGTCATGCTTGTTAATGTCAGTCACGTTGTGTTCACTTGGCTATGATTTCACCATGTATGCATCAAATTTAAAAAGTATTCTGAAGGTATGTCAGATCTAAGCTAAAGGGAAGGGGAGGTAATCAAAGAGCCTAGAGGTAATAATCAATGCAAATGAATTCCAGAATATTTAAATACACCTACTATGCATGAATAAATCAAACGTTTCCAGGGAAATAATTTTTCATCTATAAACTAACACTTGTCTCATTTTATGTACATCATGATAGCCTGAATCTACAGTGTAGAAGCTAAGAAATATTTCCTAAACCGAAAAAGATTGATATCTTTAGCAAATTACATAATATGCAATTAATCAGCAAGATATTTTGAAAGCTTATCACTTTAAATAGCCTCAATCGCTATGATTTATGAACTGTGTTTTAAGTGTATAACTGTACTTAAAATACAGTACAGAACTATACTTGAAAGGGAAAAAAAGTACCCATATTACTATTGCATCTTAGTCTTTAAAGTCAAACACAGTCAACACTTAATTTTTGTGCCTTCTGAAACTGAGAATTTTGTGCTTGCATTTGGCTCACTCATTTAAAACCACACAATGACAACAACAAAATTCTAAAAAAACACCAAACAGAAGCACAAACCTTTTTTCCACCAACTACAGAACATAAATACAATACTTACTTTTCAGGCCCGGAAAACAAACCTTACTCGGGAACATTTCCCCAATTGACTGGTAGTAAAAGCTCAGGAATTATTCTTATTTCCCCCTCTCTTTCCTTCACAGATAACTGTTTTCAAAAGGAATAGTATTTTGCTCTATGCTCTATGTGTTCCTGAATAGAATATTTAACTTTACTATGTAAACAGAATTAAACATTGTTGCCCACAATGAGACTAGTATACTCTTTTTCTCTCTCCAATGCATGTTTTTCAGTTGGGTATGGATGAGCTGATCTGGCCAATACCATCATAACCTTTAATAATCCTTTAAACAAATATTTAACATTGGTATCAGTTAAACACACCCATCCCTCTCTCTGCTTTCAGGACTTTGTCATTCTATTAATGGATCTTCTATCCTAGAACACATGGCAGGGGGAATCCCAAAAGAAACAAAACTAAAAAACATACTTTGGCAAAAATCCCATATATCACGTCTAAGAAACCAGCGAGCACACTCACATTTTAAGATATTACTGCTGGAAGAAAACCTCAATACTTTTTATTTAGAAAAGGCAGAATCAGAAGTGCCATCTGTTGCTCAAAGAACTCATTCTGAAAATTTCCCTCCAAATGAAACTTCCAAAAACTTTCACTTGAGACATTAAGAATTTCTGCTGATTTGAGTGGATTTAAAAAAAAAACAAAAAAACAAAACCCAAAAAAACCCACAACAAACAAAAAATCCCCAAAACAACAACAACACCCACAACGCAACAAACCCAAAAACACTTACAGAAACGATTCACAACTCACCTGGGCTAATCATCACGCAAACTAGGGAATGGTCTTTGCCCTGCTGAACTTACTTAAGACTTGCGCAAATTTGCATTAGTAAAGAGAACAAGAAATAATCCATATTTTCAGTTTCACTTGTCACAGAATTGTTGCAAGATTTTCTATTAAGAGAAATTACTTTTAAGTTCATAAGATACATTATTACATATGCTTGCAGCTTCATCAGAGCATCACTGTAAGTTCACAGCTCTAAGAAAACATGTAGCATTTCCACTGAACTACCACAGTTAGAGCTAGTCACAAATACTAAATACTATGGATCAACAAAACACCAGAAGTCATAAAATGTTCTGCTGGCACCTTGTTTTCAGCTCAAGAGGTTATGTGAAAAGAGACACAAAACACTTGCTTTTATCACCATAAGCTTTCCTCCCATTTAATCTCACCTTTGCTTAGTCCTCATATGAATATATGAATATTTTTACAGATGCTTAAACTGTGAATTTTACTATTTGACTTGGTGCAGATTTTTACTTTTTAAGACATTCAGAGACCACTGTTTTATACTAATTTCAGACCTAAATGTCACACTTAATTCTCTGTTTCTCACAGACTAACCTTGTTAAACTTCTAACCAAAACACTACAAATTTTTTTCCTTAATATGCTTCTGAAGACCTTGCTTTGGGAATCAGTAAGGTAAGGTTGTAATTGCCAACTGCACACCTCCAGAAAAATAGCAATCAAAATCAAGGCAAAGAAAGCAGATACAAGAGAACTAACAAAATGTATGACTAAACTTAATGATCTGTTGTAAACACTTTACAATGAAATATAGAACTTTTGTTTTTATTTTCAAGTTTCCTTCTTCAGCCTCTGCTTTGCTAATGTTTTCTTTCCTACAGTTTGGCAAATGAATGTTAGTTTCAGACAAATGTGTACTTTGAACACCAGAGTATTTTCTAGATGTCAATTCTATATTCATTTTACAGTGAAGCATACTTTGACCAAAACCTTAAAAGCATTGTTCATCTTTGAGGCACATGTGAAGCTAAACTGATTGAAAAGCAAGTTGATATGAATCAGACCAGAAGTCCACCAAGCCCAAACACTTGTGAGTTAGACCAGGGGTTCACCACTAGTTCCCACCATCTGAGATACTGGGCAATACTGAATACTCAGGAAGGAAGCCTAAGAACCAGGAAAGTCTGTGGCCATGCTATCCTTGGTGCAGTCTTTTAGCTTCTGGACTGTGGGTTACTATTACTGGGAAAACAGAGTTTTTATGTTGAACAAGCCAAACTGGTAAAGCTCAGCCTGACACAGGACGAGTATGTAAAGGAAGAGAAGGACTTTGGAGGTGGTTTTTTTTAACTCTTCTGTGGTAACAAGTGTCAGTCATGATCTTAGTTTCCAATAAGATGTTCTTGAAAAGCAAGAAGATACATGTAACAACTGAGACTTGTTTTTCCTTTGCCACATTTTAAACAGAAACATTAATTTTGTTATCTAACCATACTTAACTTAAAAAACCTGGCTTGTTCACTATTAATTTGTTTGAAGTCTTCCTTTCCTGGCTGACTGCCAAAACAGTTATAATGCTATACAACTGCAATACACAAGAGATCCATAGCACCCTCTAATTACTCTTTAGATACCTCACACAACTACTGCCTATTCTTAAAACTGTGAGGGCACTAAGTAGGGCTGAAAATTTCAAAACCTTTAGCCCCGGTAATGTATCTCATTCCTGAAGCTGAAGTTTGCATGCACCATCAAAATCTGTACCTCAACTATGGGCAAACATTTGAAACATGAACACCATCCTCCACTCCAACCTTTCTTTTGCTCCACGGCTGTCAGTCCTGGTAAGCATAAATGAAACCGGACTGCACTTATACTCCATCATTCACGTTGTGAATAAAGCACTATTACTGCCTCAGTTTTGCAAGATTAGAAAGTACTCTGGGCATGTCCAAACAAAGGAAATCAATCCCACTAAATCAGTCTTACAATAGGAAGACTGACTTTAAATGTCTGATTAATGCCACAAAATTCTCCCAAAAGTTCGTCCACAACAAAGTTAAAGGCCCTGATCTATGAAGATTTACTTATGAGAGTCTGTTTACCCAACTTCACTGTCAAAGTTGTTCACTTCTGTAAGCCTGGTCTAGCTGACCCTAAAACCTGAACTGAGAGGGTGGTTCAATATTTCGAAATAATCATTTTCCCAGACTTCTGTAGACCTCTGGTGTGAAGAAAGTCACAGAAACATCTTTTAAGCCAGATTTTTTTCATACCCGTGAAGTAACAACTTGAAAGACAAATTATTTGATGTTCAGTAGCACCATCAAAATTCAAAATTTATGTAAACATTTAACATATAGGTGTAATCAATACTGATATTTATTAGAGTCTCATGTAACACTATTATAAAAGCATTTGACTTAAAATCCAAAGAAAACTTTTTTCCCTAACCTGGCTGTGTTCTACCTAGTTTCCTATGCAACAACTAAGAGTACTCAAGAAGCTGAAATACAAATGATTCCAGTCCGAGGTTTTACTTCCCCAGCACTCTCCAACCATACCCTGTGACATTACCTAACACCACAGTCAAGAAAAATCAAAACAAAACCCCAGTCTTGGCCACAACAGTCTATGCAGCCTTAGATGCACTTAGTGATGACCCCTACAGCAGTATCCCACTGGGCTGTGGGCCTCAGATATAAGCCAGGGCTAGCAGTCCTCCCAGAAGTTCCTCAGCTTGAGGGCTTCATTTCAGCTGAGCATGACTTTGATCTGGTGACTTACAGGACACGCCATGAAACCTGGTGCTGTATGCAGCGCCCACCCAAGGCGACAAGAGAAAGTATTTCTCATCCTATTTCCAGCTATCCTTTGCATTTTCAAAGAATTTGTGTTTAAATTTAAAGGGAACAAAACTCGTGCATAAGAAATAGCATTTCCTTACTCATTTTCTATGGTTAATGTTACTATCATCTTGATCTCTGATCCTGCAATCAGCCGTGCATGTTAACTTTACCTAAGGGCGCAGTCCCATTCATTTTAATAACTTACATGGGTGACAGTTTCTGTTTTGATGCACTGACACCATCAAGGATAAAGCTCTGTAAATGCAAAAAGCAGTAAGAATGACCCCTTAAAGCCTAAAATTAGTTGATGGGATCTTTTAAATATGACTTTTTCCCTACTAAATTCAGCATACACATGGGAAGTGGTTCAGGTTTGCCTTCAAAACCTGGCAATTGACAAAACAATCTGGAACCCTACAGCTCTAAGTCATTGGTGTGAATGCATCCAAGGACTATAGCAATTGCAAGAAGTTCCCATATGGGAACCATAATACATTTTGGTTTAAAAAAAAATTAAAAAAAATAATTAGTTGTTGACACATCATAAAATCCATCACTGTAACACAGCCTCCTACTGGCACTCTCAAGGAGAACAAAAATGAAATAAATCCTGAAAATGAGTTATCTACTTCTATTTGGACGGGTTCCTCCAGGACAAAACCCAACACATTCTGTTAGGGTAGTTAGACAAACTACAGTTCTCCCTCACTGATCAACGTGTTCCACCAACAAGCATAAGACTTTCAGTATTAGAAGCCTGAAACCTTTCATGAGGACTTCACAGAAACCACAGGCTGTGTACATACGCACAGAAGGCATCCTATCTGAAAAAGGCTGCTTGATGTGACACAGCAGAATAAGGACACATTCCTAAGGTAGTCTTTGTGTTAGTACTGACATCAGTTTTTAAATTAAGATCAAGGCATCTTATTCAAACTGTGATCAAAGTACGCAGCAAAACAGTTGGATGCAAGGAGGGAATATAGATGAAAGAACATACTTCTTTTAACTAACGTTTTGAACACAAGGAATTATCTATCGAAAATACACAGTTTTGGTCCACAGGAAGCACATATAAGAAAAGTAAAACCATGCAGCTAGTTTGTTCATAAAGTAAACTTTAGCCACATAAACTGACATGTGCCACACTGCAGACTTTTGCATTGCCATCATGTGACAGCCATCATTTATCAGACTGAACAGAGCAACGATTTCATTCTTCAGGTGGCGCAGAGGTATGCAAAACTCAAAGAACATTCCTTTAGTGCAGAAGCATAGTTCTCTGCTCTGGTGCATGAATATTGATATAAAAACCTAAACAGTGAAGTTTTTCAATACACAGTATGCAGCACACCAGAGATTTATTATTTCTCTAGCTATTTCACATAATTAGCAACTTAAATATATTTTCAATTTTGTTCATTTGTTTTGTAGACAAAGGACAAAGGACTATTACTGGGTAACAAGTAACTGGGTAACCCTGAAAATCTACCTTTATGGTATGAAATGCAGATTGAAGCTACCTTGGGCTCACTATTCTCATTCCGATGTTATGGTACTGGGGTCCAGAGATTAAATAATTATTGAAAACTGGACCAGTAGCTCTGCAATAAGCAAAACCATGGAGGTCCCATTTCCTCTGTCAAAGTCCAGCCTGAGGTAAGCATTGATGTGAGCTCTCTGGTGTGCAGGTTAAAGGCCCTCTTTTACCTGGCTTCCCCATTTTCACAAATTTTGTAGAAACTGCTCACCCGGGAGACCTCTGCTGCTAAATTTGTTTGAAATCAGCTAAGAACCGGAAAAGTTATTAGAGGGACTGAAGGCACAGTTACATTTACATTTGAGCTGCACCTGCTAAAGAAATAAAGCATGGAATAACAAATTACTGCAATAGCTGCTCCCAACTACTGTCACCCTTTCACACGACTCGTATCACTAGATCTTTTTCTTTGAAATTCAGCACAATGGCAGTGCTGCTGTCTTTCCGCTTCCACCACAATGCTACCTTGTCCCAAAATTAACTAAGACACCCTGGCTATGCAAAACACACATACAGTCTCCGCTCTCTGCCTATGCTCAGTAGAAATCTCCTATGACTAAATTTACAGATGCACATCAGAAACACCAGTAGGAAGCACAAGGTTTTGCAGTTTGGAAAGGAACAGTTCTTACATCTTTGAAGCCTGCAGAAACATAGTTATGGCAAAACTGTACCTACCAACAGAGATACAGATAAGACAATTTTATTAGATATCCCTCTTCAAGGTCGTACTTCTCAAAGAGGAAAGGAAAATACTCTGAATCTTGCTTCCCTGACTAATGGTCAATTTCACTCACAAAATTTGCCTGGAATTTCATTCACCAGTCTATGAATTATTAAGAGTAAAACAGTACATCTTCTGCGTCAACACTCCCAAGTTTTAAAGTGGTTTTGGAACATTCTGCCAGTTTAAGTAAACCCAAATATCTAATTTTTAATTAATGACCACTCTCTGCTTAGGCTTAAACACAGCAGGTACATCTGAGCAGACCTTCTTAAAAACACGAGGTTCAGAAATATTTCTATCCTAGTTTTCCCAGTGCAAAGCAGACCATCCCCACATGCACACCAGGCACCTGGAACAGTAAACCCCATAAATTCGTAATATTGTATAAGGGAGGAGAAGGCACGCCAGTCCTTGGCCTGAGGGATGAGCACACAACTTTACGCACAGCACAGAAAGTTACGTGCAGCCTCCGCAGAAACCAGGGCCTGAGTGTGTGCCCAACACATTTTTTTCTTAAACTGTAAGGAGGACGACAAGGCTTGATGAAGTGTGATGATTGAACACTTAAATTAATGACTCAGAAAAGCAAAGCAGTCGCGTCCCAGGCTCGATGCAGGGATACAAACCAGAACGGTGAGACGAGGGGGGGGCGGTATTAGTAAGAAAACAAATCCACACAGGCCAAGCTGCAGGCGACTCGCAAACCAGTTTCCTGAATTTCGCCCTCCTGCCCCCTCCGGCCCCGCGCGGGGCTCCGATCCGGGCCGGGCTCCCGCCGAGTACCACCGCGGGCGGGGATGGGCGGCCGGCCCGCAGCGCCGCG
>WBMV01008881.1:175875-219491 GCA_013396655.1 Campylorhamphus procurvoides | reverse complement strand
CTTAGCTCCCTGAGCTCCCGGCAGGGGAGCTGCGCCTGGGAGAGTTCGGCAGCGAGGCCCTTTGGCGCTGTGCGTGAAAGGCGAGCAGAAATAACTTTTAAAGCTCCTCTCCCAGGCGTCTGCAGGAGGGACGCGTCTTAGGCTCGGTGCGTTTGATTTCTTTGGGGTCAGAGAGATGCCAAAGGGTGCCTCGGCGGTGCGGGGGGAGCGGTGGCCGCGGCTCGGCCGTGCCCGGAGCTGCACCGCGGGCAGACCTGTCGCCCAAACACCCGGCAAACAAAGAACGAGCCTGTAAATTACCCACCCGGAACTCCGGGGGGTTTGGTGTTACGGGTTTCCCACTCACCGCAGTCCCAGAAATCAGCGTTTCGCATTTTGAGACATAAAAAGTCGGATTTGTGTGAAGGTGGGCTTCATGGAGAAAGGTGGTTCAAATGCATCAAGCCTTCGGAACTGCAGACTGCAGGAAGAAGCCACAGAAAGTTTTTTAAAAAAAACCAAAACCAAAACAGCCAAAGTTACCGAAGTTTATATGGAAAAATCAGCAGTTCTCACTGAGCATTATATTTTATTGTTTTCAGCTCTCTGAAAGTCAAATTTACATCTCTCGGCACTTTATTTGCCTTCAAGGCTGATTGTAAAACAGTAATTGTATTATTAATGATAACCTAATATAGTTTAATCTTAAAAAATATGGAGACAGAATGTCTAATTTATTTTGCGGGCAATGCTGCAGAGCAAAACTATTTGTATTTTTGAATTTCAGAGAAAGCAAATGCAATACATGGATTTGCTTTTAGAGGGACGTAAATACACTAAGCAGTTAACAAAAAGGCGTAAGTGTTCTAGATTTGGAGACTCAGTACCATAAATTGTTGTCATGTAATCCTGTTAGAGCACTGGAGTTTATAATTTCCTCTTCGGTCAGGAGTCTTAATGTTATACGGAATTGATTTTTAATTTAGAAAGCAACAGTGAGTTTTACAAACTGACCTGGGTGATGAATTATTTAACTGAGGAGGAGTGTTTGCAGGCTGGTTGGAGCTGTGGGTCTGCCTTGGCTTCACGGTGCCAACTGGGCTTTATGGTAGTCTTGAGTGGCAGCAAAGAGTATCATTTGTGGGGTTTTGTAAACACAGGCAAGCATTGCTGGATGGTTAATTTTACAGCACAACAGTAAAACTTGCATATCTGAAAAACACAATGAGCCCTAATTGTGTCATCATCTTCATTATGTTTCAAAATTACTCATTGAAGAAATTTTTTCAGCATTGGGCTAAAGCTTTGTAGCTAGAGAAGTATTGGCCCTTGCCAGCTGTCACTGTAATTTGACTTCTGGGTTTCATGTTTGATGGATGGGATTACATAGCAGTCCTTTATCACAGCACCTGGCTATGCCTGTGTGGCACCAAAAGGTTTGTTGTGATTCTCAGTCTGTCATGCCTCTCCCACTGCTTTCTCTCCTTATGACCAATAAAAGAAATGATTTGGTGTGTTTCTGAAAGACTGAGCTGGTAACTGCCCTCCCCTTACTGGCTGACATGTATGTGTGCTCTCAGCTGCCACAGATAGTACTGGGGCTGCACCAGAGACTGACTTTGGTCAGTAGTGGAGAGACCGTCATGCTTAATTGCAAACACAGTGTGATTAAAATAGCAGAGCAGTTGGGAGGAAGATGAGCTGACCAGTCCCGTAATTGACAGCAAGCTCAGACTCACACCATATGGGTGTGAAAGAATAGATGAGAGTTTGAGTCAGGAGTCTTGGAGGCTAGACATGCTTTCATTGCAGTGGAAAAATTGGCTGCTTCTTAAATTGTCATGCACTTGTCACTGGTAGTCTGTGTGTTCCTCATTTTGATAAGGAAATGTTGAACAGGTGACTTAAAACCATCAAACTGCTGGTGGTTCAGTCCACTTAATCCTGTGCAGGGTAGAAGTCAGGGTGGCATTGCCACCTTTTGCCTGCCAGCCTGATACCTGTCTGCCACGTTACCTGGGTAAAGCTCCCCTACCACTGCTGCACTGCTGTTGCTGAGTGGGCTCTCAAATCTGTTGCAGTGCTGTGGCTGCTATGAGATGTGCAGGTGGGCTGACACCTCTTGGTATTCACTCAGGAGACATCAGCTGAAACTGGCACCAGTCTCAGCTGCAAGTCATCCAAGGCCAGTGCCGGCTTTTAGGACTTTGCCTTCCCTTTTATTCTTTTGGTTTAAATTAATATTTTTGACCTTGCCCAGGAAGAAGGAGAGAAGAGATATTCTCACATACTTTAGCATAGCTGGAATATGGTGTGAGAAGCTATGATGCAGGGATTTGTTGCTGCCATTTGCTGGGTACAGTTTCACAAATATCCCTTCAGACAGGCTCAGCATTCACTAACTCCTCATCTTTGTTGCTCTGTTAGTTGGCATTAAATTAATGTTGAAGATTTGTGCAAATGCTACATGAAAAATACCTTCCTAAATCTAGGTTATCTTTGAAATTTCTCATATATTTGAATTACTTTCTAAATAAAGTGATTATTTATATCTGTACAATTCTCAGTGTGTTTGAGAAGTTTGAACAAAACCAAAAATGTATGCCAAATAAAGTATTTTTAGAGTTGTAATGGGGGAATACAGGTGTAAGAGCAGAAAGAAAGAAGGAGGAATAGAGATGGAGGAAGGCAGGCAGATATTTCAGTCATTGATGTGGGTTCAGTGATTTGTAGTTGGAGAATACAGAACTTGTACACTGAGATTTTGAAGAAGAGGAGCAGATTGATTATCTGAGGAGCTTTAACAATATATGCCAAAGGTTAGTCTGTGGCATATATGGCAGTGACCAGGAAACACTGAGGCATTACTGAAAGCACTTGGAGAGATTGTTTTCCAACAATTCAGAATAAAAAGTAATACTGTAGTGGTTCATGGTCTTCTGCGAACAATTTTTCTTTTAAAAGAAATAAAAAGTTTTGAGAGACCTATGTTAATTCCTTAATTTTGAGAAATAACTATGATAGTCAAGCCCTCATCCTAGCTATAACTCTTTAAAACTGTGGAAAGCAATGGAATTTTATAGTAGCACCTCCTAAAATTCATGGGCCAGGCTCCCCTTGTTCATTGTACTGTGTGATCATATTGCAAAAAGCAGTTTGTCTTGGAACTGGTGTTAATTGCTTGCTTACTTTTAAGTACTGGCATCAATATCTTAAGATGGGGAGTTTAGCAAATCATAGATGTTTTCTTTTTAATCAGAAATATATATATTTTTTAATCAGAATATTCTAAGCATTAGTTGAATAAGTGTGTAGCTTTTGTCATGTTAGTTTCTATTTCATATTCTAGAAGCTATTAATAAAATCATTGATGTTTAAAAGTGAAACTTCTTCATTGGATATAATGCAAATTACGTATGAGTATAGTAGTTCAGTAAGGAAATTGAGTGCTATGTCACTGCTTGATGAATCTGTCATTGTTTCCTATTCTGAAGCAAGTACTCTATTTAAGCTTTATGTTAACTTCGAAATTTCTTTTGTTACAGGTGTCCCATATTACCTTAAAATGCATCTGCATCTCCAAATGTTCGGGGTCTTTGTGTTTGGTACCCACATCTATTTCTCAAATAGCATTTTGGTTTGGTCTTGCATAACATGACTAATTATTTACACATATTTTAATTTTAGCAAGTATGTGGCAGGTTCTTTTTGAAAAGTATTGTTTCAAGGATTGTTTTTGAACTAGCTAAAAGTTATTTTTGAAAGCATGCTAAACTTGGAAAACCCTGTGTTTCCAAACCTGTAGCTATTTACATTTGTGTCACATCCAGTTACATCAGACACGCTGGATTACATTGTATAATGAAAGCCTTATTGCTGTACTCTAATCTTTATCTCTTTATATCCGATCTCCTTTGAATTGCACATGAGTATTGCTTATGGTTACTTAAAATAACTACTGCTTTTGTTTCAAGGGCAGTGTTATATATGATGAACACTTAACACTCAACTCAGCTTTGGCAGCAACTACACATCCTGTATCTTTGGTTCTTGCATGATTTAATTTGGAAACTTGCACAGGCATGTTAATTTTTTATTTTTCATTTAAATTTCATATTTGAAAAATCTGAAACCTGTGAAGTCATACACTCTTGGGCCACTGTGCTCTGAGAGATTTGGAACATGTTGATTTCCTCTTCACAAAGCGGTCACGTGCTCTTAGACAGAATGGAAAGGGACAAATAGTAGTAGAAAAAGAAGTAGGTGTGGTAAAGCTGATCTGAACTGTCATTGGTTTGGGCAACACTGCTAGAGTCATTCATAGCCTTTAAGAAACTTCTGACCTCATTTGGTAGCCAGTATAAAGGAGCAATTTCTGCTGACTTTGGGAGACTTGCACATATATGTACTGCTTACATTTATTTGTGCTGACTGCCTAAGATATGACTGTGGGAGCAATGCTTAATAATCTTATTAGTTAATATGGCATTTAGGGAGTACTGCTAGGGGATTGTGCATCAAAATTTCTTCTTTTCAAGGGCATCCTGAATTTTTAGTGTTGAACAGACACTGTCGCGGTGCTTTTATACATGACTTCACAAAACAAAGCCAAGTGAAACAGAATTAAAAAAAAATCTCCTCTTCCTCATCCTTAGTAGTTAAGCCTTGCTTAAGACTCTGTATGGTCCTTTCCTCTGAGCTACCACCCTGATTAAATATGAACAAATTTTTCAGGCCTATGTGAGTGCCCTTTATTATATTTTAGTGCTTAACAGATCTTTTGAATTTTAGGTGCCAGGGAGTTATTCCTGCCCTAACAGGGATCCCTGAATATAATAGTTAGTGACAACCCTGAGGACCAGAAAACCTTTCTTCTTAATTTAGAGATGAATGTGATGAAGTTTATTACTTTGTGAATAGTTCTGGGAACAAAATTATTCCTCAGTGTGGGATGCCAAAAAAATTCTTGGAGTGGAGCTTCAATGAGGATGAGATTGTTCACTCTCATGAAGTTCACCATTACAGGTGGATGTAAATGTTGTGCACTGTTTAGAGATCTCAGAAAACTGGGCATCCATCAGGTGCTTGGTTTTTTTCTCAGCATGCTCTCTATTGTTTTTCTCACGTCTTCAATTTTCTAATCATGATTCCTTTAGGTGTAGGTTACAGTCCCATTACAGTCCCCTCAGGTCTGCTGGCATAACTACAGCTATATTTTTTCCCCTATAGTTTTGCAGTTCTGCCAACCTGAGTTTAAGTCTCCCAATAGTTTTCTAAAAACCAAGAATATATTGATGCAGTTTTGCTAGGGAGTGACACATACACTGTTGTGCTCACTGCCATGAAGAAAGAGGTAATAACACAGGAAGACCATTGACTTCTTATCCTTCTTCAGCTACAGCCAAAACAGTATGAATTTTCTGGAATTTCATAATTTAGGAAACCCCAATGTAATTGCATTAATAGATGAGGACAGAACAGCGGTTGTGGGTACTAGAAAAAATTAGATGGCTCTGTTTTCTTGCAGTTTAACTGTTACTTGCCTCTGTATGCATGTTTTTTGGTTCCTGTCCCACTCCACATAAATACCCTTTGGTTTCCTTATCACTATCTACTTTGTTCCCATGAACCAGCCACAGTCTCTTCCATTCTTCCCTGAGAATCTGCTTTGGGGTGAATGAGAGTCATGAATGAGACAGCTGAGGTAGCAACTACTCAAGAGGCAGCACTCGTAGAAGGATTGATTCTTAATATCTGAAAAACACGTGAAGATATGGAAGAAGCCTAGGTATATGAAAAGCAGAACTTGTAGTCTTTCCCATGTTTAATGATTGTTAGTACTGTTTGCAAGAGTTTTCAGTACTTATAACCACCCAAATTGTGCTTTGGCAGTTGTCTGCCTCACTGCTCTGACACTTGCAACGTGAAAATCTGCTGCTTTCTCATGTTAGAAGAAAGCAACTTTGCCATGTAAGTTGTAGATAAGCATCTCTAGTTCCAAACTGGACATAGTCTTTTGAAGTGTTGGAAGTCTCACATGCAGATATCAGGGATGTGCTTTTTGCAATAGGTGTTAATAGTACATCCACATCTGACCTGACAGTAAGTAAGCCTCTGCACAGGTTCACTGCACATGTAGGGGCTTAGTAGATCTAAGGTGAGTTCTCCAGAAACTCTGCATATCGTCTCACAAGCCAAGGAAGTTGCACATGCTTCATTCCAAGGCTTCAAAGGCTAAGCCAGCATTTCTTTGCAATTAGGTAGGAACGCAGAGCTGGAACAGACCTCCCACCATGCAATAACTATTGTGGGAAAACAGTAGTGTCTCTTCCCTTCTTCACCCCTTGCTTAAAAAAACCCCAAACATGCAGGAATGAATAGAGAAGGAAAACTACTTCTGAGTTGCTCCTCTCTTTATTCTGCAAGCTCCTGATTTGTCCTGATGTTTTGTCACTGTCTCTCTTGGGCATCTGGCTTTCAGGAGGAAAAAGGAGCAGAATAGAACTGAACCTGAATCCCCATTCCTGAGTGCTGAAGCAGTGATTGAACTTCATGGCTGCTCAGAGCGTTTTTGTTCGCGTTCTTCAAAAGGGGAAAAACACAGCTATAAAGGTTCAGGAGAACTAAGTACATGGTATGAATTCAGAACTGGAAGCTATAAAACTACAAAAATATTTATTTATTTATTTATTTATGAAAGATAGCTTTTACCAACATATACAAATTTTGAGTTATTCTAAGACAGGCAGCTGGCAAATAGTCCTTTTTCCACCCACACTCCCTCCCCTCTTTGAATATGCAAATAATTGATCCTGCTTTCAGACAACTGTAAAAATTTTGGATTTTTTAAAAAGATAATATCCTATTTCTCCATTTTCTTGTGTTTCATATATTTCATTAAACAGTTTGTTGAAGCTAGATAACATTGCATTTCTGGTATTTAATTTCTCATGGAATAAATTGTAAATGATGGATTACAGGGATACATTTGTAATTCTCATAACAGGCAATGCTAGTTGATAATATGCAGGCAAATGTAGCTAAATAAAAAAAGAAAAATACTAGCTAAAGAAAAATACATGGCTTTAAGGATTACATTAGTATGGCTCACATGCTGCTTCCTTCTGCTTATTTTTCCTTTCACTTTTGGTTAAAGTGGGATTTTCCAAAGCACAAGAACTTCCTTATCCTTCTCCTCTTTCCTTCAAAATGGAGCCTATTGAAAATCAGACTGTGTTCAAAATTGTCCCACATTTTTGCTTTTGTTTTCTAATGGGGAAGAAAAATAAACCACAGAAAGTTCCAAAATATTTTGGTTTTAAAATGTGGACTTGGGACATCTTTGATGCATCATCATAACAACTAGAAAGGACACTATTGTTCTTGATGGAAAATGCAATCTATTCAGGAACCCCAGATGATGGGAGGAAAGGAGGGACCTAAACCATGACAAACTCATGATGAGTAATAAAAAATTATCCTGAAGAAAAACATTTAGATTTGCTTGGACAGTTCAAAACATTTTGGATTCTTTTTTTATTTTCCCAAAGGGATATTACATTGTTTTGGCATAACCAACTTTTTCCTGTGGAAAAAAAAATAACAGAAACCATTTTTCTATTAAAAACCATGAACAGAAAATTCTGGAGCAGCAATAGAGGGAAGTAGTCAAGCCAAAACCAAGGGAATTTGAAAATGTCCTCTCAGGAGAATCTCAAGACTGCTCCAACCTAGCAATATGAAATTTATTTGAAGAGAAGGATATTTCATACACACCAGTCTGATGAAATCTGTGTAGCATAATTTGGTGCATTTCAATGTGTTTGAAATATGATGTTTCACAGAGGCACCTGAAAACTCTGTTTAGAAATGTGAACGAGCTCTTGTGACAGACTTGGGCCTTTGAGGTGATCTGAGATTTCACGACTGTTTTCCTAAGACTGGGCATTTTTAAACAACTGAATGATGTTTTTTGAAAAAAAAATCTAATTCCACTGAGCAAAATTTTGTATGTTTAGAAACATTCTTTTGGCTTTAGAAACATAAAACAAAATTCATCATTATTTAATATTTAGAGGCGTACTGCTAAATTTGGTTTTAAAAACTGGACACAAACCTCTTTTTAACAGCAACAGCGAAGTATTTTGGGGAAAGATATGAGAAGCCATACTCTTACTGAATTTTTAGGGTATGGGTAATTAGGACAACCTGCCAGGGTATTTTACATCCTTTTAAAAGTTGCTGTGAGTTGCTCACTTTCTAGGACTGTTGACTGTCTCAATGTCTATTTTTCAAGGCAACTTGTGCTTTAAATATGACAAATCTTGTGCTGGCTTCTTCTGTATCAGGGCAAGCTTCATCATGTCAAGAGTGGGTAGGAGACAGAGCCTGTTATTTCCTATTACCCAAGTTAATCACATGCTTTTCTGAATATAATAAACAGGCGATTCACCAAGTTTAAGAGCGGAAGTGACCAGCAAACCAACCAGTGTCAAATACTCTAAATATCTGTTACTCCCTCTCAGATTTCACCTGCACTTGAACCCTATCTCTTGTGCCAGGTGGAAGTGTCCCATATGGATAGAAGGCATTAAGAGATGGGGATTGCAGAGCTTTGGGTGGCACAGGCTTAAGGGACGGACAAGCAAGGATTGCTGAGCAACAGATCAAATCCTGAGCTTGGTGGGTAGTTGGAGATGACTGTTGGCATTGTGTCTGTTGGCACATGGATAATTTGGTCGGCTAAGTTACATGAACTTTCACCTGGTTCTTGCAGAAATGTACAATTTTTTATGTTATTTGTGTGTACAACTTTCACAATGAGGTGTTAGGCCTTATGGCAGGTCTGTTAGGTGCTTTCATAATAAAAAGAGCAGTAATATAAACAACCTTTGCTAGTCCAACATAAAAAAGGCCACTAACAACTCTGAGCTTCATCACACACCCCAGGGAATGTAGGGTGAGCTATTGAAAGGCCCAGGATCATTGCAGATTTAACTGGTTAAAACAAAAAATACTCTATTTTCTTTGTGGTGTTTCTGGGAATGTCTGGGAAGTCAAACTAAAATGGATGAGTGGATTTCACAGCTGAGGGCTTCCCCTTGTTGCTCTTGTGGCTCTTCATTAGTCAAAGAAAACAAATTACAAGTGGTTCTTGCTGAGGTTTGAAAGACTAGGCTTTTTAGTCAACATCACCTGACAGTGCTGTTTATTAATAAATACAGTGTGTTTCAATATAATTTTTCTCATCTTTCACCGCTCTTGATTTTTTTTTTCTATAATTGTTTCATTAGTCATTTCTGTAGGCAGCCTGGCAGCTATTGCTGCAATCCGTTTATTAATTGTGGTTGGCTCTGGATTTAACAAAATGCAACTGCACCCTCTTGTGGAAGCTGGTAAGTAGATTATTTTGGTTTCCTGGTACCACCTGGTTTATTTTTTTCTGAACAAGTCAAAGGAAAACAAATAGCAGAAATGTCCTGAGGCCACACAGCAACAAAGCTTCCTGGAGAACTTCAAAAGAATAAGCTGCAACTTTGGAATGTCTGAACTCGGACAACCTTTGAAGACAAACTTCTGTGGGGAAGACCTTCAAAGGCACCCTAGGAGACCTTCCTGCCCTTGGCTTTTGCGGAAATCTTTGTCAGAATATATTTTTCAAGGGAAACAGAGTTGGTATGGCTAATGCATAGAAGCGGTACATTTACAACTAAGTCTAAGGACAATAATTCAGTAGAAGTATCCAACATGGACCCAAAAAATAGTTTATGTTTGCTCTCTATTCATGCAAATACAGGAACACAGATGTCAGTCTGCCTGTATATGCTAACAGAAATAGTGCATGTTCTTGAAGGCAAATAGACTTGTGAAAGGAGTAGGTTAGGCTGCACAAAAATGTTTTAACTTTGAACTGTTGTAAATCTCAACATGTCATTTTTTTTTCTCTGCAACTCCTGTGGACACTTCGTTTAAAAGAAGTGCCTTTAAATTAGTGAATACATTTATACCCTGTCTATGAGGAGTGGGGGCAGGGGCAGCATGAACTCCTTCAGCTGCTGAAGCAAGTATATTGGCATGTCCACCTCCCATTCTGCATCATATGAGCTCGCAGAGAGAGTGTCATACAATATTTACCTTTATTATAAAAAAAGAAAAATTGTTTACAGGAAATAATTTTCCTGAAAAAAGCCTCAAACTTTTTTTATTTTTTCACCATTAGTGTGGACACAAAGACTTTCTGGTTAAGATAAAATGAAGGAAATACGATTAAAAACTGAAAGTCCTTCATAAGCAGAGACCCTCACTGTAAAATGCCCTAAAAGTAATGAAGTATTTGTGAAAAGATCACTTTCCGTGAGTAAATTTTAAAGAAATGGTACTGAAAAAATTAATATAGTTTCTAATACAGAAGGTGTTCAAACATATTAAGCTCCCATGGAAGCAGCAGCTGTCTTCATGGGCCACAGCACTGCTATTCTTTCTCAGAGCAAAGAATTAACCCATAACATGGTCTGATGTCGGTTTGAAAGCTGGAAGAATGTGTCTTGCTCTCTGCAAATGGTTAGTTGGGGGAAAATAAAAAGGAAAAAAAGTGACTGTAGTACAGCATATATGTATGTGTTCCCGATGTAGAATTTAATGAGGTGAGTTGATTTGCATTTTTATGTCTGAACATGTTCTTGCACTGCCAGCATGTCTCACTGAGCTGTGAAATACAACCTATCAACATCTCTGGGTGAGCAAACTGAATTCAAGAGGATGGTCTGAAGTCGAGTTTCAGAAGTCATGGTCCAATACTAGCATTGTCTTACCTGTGACAGAGGATCTGCACTTTCTGAAGTTCTACAGTGTCTGAAATTTTTCTTTCTGCTTGCTTTTCCACTGCACTTTTGCTCTGTGCTTTAAAGGACCCTTTGTCATCCTCGGATGGTGCATGTTTCTGCAGTCAGTAATATGGTACTTTACCCCAGATGAGGGTAAAGCCTCATTTTAGTCTCTCTGTTGGGTATCTGTACTCATCCTATACTCTGTACTTTGAGTATTTCTGGCAGAACAGTGGTAAGCCTGGCACCACGCCGGCTGACTCAGGGGGAGCAGCTATGGTTGCAGGTCTCCAGAGGGTGTGGCTTACATGGCCTGGCTGACCCTGGGCTCTGTGGGCTATCACAAAGGAATGAGACAAGTACTCTCATGACTGTTGGCATTATAATTTTGTTACATCTTTCCACAGGGCATGGAAGTATGCACAGGTGGATGAGAAAAAGAGTTACAAGCATCCTCATATATGAAAAAACTGCTTTTTGGACCTCTATGTGCATGCTTTGGGCTGCCAAAACTCAGAAGGGATCCTCTAATTAACTTCAACCACAGGGGCTTGCTCCTTCTCTAGAGCAAGTATGGATCTGAAGTTTATGCAGCTGCATCTTCCTTTCAAGTTAATTATATCACTCCGAGCATTTCAGCTATGATTCCACATTGCAGTGCCTTATGCTTGAACCAGCCTGCCTGTTTCCCTGGGTGCCTGCCACAGAGGTTGCCTCCCTGCTGAAATCCTGGCATGTTACCTAGTGCTCTGTAATTCCAAGTTTCTTTCAAGCTTACCTACCCAGAATTCACCACTGTAGCCATATCTCCTGTCTCTACATGACTTCAGCCAATTTCCCACTCTCCCCTGGGGAAAGGAGCATGTCCAGTCTCATTTAAAAAGAAACCCATTGTTGAAAACCAGGGATCTACAATCTACAATACATTCTACCACCTAAACCAGTTCCAGCATGGCTAATAAATAATAAAAAGTAATTTTCAACTCCTAGTATTGATCCCCCAATTTATGATCCTGAGCATCTGTATAAGATACAACTCCACATCCTCGTCACTGGCCCCTCATTCCATACTCCAAATGCGCTGAAAACAGTGTTGATGACATAGAGATGTGTTAGTTACTGCTGAGCAGTGCTTACACAGAATCAAGGCTTTTTCTGCTCCTCACCCCACCCTACCCGCAAGCAGGCTGGGGGTGCACAAGAAGCTGGGAGGGGACACAGCCAGGACAGATAACCCCAAGTATCCAAAGGAGTATTGTATACCATATGGCATCATGCTCAGCATATTGAGTTGGGCGAAGAAGGAGGAAGCAGGAGAATGTTCAGAGAGATGGTGTTTGTCTTCCCAAGCCACCGTTAAGTGTGATGGAGCCCGAGTTTCCTGGAGATGGCTGAACACCTGCCTGCCTATGGGGAGCAGTGAACAAATGCCTTGTTTTGCTTTGCATGTGCAAACAACTTTTGCTTTAGCTATTAAACTCTTCCAATTCTCTCCCCCATCCCACTGCGGCGAAGTGAGTGAGCTGCTGTGTGGAACTTGGTTACAGCTAGGGTTCAACCACCACATCTAGTTGAGGGAATTGGGTGATCCCAGTATTAGGCCTCACAAATCTCAACAATCATCAGAATTCCTCCTCAGTGCATTTCTTCTGAATTGCTAACATGAATGTTAACCATCCTCTACTAGATGCAGCCTACCAAATCTTGCATACATCACTCTTCCCTCACAGCAGAAGCTCTTACCTAGCACTGTGCACCTTGCAGGGACTAAGAATGTGTATTACTCCTTGGTCTCAGCATTGCTGGTGAATTTCAGCTCTAATTGTAAGCCTGGCTCCATCACAGGCCCCAAATCACCAACTCCTTACATCTAAACACTGTCCTTTTCCACAGTAACTCCAGCCCTTCTCCACATGGGTGCTGCAGGATCTTGTTGAATTTCTTCATTTCTTGCAGTCACAGAAATGAGACATGGCCGGGAGTGGCAGGGATGAACGGAAAGGTTCAGTTCTGAGCCTGCTGTTAGGATTGGGGTAAAAATCTGTGCTTTCCAAAAGAAAGCATGAAAAATCTGTGTTTATTGTGTATTTCTACAAGATCATTAAAGCTAGTGATGCCAAAGGGTTTCTTTGATTTTTGATTTTTAAATTTTATAGATGTTAGAAATTATTGTAGATCTAATGTACTAGTAATATAACTTTAGTAGCTGAATGTTTATACACACTGACCCCATCCTATATCAACCCCTTAGAATTCCTTAAGCTGTTTAGTCTGTATTTCAAGGCAGAATTGCAGAAAAGTGCCATGAAGCCTGTACCACAAGATAAAGACAGGGACAGAAGGACCTCCAAATCTGAAGCTTTGGAAGGCCTCCAAGGACCTGACGTGCTGTGAGGAAGACGACGAAGATGAAGGGAGGGTCCTGAGACCCCAGACCTAATTCCTGATGGGGCGTGTAGACGGTGGTACAGGGGCAGGACTGGGGGAAACAGCAGAATGGGATTGTATGGACATTATTATAAAACTTGTAACTTAGTCATAAGAAGAGAGAATTCTCGAGTGAATGTATTCCTGGAGCCAGTGTTGGCTCATTAAAGCTCTTGCTCACTTATCTTCTACTGAATTGCCTGGATTTTTTCTTTGCTCCTTTAAGGCATCACTAGAATGGGGACAACTGCTGGTAGGTGACAATTCAGGGTAACAGGGTAGGCTGGAGTTGCAGTTAGATGTTCAAATGGGAAGGATGGATCCAGAGAGGTAGCAGAGGTTGGAGATACTCATCACAGCTGGTGACTAAACTCTGGGCTCTGATTAAAATGAGAGTTAGAGTTTGACCCTAAGCCAGTGTTTTGATTAGGGTCAATCTCCAACCTAGTTTAGTTTATGATGAAACTGGTAGTTGTAGATGTTAAGTTGAGGAGAAATATTAGACTAGTTCAAGATTATTTTGGTTAGTGTTTGCTTCTTGTTGTATTGACTCTGACAAGGGAGGCAGGGGCCTCCTAATGAAAGTTCAGCTATTTTGGGGAAGTTGAGAAGGGATAAGGTTGGACAAAGCCAATTTTGATAAGTTTTAAGGTAGAGCTGATTCTGGGTAAATATAGTTTGTGACTCCACCAATAAATAATACTTGAGCATTCAAAGGTTTTACTCAGGTGTCAGGTATGCTGGCTAAGATCAGTAGGAAAAACAACACACCTGTTGGTGCAAATCAAACATTAACCGGTGTTCTCAGGGTTCCATATAGGAAATGGGCACACACATATATTTACACACGCACACATATGGTTAAATGTGGGGCTCTGAGAAAACTGAGGAATTGAGGCATCACTGTGGGAAGGTTTCAGGAAAACAGAGTACTTCAGTTCAAAGCCTGGATACCAATTTTACCTGAAACAGTGGCTATCACTCAAATTCTCATTAAGTCCCATAGTTACCACCATAGAACTCAGACAGCAGTAATTACCATTCTATTTATACATTTTCCACAGTTAATTTGAAATTAAAGCATTCACCTGTTTTTGTAAATATTCTGAGTTACATTTCCTTTTAACAATCACAGAATTCTCTGTGATGGAAGGGACCCACAAGGATCATCAGCCCATATGAGGATCAAACCCATGTGCTTCTTGTTAGCACTATGCTTTAACCCACTGAGCTAATCTCAGATGAATCATGATGGACGAGATGTAACATACATAAATAATACATAGCCTATGCACTTATACAACAAACTTTATGGGTAACTCGGTTTGATATTTATAGAAAATCCTAGTGGTGCTTCAAAATTGTTGAATCAATATTTCAAGATTAGAAACAAACTTTATGGGTAACTCGGTTTGATATTTATAGAAAATCCTAGTGGTGCTTCAAAATTGTTGAATCAATATTTCAAGATTAGAAGTTTACGGAAGTGCTCAGTGATGCTTTCATACTGTAATATTTAATAGTACACTTTGAAGATACATATTTACTTTCACATGAAAACCACAAATCAGTTTATGTATTATACCTCAGAATAGCTCCTGTTATCATTTAGATGTCTTCTAAAACCTTATTCAAAAGCCAGTAGGATTTTCTGTTTGTCTTTTTTGGGTTATGTTCACCAACAGGTGAATCCTATAGCCTATAAAGGAGTCTCACCAACCTCAGTGGAGCTCCTTATGAAAGCAAATGCTGTTGAGAAGAGTATACCCTTTAACAAAAAGGAATGTGACTTGGAAAGTACTGAGGTTAAGTTACACCCTTCTCTCTGCAAGAGGCACTTTTGCCTTCAAATATACCATTACGTGTATCACATGTGCTTGTCATGGAAGAGCTGAATAGCACACAAATGCATAAAGAGAGGGTGCCTATTGGCATCTTTAAATGTGGAGTAAGAAGAAGCCAATTACTGGGACAGATGCCCTAATACTCGTCTACAGAGCCTAGAAGGAGGGGAAACAAACTACCCTTGTCTGTCTGTAGGGGATCTCTTTTTAAGCACAGCCTTTGGGATTTAGACTACAGGCCACCATTCCCAACATCTCCTTATTTCTTAAGACTCTTTTCCTGCAGAGCTTGGTGCCTGAGGTGATGACCACCCTGATGTTGATTTCAGGCTGGAAGGTTGATTCAGAAATCTATGCAGGTCTGTTGATCTGCTACACCATTGGTAATGCCAAGAGAAAGGTTTCCTCCATCTCTGTGATTTGCTTAAATCACCAGAGTTCTCCTCTCAGTCTGAAGGATGCAATTAATATTACTTAATTTTTTTTGCATGCCCCTGTGCTTTGCAAGCTGCAGTTATAAATATCAATTGAATGACACACTTAAAAGACTGTATCATTTAATATAACAGACACTTTTAATTTTAAGAAATAATTTCAATAAGAATTTCTTCCAGCAAAATGTAATTGATGAGGACAAAAATACTCTAAAGATTTGTCCAGTTTCTTCTAAAAGTGTCCCAAACTTCAAGCTGAAAAAATATTGATAGAGAAAATGTTCAGTGTTTTGGATTTTTTAACAATGTGTGCAATTTCTAAATATAGGAAGTTTTTCTTCCCTTATTTTTTAATGGAAAGTTTTAGAAACATATATTCTCAAGCATCCTGACTAGCTCTAACTTCCAAGTGGACAATCCAGTTACATTACAAATTACAGCCAATTACGTTCCTAAAGGTAGAACCTACAGACAGCAGAGCAGTCCAAGGGCAAGTCTGCTCTTTAGTGTGACAGTAGAGTAGTGATGAAGACATGCATTCACTAGAACACTGGCTACATGCTGAGGGCTACACTGGAAATTCAAGGAAACAAAGAATGCAGGCTGCAAACACCTGTGCTGCACTGTGGACTGATACAATAGCCAATATTGGACGAGCTTAAAAATAACTCTGTGGGAAAAAAAAGCCTTATACTTGCTGTTTATGCCCAAAGCAACTCATGCTGGTTCTTGAAGCATCTATCCGGGAAATATTGCAGTTCAGGGAAGTTCTCGTTTCTGTGCACATTGTTGTGTTTCACAGCTGTTTCTCAGCACCTTGTGTCTGTCAGTCTTTTGGTCTCTCCTTACACACAGGGTATTTATAAACTGTGAATGCTTACAGCTAGTTTCGGTTAGTCTGTTGCTCCAAGGCAAAATTTAAGCAGATTTTTCACAGCTTTTACTCACTGGGAGGCTGTTCTCTTGAGTGGGAGATGGGACATGCACTGGGAGGTTCGTCTCAGGCCTTTCTTGGAGGCTGCTCCCTCTTGTCTGTGTCCCATCTACCCAGTCTGTCAGCCTTCTGCTATTTTGGTGGATTGCAGGGGACATCTTGTGGTCACGAAGCAAAATCACTGAGCCTGCAGAGCAAAGTCTTTCCTCTGCAAGGGCTGAGGGGCGTAGTGAGACTTCCCCTGCCTCCCAAGTGTTTAGTTTTTTCTTCACTGCCAGAAATAAGGGAAGTAGGAGTTATCCACCTGTCTGAAGGGGCTTTCTGAACTAGGGCAGCCTGGCTGAGCTGGGACAGAAAGGAGCTTTGAGGCTGTGGAGGCAGCATATGGGACATTGTCAGCCTTCTATGTAAGAAGGACCTATGTAATCTGCTGGAGCTTGCTCTAGCAGACATTTCTGAGATGAAGCCTTGCTCACAGTATGTCTCCTCACTTGCAGCCACCTTTCTCTGGCATGGAGCACTGATGCAGTATGCCACGGAGTGTGGGAAGTGAGGAAAAGCACAACAAATGAGAGTTCATTTTTATTTAACTTCAGCATAGTGTTTTTTCTATGACACTGTGACCATTAAAAACATTCAGCCAGTCATGTAAACATCATGTACAACTATCTGTGGAATTAGGGTGCCATCAAAACTCTTACCAGATAAACACAGAGGGATAGTTTCATTGAAGGAGTCTGTTATTTAAAGCTACCCGTTAAAAAAAAAAAAAAAGGGGGATTAAAAAAGACATAAAGAAAAGCAAGAAGGAAAATAAGTTCCACAGGGAAGCAGGGAAGCAGAAAGACAAGTTTAGATGTTTTTATGATTAGTAGTAGGTATTTGTCTCTGATAACAATTAGTTATCAGAGACATGGTGGTAGGTGCCATGCAGATACACACAGAAAATTATGGTACTTGCCCCAAAGAGAGTATCACCTATGAGATAAGATAGAACAGATGAATGAGAAAAATAAGGAGATTGTGAAAGGGTGATTGAAGACATGATACCTACCAGTAATAAAAGGATGGGTGCAGTTCTAAACTTACCACCATAACATGCTGTACTATTAAAAACCTTGCAGGACAGCAGAGAAATAATGAGTATCCATGCTAGGTGAGTTTGGGACAACAGCAGCAGCAGAAGGTAACTCCTAGAAGACACATAACAAAAGCTGACTACAGAAATTATTCAGTAGAAGCTGTGTCAGTCCAGACAATCTGGTATTGAGACCTTACAGTAATCATTTGTCCCCAAGCTGCTATTAATCATGGTGAGGAAATCTGATTCTTGCAAGTGTGCAGTGAAAAAGTACATAATCTTCCAGACCCCACGGAGTCACAGTTTATTAGCAGAATCTTGCAGAAGCTGGAAATTCCTTTTGGCAAAAGACAGGACACTCATTCTTATTAGCTATGGCACAAGTTCTTTGCAGAAAGGTATTTCATAAAGGGTGAGTATTAGGCTGACCTGGATATTTAGTATTGTGATGTGGACATTTTGTATCTTATAATAAAATCTAAAATTGAATGAACAGTCCTTTTGAGGAAAAAAATAAAGTAAAAAGAAAACCACCTCAGAATGTTTCTACAAGTGACAAAAGGGCATTTTGCAAAATTTTCACAACTCTTCTCCCTTTGTTGAATGAAATTTCTGAGGAAATGGTGCCATTTTGTAAATGCATCAATGATAATGAAAGTGAATTCTCCATTCCAACATTGTTTTCCTAACAAGCTCAACTAACCAGCTGTCATTTGTCTTTCAGAGCTGAATTTTGTCCCCTTCCTTGAACATTGTAACAATTAGTACTTGGCCCAGCTCTATTAGCTCTGCAAATATTAATTCAAAAGACCACTTTTGCAACAAAAGATAAATTACATATATGGGAGCCAATTCATCTCTGGCAAGATCTCCTCTTGGAGGAAGACTCGGAAAATGGCACAGACACAACCTGATCCTTCTAATCTTGAGGCTTCCCGTAGCCCTGCGTGCAGCGTAAGCCTGCCCAAATTTAAATATAAAATCACAGAACCATAGAACAGCCCAGGTTGGAAGGTACTGCTACAGTTCATCTGACCCAGCCTTTCATGGGAAAGAGCCTTGATGAGATTGTCTAGCACTCTTCCCAGTCACGAACTGAAAACCTCCTGTGATGGGAACCACTTTCCTGGGAAGCTTGTTCCATTTAATGATTATTCTCACTGTTAAAAATTGCATTCTTATATCAAGATGAAACATCTCCTCATGCAACTTGTACCCATTGTCTCTTGTCTTCTTCATGTGGTTCCTTGTGAAGAACCTCCTTGTAGTTGCCCTCTCAGTACTGGAACACTGTGACGAGGTCTTCCTACTAAGTCTTCTCTTCTTAATGGGCAAAAGATTTAAGTCCTTCAGTCTTTCCTCAAGGGGCAGGTTCCGCAACCCTTTGATCATTTTTGCAGCCTTCATTTGGACCCTCTCCAGTTTGTTTGTACCTTTCCTGAATTGTAGGAATGAGAACTGGACACAGCACTCCAGATGCAACCTGACCAGCGCTGAGTGGAATGATCGTATCTCAATCTCTGCTAGTGATGCCCCTGTGGATGCAGCCCAGAATCTGCTTTGACTTTATTGCTGCAGCCATGCCCTGCTGACTGATGCTCAGCTTGTTGTGTACCAGGACTCTCAGGTCCCTTTCAGCAAGGCTACTCCCCAGCCACACAGATCCTAACCTGTACTGGGTCCTTTAGAATAGCCCCACTCCACCCCCTGCCCTCTCCCCCCCCCAAAAAAAATGCTTAAAACCTATTTTTGCTTTTGCAAAAATGATCTTTAAATTTTAAAAAGTCCTTGAATATCAAAAGTGTTTACTCTTGGCTCCACTAGAAAATGTTGCTTGTGATATAAATGCAAAATCTATGCTGGCTTGACAAGGTGACACACTTTGCAGTTTGGTCAAATGAGCAAAGGAACCAGAGAAATCCAGTCCTCCATGTAAAATACTATCGCAGCTAATGCAATTTTGATATTCATGCTGCAACTGATCACCTCAGTGCAAACCCAGCTTCGGAGAGAAACCTACAAGAAAGTAGGTTTGCAGTTGTGTTCCTACTTCTGTTCAAAAATACATAATATAGATGTTTTCCTTGGATTTAGGATATTTTGCTTCAATTTTCTACACTGCTGCAGTCTGCTAATCTTCATCAAGTCACTTGATTTCTACGCTACACAGTTATATAGATGTAAGATAAATATCAAAGATGAACATTGTGTAGTACTGAAGTTCAATAACAACAGTCCTCCTTTTTCACAGCAGTAATTAATGTGTAAATTAGTATTTTGTAAACATAAATATACAGTTTTGACTGAATTTTTCTTATGAACAGGCATTGCTGACACAGTATTAACTAAGTATGCTAAACCTGATCAAACTACTAGCTTTTCTCTTTCTCTTGCCTGATAAGGGGAGTGTAGCCAAGATCCATGTGGAATGCTCTGTTATTTCACGTATGCCTCAGTAGCAAAACTGTAATTTAAGTTAAACCTGCTTGGCAATAAGTTCTGAGCATGTTTGTCTTCAAGCTCCTGCAGGGAGCTTGGCACCAGATTTTGCAGTACCCAGTCTCCAAGCTGCACCATGGGCTCTGGTTATATCTGAGGGACAACTGGGTGTTGCTAATAATATGTAGATGAAGCATTTAGCTGTCATCCACAGAGGTCAATATTGAATTGTCCTGAATTGTACCAGAGTGTCGCAGCAATGGGGCAAAATGGGCAAAAATTCTTTTTTATTGAAAGTGTAGAACTTTGGAATTCTAGTCACACTAAAGATACCTTTGAAATCAGCTTTGTGGAGGAACGGGAAGGAGGGCAGGGAGCAGACAGAAGTCTGAAATTCCAATCCAGAATAGATACTTGATTGGACACAACTCCTAATTATGCTGTGATACTCATTTCACATATCTAATGCAAGTCAAAGGTGTAAAACTGTTCAAAATGCAATTAGACACATTCAAAGGGAAAAGTCAAACTAGGACAAAACATCAGAATGAAGATACACTTAATATCTTAATAATTCCTTAAGCCACAAGCAGTCAGAAGCTGTAAGTGCATGATAAAAAAGTATCAATATAGGCATGTCCTGTTCTTGGGGTCTTTTCTAAGCATCAACTATCAGCTGCTGTTGGAGGTAGGAAGGCAGTTTTAATGGACCACTGGACCAAGGCAATAAAACAGTCTTTATGCTTTTAACATCTCCAGGGGCTTCCATCTGAGTGTCCTGCATTGCAAAAAGACACTCGAATGTGCAGCTGTTGGGCTTTATCATACAAGTATTCTAAGCAGAACAGTTTTCATAAAAGAAACAAACTCACAGAAAGTTGTAGCATCTATAAAGTCTTGTGCAATTCCTCCAATGTCTATACAAGCAAATTCCAGAGTGCTCCTAGAATATAAGAGCTGGGTATCACATTTATATCTCAACAAACTGCTAGTAATGTCTGCTGTTCGTGTTTTTGCATTAAATTCCTCTCACTTTGTCTTAGAGTAGGGGAGAGCCTAGATTTTGTCAGTTGCCATTTTCTGTTGATGATTCCTTAAACACTTTAATTACAAGCACACCTGATAGTTTCTTTCAAAGACATCGTGAACAGCTATTACATGAGCACGGTGAAATTTCTGCACAGCAGTTTTCTCACAAGAGACTCATTGCTAATGTAGGAAAAATACTGCTAAAACTGAATGCCTTGGGCCATGTAGATTGTACTAACGTTGGTGAAAAGTCATTTTATGGGCTTATGTCTAATAATATCAATAAAACAGTGAATCTAAAAATGGGATAAATGCTAAATACAAACTCTCCAATGTAACAGCAGTATGGTATGTGTTATCTGTGTATGGAAAAGAAGCCAGCTGATTATCGGTATTTTGCCTGAAAAAGAGACTATTGAAGGACTAATTTCTGGTAATATTAATCATGGTTTAAGTAGATTTGACCCCCACAGATCAATTGCTGTTTTCAGGAAATAAATGCCACGGGACATAAAAGCATTCCCAAAGGAAATATATTCTTCTCTACCCAAATGTCATTATCTAAAAGTGGATAAAGAATATTTGCATAGAGAATGCGAAGAAGATATTTTTTAGCTATTACAATGCCTCTGGGATTAGCACTTTCAGAAGAGATGATTTCTTCTTCCTTTTATTTTTCTTTTAAATGGAAGAATAAGTCAAATTCTCGCTCTGGATTTTATTTTTGTTTTTCTTTTTTTTTCTTTTGCAGATAACCACTGGCTAAATTTCCTGCTTTCCACAATTTTGTTTTAATGCAAAGGTATCAAAGACAATATTTCTTTTAGGAGTGGCAGGAGCAAAATTTGGCTTTTTTTAATTTTTGTTTTTTTGGGGGATTTTTTTTGACTACCAGGGGCTCATGCTACAGAAGACACATATGGTTAGATGCTGCATTGAAAAATATCTTGCTCTTAGCAGTAATAGAAATAATAGAAATCTAATGTGTTAAGGATTTCAATAAGTCATCTAATCTAATTCTTTGCTGAAAGACATCAAGTGTATCTAGACCACTGGCAAAGATATTTGTCAAATAATTCATAAATGTCTTGAATGAAGGAGGTCACTCAGAATTTCTCTGTTCCTTGGTCCTGAGACTCTTTGTCTTTCCAGTGAGAATATCCCCCACATATCTAACATAGTTAGTCTTTGCTGAAAACCAAAATTATTTCATGTTTGCCCTCTTCCAACTAGTCAACACCGCTCTTGTTTCACTGAACAGCAGTTCACAGCTTGCCCCACAGTCCTCCTGTGAACCATGGAATGGTTTGGTTTGGAAGGGACCTTAAAGATCATCTAGTTCCTATCCCCTGTCATGGGCAGCGATATCTTCTGCTAGACCAGGTTGCTCAGAGCCCCATCCAGTGTGGCCTTGAACACTTCTAGCGATGGGGCATCCACAGCTTCTCTGGGCATTCCATTTCTTCACCACCCTCACAGTAAAGAATTTCTTCCTAATGTCTAACCTACACCTACTCTCTTTTGGTTTAAAGCCATTCCCCCCTGTCCTGTCACTACATGCCCTTGTAAAAAGTCCCTCTCCAGCTCTCTTGTAGCCCCTACTGAAACACTACAATAAGGTCTCCCCCGAGCCTTCTCTTCTCCAGGCTGAACAATTCTGTGGTCACCTCACATCAACACACTGACACCGCCCCAGTGCCACCAGCACCATGAAGGGCTTGCCAGCCAAGGCTTACTTCAGCCCTTGTGGAAACATCTGTGGGGACCAGAGAAGCACCCTGACCTCCATGGCTGCTTCTCATTCCTGCTGCAACCTCAAGGTCACTGTGTGTTCATTTCAGTCAGATTGTTTGAGAAGACTTGCAGATACCAGAAAAAAAAAATCAAAATGAGCTTGCTCAGGAGGATCTGAAAGGGTGGGAGAAGCAGGACTGGGCTTGAAGGGGCTCTGGCTGCAGCAGACGCTGCACTGCTGCTGTGACACACTTTGATGAAGTCCTCAAAAGCATTCACTTCAGTGGTGTATTGCAGATTTCTTCAGAGAAAACTGCTGGAAAATCTAATGGGATTTGTGTGTATTGGAAAACCCAGCTCCTCTGACTGGAGCTGTACAGTTTGTGTCCCCTCCCCTCAGGGCACTGCCAGGGCCAAGGGCTCCCTGGGGACCATGGGATCTCTCCGTGGGATCTGTCAGGGCCGTTTCTGGCAGCTAGAGCTCATCCCTCCACCCCAGCCAGGCTCCTTGGGCACCTCCCTGGGGCCAGGAACAGGCCACGATATGGAACTGCAGGTGGAGGCAGGGCAGCTGGAGAGACTGGCCCTGCTGTAGTGTTGCTGGGGCAGGGGCTGACGGCCCTCAGGGGCAGACATGGGGTTCTGGGCTGTAGGAACTGTAAGGGGAGTCCCAGCAGGGTGTGCGGACAGGGACAGGCTGGACTAGTGGTGCCTGAGGACTATGACATTACTTGAATATTCAAGCTTTCTGTCCTCTTCATCCTTCTCAACTAGTTGCAGTTACAGCACTAAAATCTGGTGGATATGAGGGGCTGATGATAACACTTTTGAGATTAACCAGTTTTGTACAATCCTTTGGCATGAGTGCCATGGCTAGTACACTCCTTTTATCTGTTTTGTGAGGCAGAGGTCTTGATTTCTATAGAGAAGAAACACTGTCCCTCTCAGTGCAGAGTTATCAATGAATCCATCCAACTCTGAAAAACATGAGGGACACTTGTTCAAAAGTTCTAAGTGTCACAAGATATTTAAAGCTGAAAAATGTCATGCTGATAAAATGCCTTTGTAACTATATTTTGTCTGAAATGGTCATATTTCAGTAGCATGCAAAATGCCAGAGCAGCAGTTGTAAGTGGCTTGGCAGCATATGTCCTATGCACACCTGAAGACATGATACTCACCTTTGTTTCTCAATTTTCTCTGTACTACTCAGATATTGTCACCTCCACATGTCTTTCCATGCAAAATGCCTGAAACTAATGTGAAATAAGGAGTTCTTCAGGGAGTAAAGAATGAATCCCATCACATTTCTGTCTATTGCCTGGATAAGTTTTAGATTGTGTCAGATTTCATTCAAGGTTTTGCTAGGATCTTTAGGACAAGCTGTGACAAGGAGGCAACAAGCTACATGTTCCTGAATGTCTTCAAACCAAACCCAGAGGCATATCTGTTTCTTTGGCCAAGATGAGGTTTGGTCAGCTCATAACTTATTTGATTCAGTATTTGGCTAAATGAGAGTGAACAAGTGAAAGTAAACAACTGAATTCTCCCCTCTGGTGGGAAACAAAAATTGTTAAAAACATGGATCAGAACTGCCAAGTGCAGAGCCACAGTTCATGCCCGCTGCTACGGATGTGAATCACAGTCCTTCATTCCCTTATAAGGTGTGAGCTGAAGAAATTCACTCATGACTACAGAGATGCAGCCCCCTGGGTGAAAGCAAAGCCTCTCTCAAAACCTGGTTCTTAAATTTCCAAAGTCACAAATTGAGGTGAGACATGGTATACTTTCAGCTGACGATGATAATTTCTTGCCTTGTGTCTGTTTTTGCTATTTGAAATGAACTGTGAATTGTCTAAACTCCAAACATCTTGTTTACGTTTACTTGAAAATAAATATCTTGCCCTTAGAGACGATGGTATGTCTGCAAAGAAGTCTATTTTTTACTGATGTCACAGAAGTAATTTACCAGAATAAGACTTTTTTTTTTTCTTTTTTTCCTTTTTTTTCCCGGAATGGTGGTGCTTAATCATTTTACGCAAATGTGGGAAAGAACTGTCATGTGTCCTTTTCTTTGTAAAGAACCATTAAGCCTTGGACCTATTAGCTTGTGTTTGGAGATTTCATTTGTCGCTCTTTGTAGTTATATAATGAAATATTTATTGAAAAAGAAGTAACTGTTAACTCCCTTCCACCAGTAAACAAGTGTCTTCTTCACCTTGTGAAAATGTAGGATGGATGACTTTTCAATTAAACAACAGTGGATACATGGATTTGCTGAATGCATTTTATTTGAAAAGTGGAACATCTGTTCTGCCTCTCAGATTTCCTCAAGGAATTCCTCTTTTAAACTATCAAAGTTTTACATTCTGCCAAGGATTTTATTATCACACTGACAGGTTCAAAATTGCTAACTTGAGGTCCTTCAATCTGCACCAAAGTAGCTATGGTTAGTTGAAGGATTTTACACTTGGATTTCTATCTTAAAGTTTGTAAGCATATGTTTTCCTGTAAGTATGTGCACAAGTTACTTAAATAATTCTCTTGTGCCCTTTCTCATTAGACACATACAGAAGTCATTTCTTAATAGTATCTCATTTCATTTTAGGCATTTCTGGTTTACGAGATTTATGATTCTTTATATCCTTTTTTTTTTTAATATATGGTTTCCATTTCAATATTCACTGATACTGCTGTGATGTTTTATGATGCAATTAAAACACTAAAAAAATAGGAATGTTAACTCCTGCTTGAGAGTCGCAGATGCTTTTAGAGCATGCCCATGTTAAATTGTTTCTCTAGTAATGTGTTATTATTTATCTTTGCTGATATACTGTTTCTTCTGTATGCCACTGAACATACTGGTTTTCAACTACTTTCTAAAAGACAAATTACCAAAGGGATTCAGCACCCTGCAAAAGGATGATTTTCAAGCCCTTAAACACAACTTTGCAGTATTTTAGTCTAGATTTTCAAATAAACCTGGCACCCAATTCCAAGTGAGTGAACATCTGGGTACCTCTTTTGATGCCCAAGTGGGACATGGGTATGTGTGAGAGTCTATTTGCACACACATTTTCTTTGACTTCAGGCTCCTAACATATAATGGATATTCCTGAATGAAATTTGACTTACAATGGTATTAAACATAGTCTAAATAAGTCCTGGATTCTGTTAAAAATATCTGTTGCCATACATGGGAATCACCTGAAGCTCTGACAGTCTAGGCCTGTGTGATGTCTGACTGATTTCTGATACAGAAGTTAGTAGCACTAACCTTTCACCAGACATAGCTAATGAGTTTATTGTGTAAGCCCCAACTCTGACAACGCACCTGAGTCTGACCTTTAAAACACCTACCCTTTCAGTTGTGACTCTCTCACCAATTCCACTATTTGCCTTTCTAGGTTTCATCATCCATCTTCATTGCAAACGTTTATTGTTGGGGAGGAATGGGAATTGAAAATTGAGCTGGTGAGGGATTGAAGAAGCATCTCAGCTAGAGGTACTTTTGATCACTTCAGGAAAAAATAGTCAAATAGCACCAAGCTGCGTTCCTTTCTTTGCCTACTTTACTTGCTGCATCTGATGTCTCAGGACTTCGCTGTATTCTTTTAAATTCATACCCTGGATAAAATTTCAAGTAATGAAATATGAATATAAAATCCAGTATATTAAAATGTTTTCTTTGTATTATTTTAGAATCTCAAAACAGATTCCAGGTGGTCTAAATGTGAGAACTGGGAACTCTTTATTTATAAAGTACGTGGAGGAAGGTATTCTATGCAAATTTTTTGTGTCAAATGGAGAATTTTGCAGTTCTGCTTGCTTAGCTTTTTTTTACCTCTCTTAGTATTTCCTATCAGTAATGAAATCAAGGGCAAATGAAAGTGATATATATGTCTTTGCAGTACAGTGTATAGTGGAAAGTCTTCTTTTAAATGAGAATGTACTACACTGTCAATCCTTCCTCCTTTTCGATCATTTTTAAGGACATTTGATTTCAAACTGCCTTAATCTGTAGTCTTTAAACAAACATCTCAGGAGAAGAAGGAAATGGTGACAAGTATAATGATGTTTATTATTTTGGCAGTATTGGTTAAATAGGACTTTCGTATACATTTTTATTCATCAGAAATTTGCAAATTGAAAGACTGCACCAGATATTTACAGCTTCAAAAAAGTGATTTCATTTTGTGATCTCTCTCACTGACGAGTCTGATCTTTTATTTTGCTTATCATCATTCAGTCATTTGGCTCCCAAACCTAGTTTCGTATGTCAATTAAACAAAGTGTTTGCCTTGGCCAAAACACCATACACTACGAATCTGAAATGAACCATGAGAACCTGGATCAAAGCAATTTGAATGAGGATTTAATCTGAATGGAGTTCATCCATCTGTACTTACCTAGGCACCTCTAGAATCTCCTAAAGGAAATTAGCAATTTGCAGAATAATATCAAGCTTTTATGACAATATAAACAAGACAACTGAGAAGGAATTGTTGATGCTGTCATTTATGCACCTGCAAATGTGTTTCCTCCCTAATTTTACCCATATGCAGCTTCATGTTCTCCTTAATTAATGAATTGGCCTCAGGTTACTCACCCAGACACATCTAATCTATCTTGGTCCAAAATGACTAAACTGTGTCCTACATTAAAGATGTAAAAGGCCACAAATTACTTTCTTGATCTTTCCAACTAGAAAATCACTGCTTTCAGAAAGGCATTCTCTCCATGTGGTGTTCAGGGTGATTTCATCACCTCAGGGCTGAAGCTTTCAGTAGAAGTGAAGTTAAACATCTGCTTCCAAAAAACTTCTCAATTCAGATTCCATTCATCAGAAGAAATGTTCACTTCAAGTTTGTGCTTATAATTATAACATGAATCCAAGAAAATGTGTAAGTATGTATTTCTTCCACCTTTAAAGCACTTCAAGCAAGCTTTCTTGAGGACAGTTTCCTACTAAAGTTACGTGAAAGAGATGAAGGTTCAACATATTGTTACAGAAAGGTATTTTTTCCAGACCTTGTAATAAGTCTGTGCAATTAACATATAAAGTGAAATATGGTTAAGAACATGTAATCTTTAATACCAGCTGACCTCCACTGCAGTTATATAAATAAGGATGTATGTCATTTTCACGTGAATCTTATAGTTCTTTTCTTACATAGCTTGCTATGTTTATTTCTTAAGGCCTCAGAGAGTGTTTACAAGCCCACAGGTAAAAAAAAAATCATACTCTCCTGTCTGCTATGAAACAAAACATCTACAATACTTGATAGGCTGAGGAATTGGAAATTGTAGTGCTGAATGTGAGTTCCCTGCAGGAGTGCAAGCAGCAGAAATGCTTCCTTATCAAAGTTGAAGGCAAAAAATGTCTATACAATTTGACCTCTCTTTCAAGTGTGAACACCACAAGAGAAGTAGTTATCAGCACAGTAATATTGAGGGTTACCTGGCAGGCACAATTTGGCAGGAGACTTGCACTTAACAAAGCACATTCCCTGTGATCTTTAGCTGGAGTTTGCCAGTGAGACCAAGCCTTATTAATTGCTCAAACCACAAAAAAATAGAAGAGAAAAAACTAGTTGCATACTGCAAAGCAGTGTGCTGAAAGAGACTGGACAGCAGATTTGGAGATGCAGAGTTTATCTCCCACTTTGAAACCAATTTCCCTGCATAGTCACAGGGAAGCAATCTCTCATGCTTAGAGTTTCTCATTCATGTCTGTCCTCACTGTTCAGATTGTGAAACCTTCAGTTGAGAACTGTTTCCAACAGATGCATACAGTGATTGACATAATACACTGCCTGTACTAGCCAGCACATTGTGATTTGATCACTGTAGGAATAAAATCGTGAGGGAAAAATTGAGGAGCTCTCGGTGTAATATTGAAAGAATATTTTTTGTTCTTTTTTTGGTTTAATGCAAGTGAGAAATGTGAATGAAACAAAGCCGTCACTTATTTAGAATGCTTAAGGGCTTTTGTTGGTTTCAGAGGTTTAGTTTTAAGTCATCCTTTGATCAAATTGTGTGCAAGATAAAGCTAGAACTTTTTCTTAAAAATAGATTAGAAGAGAATGAGTTCTGGAGAATGGTGCCTGAGGCCAATTGTATGAGAATCAACAAGGTGAAGTGCTGGGTCCTGCATTTGGATGACAACCCCAAGCAGCACTACAAGCTGCGAGCAGAGTGGCTGGAAAGTTGCCCGCTGGAAAAGGACCTGGGGCTGCTGGTGGACAGCCAGCTGAGCATGAGCCAGCAGTGTGCCTGGGTGGCCAAAAAGGCAAATGGCATCCTGGGTTGTATCAGAAATAGCGCATCCAGGAGAATCAGAGAAGTGATTGTCCCGCTGTACTTGGCACTGGTGAGGCTGCACCTCAAATGCTGTGTCCAGTTCTGGGCCCCTCACTACACAAAAGACTCTGAGGTGCTGGAGACTGTCCAGAGAAGGGCAACAAATCTGGTGAAGAGTCTGGGGAGCAAGTGATATGAGGAGCTGCTGAGGGAGCTGGGTTTGTTTAGCCTGGAGACCAAGAGGCTCAGGGGGACCTTGTCATTCTCTACAACCACCTGAAAGGAGGTTGTAGCCAGATGGGATTCAGTCACTTCTCCCAAGTAACAAGCACCAGGTTGAGAGGAAATGGCCTCAAGTTGTGCCAAGGGAGGTTTAGATTGGATATTTTCCACTGAAAAGGTGATCAGACATTGGAATAGGCAGCCTGGGGAAGTGGACTTGACAGCACTGAGTTGACAGGTGGACTAGATGATCTTTGTGTTCTTTTCCAACTTTAACAAGTCTATGATTCTATGAGGGTTTTTTTTTTCATTTGAAATAGATACAAAAATTGTCTGTGCTACTGCAATGCTTTCCCATTTTCTCAACTATTTTCCTGCTCCTTTTGTAAAAGCTGCCTTGAAAATCATGAAGTCCACATTCATCATGCTGGTATCCTTGTTTTGTTAACCCTCTGACTGGCAATTCTGAACTGTTTTTACTGTAATGCCTTACTATATACTGGCTACCACTGTATGTTTCTGCTTTTCTAATTGTGTTTGTATTCTTGATGAATAACTACAGTGTAGAGAATTTTGGACCTGAAGCACTCACCCATATTTAGGACGGTGTAATCAACCCCCCGGGAAGATAATTCAGGAAAGCTTGATTGCTGGCGCCAATTGATTTTATTTTCCGGGTCACTGCATGGGGTGAGGCCTGGAAGGTGGATATTTTCCAATTTGTTTCTCTTCCAAGTCAATAAAGAGACCAGCTCAGTCACCTCCTTCCTTTAGACTTTTCCACATGATCCAGAGTAAATGTTCCTCAGATGCAGGATGTTCCATATGGATCTTTTATAGTCTTCAAAGGTTAGTATGTTGCAGTCTTTGTATAGTTATTTGGTATTGCATGTAGATGAGGTGGACTTTGATTGTTCTTTGGATATGTTGTTTTAATCCTAAAAAAGAAACAAACAAAACCACCCCAAAAAACCCACAAACAAACAAACAAAAAAACCCCACCCACCAAAAAAACAACCAAGAAACCAACAGGGTGGAATTTTGTATTATGCATTTTAGATTTTTTGTAACTATAAACTATCCTTAGGGAAGGATAGTCTCCTGTGATTGCCTCCGAGTTCCTCACATAAGGTCAAAATATTAAAGCCGTTTTGGGATCTGTTACTGCATAGCATTGCAATGTAACTGTTACTGACAGGTGTCAGTGTTGGCTATCAACCTGAGCTCCATAGTATTTAGGGGTTGAATTGGTTCTGAATACCTGAAATTTCATTTTTACTATCTGTCCAACCAGAGTGGCTACTCCCTGCTGGCCAAGACATAGATGCAAACTGTGAATTGCTCTCTTGTTAGAGATTGGGAACTCTTTGCAAAGTAACAGATGACCAGTGGTTTTAGCATTTGCATGATTATTTCTGGAAGCAGGATATTTTGGTGCAAGGTAATTAATTTTTAGCTATTAGCGTCTCTGATGCTTCCTATTGAATGAACAAATAAAAACCTTTTTAAACAAAAAATAAGCTGGCGGTTGGTAGTATTCCAAAACAGTGAGCTCTTCCTATTGTAATATTGTAATACTTCCTGCTCTCAGTGCAAAAAGTTACTGCAGCACAATTCCTTCTCAGCAGTACCAGTACTAAGGTTTTCTAGTTTTAATTCCTTAACTGCATACTACAGTGGCCAGAGCTGTATGTAGTCTCTAAAATATGGAAGACTCATAATGTATAAGCTAATTGACTGTTTTGACTTGCAAATTCCTACGCTGAAATTTCTGTACAGGAAGCACTTACACAAATTTTGCAACAATGAGATGATCAGAAAGAGAACCAGGAAGGAAGCTGCAGGAGACAAAACTCTCAATGCCCACCCCTTTTTAAGAGAAATGACTCCTCTAATTGTGGAGAGATGAAAGGGTTAAAGTGGTGGATCATCCATATGTTCTCCCAGGGAGAGCAATGGTAGCATTGTACTTGAAGTATATGAGGTGGGCATGTTGCTTTCTGCGTGGCAATTTGCCTCTAAATATCAACAAAATTGGAGGAAAATCTGTGCTCGAAAAATCAGCTTTGTGCATCCAGTGCCAGGATGCTGATACACATGGATGAAGGGTAAAGGAGAGAAACATTCAGCTGGAAACATTGGCCATTTGATGACATGATCTGGACCATGGGCACCACATGCTAATGGAACTCATAGTCTTGTCAGTATCTCTGGCAAATTTTCCCTGCAACAATTTTTTTTATTACTGAGGCAAAGAGACATGTATTTGAATATCCATTTTGTGAAGAATATGTTTACAAATTATTTTAATAACTATTATGTGCATTAATCTCACAATGCATTTTCTTACTCGTGCAATTACAGAAAACATTTCTCTGAAGCCCAGTAGTAGACCAACTCTGGAAAATTAAAAAATTAAATAAAAAAATTAAGAAGCATATTTCAGAGTCTGAACACTCAAATACATTTAAAGGCAACTGCTGTCAATGCTGCTTTTGTGTTGACAGAATCCTTTTAAAAGGTTTTGTGGTGCAAAAAGCACCTTTTAGTGGCTTTTCATAATGCATTGGGAGAGAACAAGAAAATGTTTTTCTCACCATGGCCAGTCATGAAGCTTACTTAGAACATCGTGTACCCAAACTGGGAGGTGATTTTCCATAGGGCTCACAGGGAGAGCCAGCAGGATTGGCACTAGTGCCTGCCCCCATTCACCTTGGAGACTGTTTGCTGTTTCCCAGTGCACCTTAGGATGACTCAGGCCCCTTAATGCGCCTGTAGGAGGTATTCGGGATGAGGGCTCACACCCACTCGAAAGTGACAGATTAATGTCCCCATGGCTTGCAGGAGGCATAAGTGCTTTTATTTTAAGAGCGTGGCTTGGGGCAGGAGGGATGGCATCCCCCTGTGCTGGCTGAAACCTGGCAGCCACAAGGTGGCATGACGGGTTTGCTCTTCCTCCACCAAATATCTGCCTGGCCACTTCTACTGTGCACTGATCTCCCCCAGTCTGCAGAGCTGTTTATGGGATAGACTTTAAGGATTGTTGTGTGCCAAAGTGAGAGCTGCTATGTCCTAGAGGCTGCTATTTCTCAATCTGGCTAAATAAAACCCGGCCTGGGCATACGCCTACTCCTGCACAAATCCTCTCTTCCTATCGTCTCTCAGATCCCCATGGGAGGGCCATCACTTTTTGTCTTATAAGGTCAGTGGCATTTGAAGATGCCTCACAAATGTAAAATGTCAAGCCCACAGCACTCATGTGGCTGCAACAGGGGTGTGAGAGATCAAACAAGCAGCAGATATTCCCAATTCAATTCTTCTAGTCTTGCTGCTCTGAGCCTAATCTGTAACATACCTAACAGGCAGCAAAATGAGAAAATCACTTACACAGGAGACTGCCATGGTCTTCTGCATCAACAGCTTGATGATGTTACAGTTGGGTTTTTCTCTCACAAAAAAACTCCTCCTTGGTATATTTGTGATACCTCTATGGTATATGATGCATCTGTGATGCTTACAACTGTCTGAGGGTGGACAGGACAGGATAGAATAGGACAGGATGGATGCATGCATCTTGTACTGCTGTAGCTTTTGCCAAAGCAAAACTGAATGATGAGGATGTGAAAGAAAGAGAATCTGGTGCTGAGTTGTTAAAAAGTGCATCACAGGTCTTCTTTGAAATACGTTTATGTGAACTGCTTCATTCACAGACAGGATTTTCCTTACTTTCACATGCCTTGTGCAAACAATGTTTAGGAGTTTCTCTCAGAGGTACAGCTTTTTGCTGGTCCTGTTGGGAAAGCAGTGTGAAGGTGCTACCCCTAGAATGTTTTCCTTTTACCCCTGCCTTAACATTTCACCTGGACAGCAATGTGAAGGTGTAAGATACTGTAAAATAGACAGTCCCTGTAGCTGGTACTGTGCAAGTCTCATTAACAGCCCAGTCCCAAGGAAGCCAAACATTCAACACTCCTATTCACTGTATTTACATATTAAAAATTTGCTGCATTTCTAAATAGGACTCCAGGCCATTTAAGGATATTAGTGACATGTAATAGTTCACCTGGAGTTGCCGGTATGCAGTGCTCAGCAAAAGTAAGGTAGTAGCTGTCAGCTAAAGCAACAGTAAGTGCTTTGCTGACAGATCTCCATGGAATTTAAGTGCTGTGCCTGACTTCCATCCACTTTGCTCCTTCCAAAAAGACATCTGAAAGCAGAAACCCACCACTCCCTCACCTTTTCTCAATTTCTTACTAGTTAAAAATTTGAAGTTTAATATCTCTATGACCTTTCAGTTTTATATTACTTAACTGGAGCAGGGAAACTGTTTTCTTCTCAAGATGAGCTTCCCTTTTGCTGCAGGCTTGCTTAGGCTCAGGACTAAGGTAGCACAGCACAAAATACCTCCAGGATCTAATGTTTTGCAACACTGTTCCCGGTTAAACATTCCTAAATTTTATAACCACCAGTCATCAGTTCTGGGGTGGTTTGTCCCCCATTTTGTGCAATCTATAGATATAGAGAGGTATGATCCCGAAAAAAGTATTTACTATAGGTTTAACTACTTACTCTAAATGCAGATGTGGAAAATAAGATGAATCAATGGACATTGCACTTTTCCTCACATCCTAATAGCAAGTTTATGCTTTTCCTCTGTGGATTGATGCTTGGGAACTTTTGTCATCTTTCTAACACACTCAAGTGACTGTGCTGACATTACCTGTCACTGTATTCTAGAACAGCTGTGTGCACTATTGTTCATTAAGAAAAAATATGAGGAAAACTCATGATTCAGCTGTCCTTACTGTCTTTTCTTCCTCCACGAAAATCGAGAAAGAACAACTCTATTGAGTGTAATGACTAGGAGTATTGTTCACTAATCAGCACTGGAAGATGGGGAAATACCTCTTCTGAAGGACAGCTTTTGCTCAGTTGCAAAGTCTCCTTTGATTACCTTGTTCTCTGAGAATGAGTTATGTGGGTTTAATTATTTTTAGTTTAGTTCAGAGTTATTAATCATCTTCAAACGAGCAACAACTACACAAATTCACTAGTGTTTCATGTCATTGACTGTAGATTTTCTTTTTTTGGAGGTGTTTTCTTTGCCATTTAAGTGTTGCTGATTTCCACATGCACTGGTTGAGACCATCAGCTAATGACTACTAGTTTGGGTGGTGGGACATGAATTTCTTGAACTAGAGTCCCTTCATAGAGGCTAACAATTAGACTCCTGTGAATCCGTGACAGAACTCATTGGCAGATAAGTTACTTTATAGATTAGTGGCACTGAGTGTTTGGAGGCATGGTAGGTATTACTCCTGAGTGGTAAACCTCCATCACAGGCAAAAAATTGGAGTCAGATTACCAAAAGTAATCATCTGGCCCCACTAAAGTCATTAGGACCTTTGCCTTTGACATGAATGAGGTCAGGTATTTATTTTAGAACTAATCCTGTTTTTAAACTTTGTGCTCCCACAGAAATCACTGAATTTGCTCTTTTTTATACTGTACTGGGTAAAATATATGTAATATATTAATAAATATATGCCTTATCAGAGGATTGTGAGATTTGTTGTAACACTTTCAGTTGGAAGTTATTACATAATTTTAGCATATTTTATCAATATGAAGAACCACATTAAGTATGGCCATATCATCACCAGACCACATATAGCTTGTCTTTCACCTAAAATAAAAGATAAGGTGTGGGTTTTTTGGTTTGGGGTGATTTTTTTTTTGTAAATCTGTAACATGGGGCTTTTAGCATAATTTTCTCAGTACTAAGAAAATATTTTCCCCTTTCATAGACAGAACATTTTTACCCCTATTCCCGAATTTACCTTGTAATAAACAAGGTAACAAGGTTTACCTTATTGTACCTCTGGGATAATTAAATAAAAATATTCTACATGAGGAATGGGTAGAAAGAAAGAGAAGACATGTGGAAATGAACAGTATATCAGAAGTAATCCTGGCTCAGAACAGAACTGATCTGAAGAGACAAAGGCAGGACACGTTTTAAAAAGTGTGTTATTTACTTTCTATAGAGAAAAGGTTTGAATAAATAAGGTTCTTGACAATGGCTTTCCTTTGAATGTGATTAAATTATTTTTTCCCCAGACACATATGTGAAACATATAAAGGTATCTTCTTGTTGAGTCCTTACTAAAAAATATAAATAAAACCAGAACTGGAACCAAAAGTCAAAACTTTAGCATTAGGTGTTATTTCTGCAATTCCTTGCTCATACTTATTGTTTATTTTGTTTCAGAGCAAATTGGTGTCACATTTAGATATTTAATCAGAGAAGATAACTGAAATTATTTATGCAATGGTAAAACTTTCTTTTCAGACAGTTAAAACTAATAAATATATTTTAGACTCATCTCAGGTCTTACTGAGACTAAGAAGAAAATTGGGTTTGCTGTAGAGTAAAATATGTCAGAGAATCACCCCAAATTATATGCAATCAACTTCTTTCTTTTCTGAAGACACATATCAAAGTCAATTATATACTTGCACTTGGTAGCAAGAAATTCCCAGGAAAGGGATTTTTGCTATAGTGAAAAATATCATATTAAAGTTTTAGGATTTTAAACATATGTACAAAGTATCATAGTTTATGATTTTGTTGTTGCTGTTGACATGTACAGTTACCTCTGGATACTGAACACAGATTTGGGGGTCAAAAGGGAAAGTTCAGTCTTGCAGTGTCCTAGCAATTTCTGGTTGTACTGTGCTCAGCAAACTCCTATGAAATTCAAAAAGGACCAAAGGCAACAGTATTTACATAATATGCTCAATAGGCCTGCACCTGGAGTTAAGAAATCACAAAGGAATTTCTGCAGACAATCTTCATTCTTAATGAGAAGGGTCAATAAATCCAGTGCAGTTCTGTCTGAAATCAGTGAGTCTTTCCTGTGGCATTACAAGGGTCAGAGACCAATTTTTGACATTAGAAGAGGCCATTACGAACATCCAGTCTGACCTTTGCATAAAGCAGGGCAAGGAATGGCTCAATAGCTTGAGATCTTTTAGGAAGATAGCAAGCCTGACTTTAAAGATTTTCTAGTAATGGAGATTGTAATCCAATTCTGTTTAAGTGATTAATTGCCTCAGCTGTTACAGAAATGCATTTTATTAGAGCATAGAGATGGATCGGACCATAAGGCCACACACAAGAAATTCTCTGTGCTATCTTTAAGTATAAAAACTAAGAACCAGCCATTTTTCTTTAGCTTAAGTAGACCCAGGTACTTTATTGAAATTAAATGAATTTTTAAAAATATTTTAAAATAGAGATGTTGCCTTAGAATTACAGGCTTTTGCCCTTAAACGTCCCCTGGTACATGCAGTCAGATATTCATTTCATGCTGTTTGACTGTGGCATGTTTCAGAGCCCAGGAAGCCCAGAAACTGGCAGTTAAATGTAACTGGGTGCTAAAATGGTCCCCGATCTCACATAGCCAGAGAGGTGACTATAGATGTGGGCTGCTGATCAGAAATTCAGTGTGGGGCCTCTCCGGGGACAACTGCTGTGCATGTGTCCTGGTGCTTTTTGTGAGCCCAGTTATGACAGCAGCCAAAAATTATGTGTCGGTTCCTGGCCCCAGTGTCTGGGTGGTGGCTCCAGTGTCTGCTGTCCCGTCAACTTGTGGCACAGAGGCCAGTAAACTCAGCTCCCCAGTCTCACCCCAAATCCTTGGTATTTCTGGAGCTGTGCATTTGGTGGAGCACAGGCCCTCCTGTGCTGGAAAGTGTTGCTCACTAGGCACAAAATGGGGAGCTAAGCCATGTGATGGGCTCCCATGTTCAATGTAATTTTGGCTGCGGCCCGGATGGACTGCAGCCCCACATGGCAGACACTGCTCTGCATGAGCCACCAAGAACAGGCTTCTACACCCAACCAAATGTCTTTTCTCTTTCCCTTAATGAGAAAGACTTTGTTATTCTCTCATCACAATATGCAGTTCTGATTGATATTTACTGGGCTCTGCATGACCCATCTCTGTCATCTTTAGCGTGGTTAATTGGAATTATTGAGCAGCGCCCGGCTCTGGCAGGCTGGGATTCACCCCTGTTGGGATGGTCCTCACCTGCATGCCCTGGCCTGCTTCTGCACAGCCTTGCTCCCGTCAGACTGAATTAAGCTGCGCTGTCAGGAGCCAGGGACCCTTCAACAGTTTTCCAGCACAAGCAACACTAAATTAGTGTTTGGTAATAGGCTGCACACTGTTTTGTAATAAGAAAATATGGATGATTCTATTTATTCCCTCTCACTCCCTGCAATGATAAGAAATGTTCTAATTCATTATTAATTTGTTCCAACTATTTCTGGTAAATATAAACTATGAATAACTTTAGCTGTGCCATTAACAATACCTCAGAACTACAGATGGATTTTTGTTCTGGACTCAGGCACATGGCAGTTCTAAAGGTGTACCCAAAATTCTGTCACATTTGGATACAAAACCAGTACTTGTCATTCACCTTGAGTTACAGCTGCATCTAAAGCAACCAGGAACACAAAAATATTGTGGTTGTTATTTGTCCAGTATAAATTGATGTAGCTTGGCAGCATTCTGTGAAACTTTTTATGTTCTGCCTGCTTAAGGATTTACCCTCCCCCTGAACACTGAACCGAATGGAAAGGAGAGTGGGAATAGACCTAGACTTGCTGCCAGTGCTAAAGGCTTTTATTCTGCCCTGTGGGCAAGCAAGATCTTTAGTGGCATTTTGTAGGTTGCTGGCTTTAGTGTAAATAGGTCTTTGGAATATTAAATCTTAAAAGAAATATTTTTTTTGGTTGCTCTTTGCCTTTCATAATTTATTTCTCTACTTTTTATATGTAAATGATTGATCAAAGAACCACTGTCAGAAAGTATCAAGGACAATTTTTTTTCTTATCTTGCAGAATATGGCTTTATTTGGGTGAAAGACAGGAGATTAGCCATATATCTATTGGTCACCTAAGGAAATTTTCTGTCACAAGCATAGCATGGTGGTAACACTTTGTGGAACCAAATCCACTGTTTGGTCTTCCATTAATTTAGAAAGTGAGTTTCTTGCCTGTGTGTTTAGATGAGAATGACTCTTCCTATGCCTGTGTTGTGGTAGTCATCTGCTTTCATTTACTGAAGCGGGGGAGGAGGACAACAACGATGTAAGATCAAACACTGAGCTTCTGTGTGGGCAATCATGCAAGACACAGGCAACCTACTGGCCTTGTCTCTCACTGTGAGCTCCAAGCAGTGGCAAGAGCAGAATGACTGCACAGTTGGTCCTCTTATGCAGCTCCCCTGAGAATTGTCCTGATTCCTCCCTTAAGAGAAGAAAGGAAAAAAATCCCAACCCTTTTCCTTAGAGTGCCTATGCTTGAGAATTTTTTGTAACCATTTGCTTGGAAATACAGTTAAGGTTATGAAAGGCATCATGGAATTATCTGGAAGATTCTCACAAAGACTTTGTTAATGCTTGGTGGTCGCCCGCAAAGAGGCTGGCAAGGGTCTCAGCCACCATTTGAGGCTTGCCTCTATCATCTGTTGAGAGAATTGCAGTCACAGTACTGTCCCTAGTTGTTCTCTATTTCTTGTTGGTTCCTTCTGCCCAGAACATCCCTGGGTGAGAAAGCTTGTCTGGATTACAGCTTTGTCCCTTCAGACATCAGAAAGCACACAGATATGTACGCTTTCTACAACGTGCCTAAATATTTTGCTCCTTTTACTTAAAGAAATCATGAGACAGAATGGTTTAATAGAAGAAAAACAAATCTGTGAACTGAATACTTCAGCTATCTCTGTCCCTGAGTTGATTGCTGTCTAGTCTCCACAAGTAAAGTGGGGCTTTTCTGCCTCTGCTGCGGGTGCCATGTCTCAGCTGGAAGTGCTGAAATGTCCACCAAGCCCTTCTTCCCCTGCATGAGCTTTAATAACTTCTGTTCTGCTGCCAGGAAATCCCTAATTAGCCATTATCAAACGACCACAGCTACAGATGAGAAACTTCACAGACGGGTTAATCTCCCCTCTGACAAGTCCATCTTTCCCAGGAGCTCTTGGGGAGGCAGAAGAGGCTAGAAAGCCAAGAAAAGATGAGGGCTGGTGTTATGTTTATGAAGCTGATGCAGACATGTACTCTTTGTCATACTGGTCAGCAATGAACTCCCCAAACCATCCCAGTAAGAAAGGAGACCTGGGGAGAGAGAATAACAAGATAGATGATAAACTCATAGTGTGTGTGTGAGAGAGAGACAGCTGGTTTGGCAGGATTGTTTGCTTTTGAGAAAGAAGAATTCATCCTTTTTTATATTGGCAGAAATATATGTGCCCTTTCATGGTAAAATTATGTATTCCAGGTACATCAATCTTCCAAGTTCTTTTTAAAATATTAAGCTAAGTTGGGATGCACTAAAAAATATGTATATAGTGGCTGGACATCCAACATGTGCATAAGGTATGTGGCTTTATGGACCAATAGAGTTCCTGACAATTTGATAGATTACTCATGGAATTTTTTATTAAGACATGCAGAAATATAAGTAAAAGGGTTTTCTGAGGAGTGAAAAAGATACCCGTCATGGTACATGATGAAATACTTTCCTTTGAATTAAAGCTATAGCAGTAGGGTTTACAACAGTCAGTCGCAGTCAGGCTTAACAAGGCTCAAAGGATATAAGCTCCCCTAGAAACATCTATAGAATTACAATGCTCTAGTAAATAGAATAGATATTTAAAATAGAATAGTCAGAAAAACTGAAATGTGTAATTTAAGCCGGTAGAAGAAAGATGAAGGAAATTCTGCCAGTGAAAAAAATCTACATTTCTTCAGATGCTGCCTTAGGAATTTGCCTTAGAGGAAAGTATCATATATCTTATAACCCTCTCAGCCTTGAAATGGCAGAATTATCTAGAAATTTACGTGTACATAGAGAACAGATTTAAACCTTTACTTACTCATCCTAAAACGCAATCTTGTCACATGCATATTCACATTGCGCACATGCCACTGTGACATGGACAGAGGTGAAACTTTAATTGACATGAATTGTATGTGTTGCTCACTCACCATAAATGAGAGCTTAGAAGCTGTATTTTTTGCAAACCATCCTGACATCATCCCTACATGCACAATACCACCAGAGTGGCACTAAGTTGCTACATGGAGTCTGTAGCTTCAGGTTTGTTTTATGGGAATCTGTACCTCTGTTCTGCTGATGCCCATAATTTCAGGCATCCTGGTACTTTCTGTAAGGATCTAGGGCAGTGGGGAGGGAAGAGAGGAAATGTGGCTGCGCAAATCAAAAACAGCTTTTCTAAAGTGAAAACAGACACAGCTTTTAAAGGTATCACCTGTGGTTCTGGTCTCTTCAGAAAGAGGCAATGTTTCTTCCTGTTCTTTAGGCTAAGTGTGTGTTCAAGCCTGCAAACTGACGTTATTCACACAATCCCTGCCATGCTGGTCTCTAGAAAAGCCTGTGTTTACACCTGCTATCGCAGAGTCATGTCAAAGAAAACAAAAAACCCCACCAGTCCCCTAAGTGCTCTGGAGGGGAGCAGCGGGCAGCCCTTCCCCGCTAGCCGCTTTCACAGCCAGGCCCGGGCGGCCGGCGGGACCGCAGAGGGTTCTCCCCGTCCCGTCCCAGACGGGGGACGGGGCTCCCTGCCTTCTGCCCGCCCGACGGCGGCCCTGCGGCGCGGCGGCAGGCGCGGAGCTGCCGCGCGGTGGCGCCCTCCGCTTACGGACCGTCCGCGCCCGCGGGGTGCCCTGAGCGCGGGGAAACACCAGCGCGCCGGCGGGCGGGGGCCGCGGGGTGCCCCTTCTCCAGCGGGAGCCATGGGGTGCTCCCTTCTCCAGTGGGAGCTACGGGGTGCCCCCTTCTCCAGGGGGAGCCATGGGGTGCTCCGTTCTCCAGCGGGGGCGGCGGGGTACCCCCTACTCCAGTGGGAGCGGTGAGGTGCCCCCTTCTCTAGCGGGAGGGATGGGGTGTCTCCTTTTCCAGCGGGAGCGATGGGCTGCCCCCTTTTCCAGCGGGAGCGGTGGGGTGACTCTTTCCTCCAGCAGGAGCCTCGGAGTGTCCCCTTCTCCCGCGGCGCCGCCCAGAGCCCTGCCCAGGGCCCTCTCCTGCCGGCGGTCCTTCCCGGTCCGACACACCCGGCACGGAATGACAACGCGGGTTAATAGCGTCCCGCTCGGTCCCCAGCCGTGTCCCCCGGCCCGGGATCACTTCGGTGAACATTTCTACGGGAATCATTCATTCACGTTAAATTTCCTTTATCTCCGGAAAAAAATATTGAAACCTTAAATGGCCGTAATAAGACTGCAATTGTATGGTGTGTTTGTTGTTGTTGTTTTTGAGAAATCGATTTGGGCTCAAATAACTCATCCAAGCATGTTACACCAAAGCCATTCAAATAGGAAACAGGAGAACTATATTATTGCTGCTTCCTGAACTCTCTGCTTATGATCCAAATAATTAAAATATGCAGTAATGGCTCCTGCAGCCTGGATTTCTTTGGGTAATTCTCGGAAATGAAGGGCACATTTTCGGCAGCGGAGGGAGGGGAGCACGGAGACGAGCGCGACTGCAGCGGCTGGGAGCCCGCCGGTGGCCCGCGCCCGTCACATCACTTGGGGGGAAAATTATTCCGGCGGCGGAATCCCAGAGAAGGGATTTCCTTCCCGGTCCCTCCGGCAAATCAACTTTTTTTTTTTTTTTTTTTTTTCTCATGGCGATGCTCTTCCCTTCGGCTCTGCCAAGCGATGCGAGATGCTTATCTGTCTCTGCACAAGGCGGAGAGAGAAGGGGGTCGGGCCAAGGTGGGTGGGAAGCCGCCCCCACCGTCCCCGGGTAGCGCCGGCAGTGCGTGGGACCCTCCTTGCAGGGCGCCCGTGGGGCTCGTCCCCCATGCCCCGCGGCTTCAATACACGCACGGCACTGCTGGCTTCCCCGGGGGGCGCCTTGCGTAATGAGAACAATGCTAACAATCCTTAAAGAAAAAAAGCAAGGGCTCTGGGGGAAAAAACAAAAAGGCACTTATATCCCCAATTCTCCGTGGAAGTGGGGTGTTCCGCGCCGGGGCTGCTCCGGCTGCGTGCTCAGGGCGGGCGGCTCCGCAGGGGCCTGCGCCCAGCGGCGGCCCCGGGCTGCGGCGTGGGCTCAGCTGGTCCCGCGGAGAGACCCGGAGCAAAGACGTGGGGAGCCCGGCAAGTCCGGGGACCCCCACCTCACCCCAAACTTCCCTCCTCCGCCTCCTGGTCCCTTCCCACGTCAGGTAAAACTTTACCGTGGCGAACATCCTTTTAGATTTGTGGGAGAGGTTGTAGGGGTTTTCTGCGTGTTTGTTTGGTTGGCTTTTCTTTTTCTAATNGGGGCGGGCACCGGCGGCAGCGCTCTGCGCCAGGCACCGCTCCGCGCCTCTCCGTGTCACTCCGCGCGGGCACCCGGCTGCCCAGGGCTCTTGTCCCCCGGGGACGCGCTGCCTCCCTCGTCGGCAGGCGAGCTTGGGGGCGTGGTGGGGTAGGGTGGTTTGTTTTCTTTTTTTTTTTTTTTTTTTTGGCGGGGGGAGGGGTAAAGTGTGAGTTGGTGTTTATGAAAAGCTTTATGACTCCTGATAAGCTCATCTTTGAGGACGACACAGAACTGTGTTCCTTGAGGAATTGGGGTGGTGACGTCTTTTCTGATACCCGATTATTACGTGACTTGGAAAAAAAAAAAAGGCATTTGATTCATGAATAAAAATCCGGACACCACCACGGGGGCAACAAACAATATTGCCCGTCCTCTAAGGCAACAAGCAGGCAAATGTTTACGAAGAAGGCTCTTGCTGAAGCGGGGTGTTTGCAAAAATTTTTTTGCTAATTGCGTATCAGACGGAAGGCTGCAGAAGGCTGGTCAAGTTTGGAGCCACCGAGCAGGAAGAGAAGAAGAGGAGAAGGCTGAAGGCAGGCGCTCAGTGAGGGGAGAGATCTGGGGAAGACAACATCGCACGCAGCCAGCCCGCGGCTCCCGCCTCCGCTCCCTCCCGGGCTCGCTCTCTCTTCCCTCTTCCCCTGCGCTCCTTTCTACAGCGACATATCGCTTCAACTCTCTTTCTCCCTTCCCTTGTAGACTCCACTCCAGATCTGTGCTGCTACCTGCAAACTTTTTCCCCTTTATCTTTTTTTTTTTTTCCTCTTTCTCATTTTCTTTTTGGAGTGGATCGCCCTAAAAACAGCAAGCAACTAACTACTGCCGCTTTTGCGTCTTCTGCATCTTGCGGGTCCTCGCCTATCGGAGAGGCAATGCCACGAGGGTTTTAACTCCTTTCGGACTCAATCCAGGAGAGAGCTCGATTTCTCCCCCTCCCTATTTTGGGGATATTTTTTCTTTTT
>WBMV01008881.1:0-171857 GCA_013396655.1 Campylorhamphus procurvoides | reverse complement strand
GAGAGAGAGAGAGAGAGAGAGATAAACCCAACAACAAGAACAAAAAAATCTAAACAAAAACAAAAGTAATTTCCAAACTGACTGAACAATCACCGCTCCTGTGTTATCTAAACATGTATTTATGTATGAAGTAAAGCCATTAAATGAATATTTTGATAATAATATTGTTTTTCTTTTGTACAAAAGCACTAGAGAAACGCACAGATCTACTTTGTGGACCAATCATTAAGTTATATATAATATATAAATATATATATATAAATACTACTAAGACTACTAAAGAACAATTCTTCATGAAAAGCCTGCACAAGAACAAGAATTCGCCTGAGCTGTTTATGTTTTTATATAAAATAAATAGAAAAAAAAGACAATCATTGTTTTGAATATTACTCCTATTTTTGTAACAGAAATTAAAAGGATAGTATTTTTATCCGCGACAGGGTCGAAGACATTAATTATCACCATTTGCTACTGTACATATAGAAGGATGACCTGCTCCCAGGGGGATTATGAGGAAATTGATTTGGGAGAATTGGTGAAGCAGATTCTTCCCCTGGTGAGTCTCAAGGCAGGCTCCTTTGCCACTATCCTCTCTGAAGGGGCAGAGTCCCCTTTCCTCTAGATTTCGATTATTTTTTTTTCTCTCCTGCTTTCTTTGATTCTAATTGTATCCGTACTAGTGTCTCCTCAAACAATGAGCTTAGAGGATAATTATCCTGTAAAAACAACAGCTCGGTCCAAATTGTGCATCTCTGTTGCCTATTGGAGGGAGAAATAGTTAAAAAAACCCACCCAAATCAAAATAACAGTAACAAAAATCAAAATAAAACTAAAAAAAGCCAAACTCAAAACCCCAACGCCAAAATCCCGAACCAGCAGCAAGGATAGTAAGTACTAAGCCCCGTGCACTGCTTTTCTGGCTGGCTGGGCAGAGTTGTAGAACAAAGCCAAAGCGGAGACAGGACCCTTTTGGAAAGAGTGAGGAAGTGAGCGGGGGGCGGCCCCCGGCGCGCCCCGGTGCCGGAGCCGGTGCCGCAGGGTCGAGGTAAGACGAGGCGATCCCACCTCCGATCCGCTACCCAACTGCCCCGGGCAGCTCGGTACTGGACCTGGATGCAAAGTACAGTGTGTTACTCTCCAGTGCTGTCCATGCTTCTTATCATGTGTAATAATGAGCAGGGTTCTTGCCTTTGCATTTTTAGGTCGGAGTTGCTCTTTTCTTTAATTGCTTTTTCTTGTAGACCCCCCCGCCTCTCATCCTCTCTTCGAACTTTTCTGAGCTCTGTTTAACCCACCCGAGTCACCTTTTTGGGTTATGTTCTTTTTGGGAAAAAAAAAAAGATTGTGAACGCTCTCTCACTCCTTTGTTATGTTTTATGCAAGCTCTTATTGTACAAGTTTAGGAACCCCTGTTGTAGCTACCACTAAAGAATTATGCACTACTACGAAAGTTTTTGTTCCTTGTTTATTGAGTTTGGAGGTAAAATGTATTTTTCTACATTCTGGCTTATTGCTTAGTAAAATTTATTTCATAAAACAAACTTTTGTCATAAAAGAATGTGTAGTGTTCACCTGTGGTCCAGTTTCTAACGAGATAAACCATTTTCACCTCATCTTTCTATGTACGGACTCCTACCTTACCTTCCGCCCGGGGGCTGGTTCCGTTCCCTGCCCGGGGGCGAAGGAGAACACGTAGGTACCCTCTTCCTTCCAGCTCACCACACAAACCTTACAGGAGTCTTTCCAAAGACACAAAACGAGCCCTGCATCCAAGACGTCGGAAAGCAACCCATCAACCCCCCCAAAAAACCCCTCGCGGGTACAACCCTCCTTCCCCGGCCGGGAAGGGCCACCGGGAGGAGCGGAGCAGGGCGGGCAGAGCCCGGCGGGGCCGGCAGGCGCTGCGGGCACTGCCTGTCCGGGCTGTCCGGGCTGTCCGGGCTGCCCCGCCGGCTCCAGGTGCGGACCCCGCCAGCCCTGCCCGCCCCGCCGGGGGGGCTCCCGGGGCGCAGGGACGCGGGGCACAGTGTGCAGCTTTCGTGCCTTCTCTTCACCTTGTAAATCGCCACGAGTTCACGGATGGCTATTTAGTGGCCCTACGATGCTGCAACACATCGGCTTGCGTTTTAGTCGTCTTTCTGTTCTTTGGCCATGGGCAGAGTGCGCTGTGTTTGTGTCGGCTGTGGTATAATGACATAGGGCTCTCGACGTTTTGTTTATGACCTTATCAGTTAGAGTTCAGTGGCTAGTCGCAAGCATTATGAAGTGATCACCTAGGTTATTATCCTTTGTACGATTTCTTTTTTTGTTTTAGAAACGCCAACAGCCTTACCAAAATTTGAGCAGATTTGAGATACAGTCATAGTAGGTAGATGTTAGTCTTGGAGAACTTATTTTGTGTGCAAATGAATACAAAAAGAACTTAAACGAAGTATTATTACACACATGATATCTATAACTAGGACTTTGATAACTGTTATATAAAGTGTGTAAAGTTTGTATTAATAAATTTTTGTAAACAATGCAATTTCGTCTAATGTTTGGGGGAGAGAAATCTAGAACCTAGCAGTGAAAGCTGCATTTCATTTAATTCTTTTTTTTTTAAAAAAATTAGTTTATTTTTAAGCAGCGTTCTTCTGCAGTGTTTCATACCTGGGATATCTTTTTATCAAAGTTTCCACATTTTATCACCAAATGACCTCTAACATTTTTACCAGTGGTTACTACTCCGTTGGAGTAAACTAAACAGAACTGCTGAAATAGAGCCTACTTCCACACACACCAGGTCAGTAATACCCTCTAAAATATGCAAACCAAACCTGTCGGGTCCTGTGGTCCATTCCTCTAACAATTCCTGTGCTTAGAAGCCGTTTATCCGTATGTTTGATGAGATCTTCACCTAATCCGCTTTTAATGAACATTCTGTATCTGATAACGTGCTTCCAAGCGTTGCTCGGCTTGGGCAGCGGCAGCATCTTTCTTTGGATTAAAGATGCACGAAGCTGTCCTAAAAAAATTATACTGTAACACGACAAAGAGTTCCTTAGGCTTTACACCGTTGTAGGTGGCTAGAGTGAAAAAGCACAGGATGTTTTTCCGACACAAAGCAGAGGTCAGGATATCAGAACTTAAATCTTCATTTTAGTGAAGATTTAGCAATAGATGCTTATGTTCATTTTCTTGTAGCTTTGGGACTTTAGTCAAGTATGTTGGAAAGTAGCAGCAATTTAGTTTAAACTGAACTCTACTTCTTTCTAAGATCAGACAATTAAAAATCAAAGCACATAAGTTAAATGACAATTTCCTAACAATTAATTTTTCAAAACTCTAAGTCCAGGATTTGAAACAGGCTGATCACACCCTTTCTGCCACAAATTCACCTTCTGAGCTATTTTAACAACAGGATTGTACTGACTAACTGGAAAACACTGAGAATTTAGAAAGCTGATGGCATCAATGACATGTGTTAGGAGGTACTGCAAAGAGAGAGAAAAGTGCTCATTAAATGCAGATCAGGTGAGAAGAACAATAAAAAAAAGGAAACCCAAACTCAACCTCAAAACATGCCTCTTGGGGGGAGGGGGAGAGGACAGTGGTTTCCCAGACTTACAGCGTAACAAAATCCTGCCACTGTTTTTGAAAGACAGCATACAGCAAAAAACTACTCTTAGGTTTATTCAGTAATTATGCAGTGCTCAGGCATATAACCACACTACATTTTCTGCCCATCAAAATTGAAGATGTGATTATGAAATCAAGTTAAAGACCATCTTGATATTGGTAGCTAGAGGATGAATCTTAGGATCAGTCCACCTGAAAAATAAGGTCTTCGTGAAGTCCTGGCACTTGTTGAAGATGTACAAAAGATGGAAATTCTGCTGTAGATTACATAGACATGATCCTAGCCTTGCTCTATTGAAATTCCTCTTTACCAAATCAAATATGACTTCATGAAGAAGCTCAACTCTGTTCCCATTGATTTAAACTGCCATCTGAAACAATACACTTGGAGAACGTGCAATACCAAGTCTTACAGCATGAGTTTTGTGGGAATTGATGGTGTTTTGTGTGCTGCTATACACCTAGAAGCAGAAATGGGTAAAGCTGAACAAGGAAACAAGAATGACTAGACAAGACATGGTTTTGGAGCCTCTCATTGTAAAAGCCTCCTGACATTCCGTCAAAGTGACTCCAGTCAATTAATAAAGGAGGCTGAACAGAGCAGGGCAGACTGCTCCAGGTTTCATCCCTTGGAAATCTGGTGCAACACATTTGTCACAGAGCTACATAGGTCATCAAAACTAGAAAAGCCAGTTTCTGTAGAGACCTGTGGTTAACCCAGCTGTAGCCAGCATCTGTTTTACACAAGATTTGCTTGTAGGGGCATTGACCTCCTCTCCACATGCATTTGGAGCTTTTCAGTGTTCTTCAAAACACAAAGACCATCTATTGTCTGTATACATTTTCACCTAGAGTTAAGGAAAACAGAGAATCAGGAAGATATTTGATGTTTTGGGGGCTTGCTACTTGATAATTTTGCAGCATACTTTCACTTTATAGAATAAGTAATTTAGTCTTTCTTCAAGGGAAAGCACATCCCTGAAAAATCTAAGGACCTCATTCTTAGCTTCTACAAGTACATGTCCTCTGAACTACACTCATGGATTTTTAAGACCCAAGGGGATTCTTATGATCATCTACTCTGTTTTAGATAATACGGGGCATAGGATTTCATGGAGTCCTTCATTTAGCATTTAATTTCTTCTGTTCTGTATGACAGCAGTATAGGTTGCAAAGCTTGCATGGATGGCAAATTTACTGGATAAGTTGTTCCAAATGTGGCAGTTTAGCACTCAGTTCCTTGTATCAGTTTGTCTCATTTTTGAGTCCAAGAGATTTGTAGCCTGCTGAAGAATCTCTAATGCCTGTAGATTTCCCTTTCCATGTAGGTAGTCTTAGGCAGAGATTTACTCTCCTCTGTGCCCTTTCTTTGAGGTAATAAGGTTGATCTTTAAGTGCTCAGCATGAGGGAGATTTTTCACAAGTGGCAGTATTTCTGAACTGTTTGTATTTATTAAAATCCTTGCTAAAGTGTTGAGACTAGAAATGATTACAGTACCCAGCAGTGAACACCTTGAGTCTGTGACAAAAACTAGGACCTTCCTTCTTCAGGTGCTGCTCCTTGCTAAAAAGGTTGCATTGGGTCTCTTGGCCATTTTGTCATGCTGTGAGATCATGATCTGCTCATAATCCTCTCCCGCAGCCAGCTTCTTTTCCAAATGTACAGAAAACAGGGTCTGGAAGTGACACTATGGTTCTTGGTTCCTATTTTGTACTAGTTTGTGTTATGTTGTATTAAATCCTTTTTTTTTTTTTCCCCCAGATATTTTATCTTACTGAGCTACTACTCTGGGAAGCTTTATTTTTTTCCCCTGCACAACAACCATGCTTTGTCATCTCAGCTGTCACCTGGCACTCATTTCTGCCACCTTTAGAAAGTGTAGACCCACTCCAGCAATGCTGCTTGTGTATTTTTGCATTGTGATACATGGGCCGAATCCAGCTGCAGTGAGATCTGTATAATTATTCCAGAGAAGGATTTGATCCACTTCCACTTTGTAAGTGCAAATCCTGGGACAGAGGAAGTCAAAGTGACTCATGGCAGACTGCTGCCTAGGTGTCCTTTTGCGCTTGTGTTCCTAGAGACAATCTTATCCTGGCATAGCCTGAGTGATGACCATTCACTCTAAAGATGTGCGGGACATTTGGAAGTGCTTTTTGCTCAAACCATGGCTCAGTTACTTACCTGGAATACATAGAGAAGAAAAATACATGATGCATTAGAAGTAATGTCATTGAACTCCTAAGGCAGAATAAGTGTACACCTTAATGCATCTTTTGAAATAATTAGTTAATTGGCTTTTGCTAAAATTTATCTAAATGTAAAAATGGGATTTAGTTTTGAACAAGGGTATTTGAGCACCAGAAATATGACAGTTTAAAAGCAGTGAAGGCAAGCTATGTTTATCACTTGTGCAAGAGTATTTGTTTAATGAAATATCTAGGAGAAATAGAAATATTGATCTCTGAAATGGTATAATTTCTTTATGAGGGTCGCAGAGAGAAGACCTCTTTTTCATCAGGCTCTGAGATCAGTTTCAAGCATTCCATTTCAAAAAGAACTTTGTGGAGCTTTAGGTAGTATGAAATAGAGGAGTGGGACAGAAAAATGACAGTCACTTCTAGTTCTTCTGTAGTATCCTTCAGTGTCTCAGTATCAGGATATCATAGAATCATAGAATATACTGAGTTGGAAGGGACCCATCAAGATCTTTGAGTCCAGCTCCTGGCCCTGTGAAGGACAGCCCAAAAATCCACACCATGTGCCTGAGAACATTGTCCAAATGTTTCTTGAACTCAGGCAGTCTTGGTGCCATGACCATTTCCCAGGCAAGCTTGCTCCAGTTGTCAACCACTCTCCACATGAAAAGCCATTTCATGATATCCAACCTAAACCTATCCCGACTCACTTTAATGACATTCCCCTGAGTCCTGTCACAAGAGCGAAGAGACTGGTACTTGCCCCTCTCCTTACCCTCATGAGGATGTTGAAAACTGCAGGGAGACCTCCTCTCAGTCTCCTCTTCTCCAGGCCGAACAAACCAGATGACTTCAACTGCTCTTCATAAGGCCTCCCCTCCAGATCCTTTACTATCCTCAGGAGCCTCCTTTGCATGCTCTCTAGTAGCTTAATGTTGTTTTTATTTTATAGTACCCAAAACTGCACACAGAGCTTGAGGTCAGGCCATACCAGTGCAGAATAGAGTGAGACAGTCACCTCCTTTGACTGGATAGTGATGCTTTGCCTGATGCCCCCTGGGACATGGTTGGCCCTCCTGGCTGACAGGGCACACTGTTGACACATATTCAACTTGCCATCAACCAGGACACCCAGGTCCCTTTCTGCAGCACTGTTCTCCAGCCTCTCGTTCCCCAGTCTATATACACAACCAGGGTTGCCCCATCCAGGATTTGTCATTGTTAAACTTTGTACTGTTTGTGATTGTCCACCTCTTTGTTGAGATCTTTACAGGGGCCTCTCTGCCTTTGAGGGAGTCGATAGCTACTCCCAGTTTAGTGCCGTCCTCAAACTTACTTAGTATTCCTTTGAGTCCTGCGTCCAAGTCATTAATGAAGATTTTGAAGAGAACTGGGCTGAGGATGGAGCTCTGCAGAACCTCACCAGTGACTGGACACCAGCCTGATGTCACCCCATTCACTCTTACCCTTTGTGCCCAATCTGTGAGCCAGTTGTTCACCCATTGTGTAATGTGGTAGTCCAGCTGTATGCTGGACATTTTGCCCAGAATGATACTGTGAGAGACAGTATCAAAAGCTTTGCTAAAATCCAAAAAGATGAGATCTACTGGATTTCCTAGATCAGTTAGGTGGGTTACCATGTTGTAGAAGAAAATCAGGAGAACTTTCCCCTTATGAAACTCTGTTGGCCGTGACTGATGACTGTATTGTCCTCCAGGAGTTTTTCAACACCTGCCAGAATAATATTTTCCATGATTTTACCAGGCACTGAAGTGAGATTGACAGGCCTGTAGTTTCTGGAGTCCACCTTCTTGCCCATCTTGAAAATCGGGATGGTTTTCAAGAGGATATGAGGATGGGGAAGGATGTAGCATAAATAAACACCTCCAACAGACATCCTTAAAATGGAAATGGAGAAAGGAGAGGGACATTGAGAATTAACAGTTTTATGAGAAAGGAAATTTCGTTTGCCATCTTTCACAGGTATCCAGATAGGACCTTGTTTTTCTCATTTGCTGGATCAGCCATTTTGGAGTGAAGGACCTGCTGATTACAGGTGAGTGTTGAAAGATAGAGACATTTTAATAAAAAATATATGTTTTTCCTACTCTATCATACATTTCTGAAAGTCTTGCTCTCTGTCATCTGACTCTTTGCTCATATGAGAAGGGTTGATCAGAATCATATTCTGTCCATTTTAGCTGGATGAATATGCTTCTCTGATAGCATATATACATTCTGGTATGCATATTTATAGATGGAGAGGGCAGGCTGAGGAAATAATTGCCCAGGCTAAAGGGTTTACCGTTCAAGATTTGACAACAGATCTAAATATATATTCATTGTGGACAGATTAGATTAGACTCAGCCTATGGCTGGTCTCTGTTTTGACATTTATCTCCATAGTGAGAAGAATGGTTACTTTTGAGTGGTAGAGTTATGAATAAATGACTGCCTTTCCCTCAGGAGTGAAGATTAGTGTCAGAAGAAATCAGCCATCATATATGTTATATGCCGAATGTGTACTCTCTCAGCTCCCACTGCTTGGATGGGATTGAAACTTTCCTGACAGTTTGAAAGAAGGAAGAGAGCTTGGGCGTTGTGGCAATCAGATTGCTCTGAAAATGGTTAAACTTTTAATCAATTTTGAGCTCTTATGTCACCAGTAAAATAACAATATATGTAAATCAAATTGTAAAAATAGCACAAAGAAACCTTTCTCTCCCTTGCTATGTATATATATGCATATATGCATGTACATACACATATTTCTCAAGCAGGCAAAAATGAGAACACATTAAAGTTCTGATATTTATGTATTGGCCATAGCTAAACTTAGACACAACATCTAATTTACACTGACGTCTTTCTTTAACAAGTTTTGTAAGAGGAATGATTTAAGTTCAAGGAAGTACACTGAGTCATCTGCACGGTGGGCCAGTGGCTGAGCTAAGTTTAGAATCAAGGGGAAGGTTGCATCTTCTGGCTCCAAGTTTTTTCCTTTACATCTCTGCTTTTCTCAAACATTCTCAGTGCTTGAAAAAAAAAAAAGGAAATCTTCACCATTTCTATTCTTTTCTTACTTTCACTTATTTTTTTTGTTTTTTAATGTAACAATTTTTAATTTTTTTTGTTTGGTCTTACAAAGAATTTCATTTAATGAGCTAGCTGAGTTTTTAAAATTAGCTGAATACCTTGCAAATAGTTACTTGTGACATCTCTGTTTCAGGAGTACTGAGATCAAAAAATGTAAATGAAAAATATGAGGTTTGTTTGAGTGATTCAGGTGATACCTGAGCAAAGCAGTATTACCCAGTTGTAAGGGAAAAAAAAACAGATGAAGGTGAGCAAGACCAATGCAGTCCAGCCCAAGCAGTACAACTTCTGTTGCTACCTGTCTGATACAAAACTACACAGTCATCCTCTTCAACCCTCTTTTCTCCCAAGACTTTCTGTGGGCCAAAGAATTTCCTGCCAGACCAAGGGTATCATGCAGGTTATGGCACATCATAGTCTATGATGAATCCAGCTCATTCCTCCTCTGAGGGATGCCTCTGAAAACACATTCATGGGCAGAACAAGGGAAGACCAGTGGACCTTCTCCATAAATGAGCTGCAACCTGGCTGTTCACAGCAGGTTATGAGTCTGTCTCCTTCATGGCAGACCCAGGATGCACATCTTGTGCAATGTGGGTTAGAACTTCACAAGGTCCTCTCCACTCTTGTGGCACCTTTCCCCAGCACAGCCCAATAGGTCGATATTACAAGGCATTACAACCCATTTCTGCTACAAATTGAATGGCTAATCTGCTTTTCTACAACTTCTGTAGATTTTTTTCCTCCTGGGCCAACAAATATACAAAAACTAAGGAAGACTGGCCAGATTCTTTAAGACTATGCATGCTTAATAATTTCTGGTGTCTCTGACTGATTTGGTGCATTGCTGTGTTTTGTATCAGGAGAGTCATGACACAGCTAAGAGGTGATTAAGCCCAGGACTTTGTGTAGCATACCGTATGCAGGCAGGTGAAACATTTATACTGAAAGGAAGCAGTTTTCTGATTGCATTTCACTTTGCTATAATAAAATGTAGTTATGTTGCATAACAGTTTCATTTTATTCTAGTTGTACTGCAATGACAGCCTTATTACACCACTGCTTATGTTTTTTTTAAGCTTAGTCATTGTTTAATCTTATAAACAGAGGTTCTACTTCATGCCTGATATTTGTTGCTGCTCATGCTACTGAGCCCTAACACAGCTGGAGACACCATAGGATGGGGATGTAAAATCAGTTAGATAAGCCAATCATTATAGGAATCCTTCCAGGGGAACACCATGTTTTCACTTCCCTGTAGAGCTGGTCACTCAAAAAAAAAGAAAAATTGGAATCTATTGAATCTGTTGAAATCTATTAATTATCAATTATCAGTACCCAACAGGAGTACAACTGCATTTGCACTGTATTCAGCTGTATTTCACTGATAATGATAGTGTTAATGTTAATGGGGCCACAAGGAGAAGGAAAATGCTGCTCAGTGGTAGTGAGCTTCATCAAAATCTGACCCTGTCTCATTAAAAAAGACTTTTTCAGCATGTGCAGTCTTTTCATATTCCAGATCAGTGGCTCCTAAAGGGTGGGCTTCAGAGTCAGAAAATCACAATACTCCCTTGTAACTTCACAGTGAGCAGCTGTCACTCTGCTAAGATAAATGCCACCTTTTATAAGCTGCAGTTACTGTTCACTTTTCTCCACTCTCCTTATATCACTGCTTTGACCTAGTCTGAGTCATTCCCTGCATGGGAAGAAGTTTCTTCCTGTGGGCATATGTTATCACTGGGGTTGTGTACTGATAAAAGCAGGATAATGCATCCTCTGACTCCTCAATGAAATGCTTCTGCCTGGAATTAGGATGCATGCACAGTGAAGACAAAAACCAGCTGGAGTTTGTTAGACTCCCCTGCTATAGGTAGATGACAGGGTTTTTGAAATGGCAATGAACAACTTGCCTGTGCACCTGCATGGGAACCAGGCAGGCACTATCTGGGGGTATGAGCAGAGGGTGTCCAAAGGCTCTCCTGTATCCACATGCAGAGACCTTGAGAAGGCAACAAATAGGGAGAACTTTGTTCCTTCACCTTTGGGTGGTGAGAAATAAGGACTGACAGCTTTTGTATTTGGCTGTGACGGCAAGACCTTAAGAGCATCCATACGGACCAGGCCAAAGGCTAGCCCAGCAGCCTGCTTCTGATGGTCATCAACAGTTTAAGTAATGTCTCCAAATTTGCGCATGTGGAAGGATCATCTTTGCCAAAATGAGCATCTGGCCACCGGCAAATTAAGTACCTGCTGCTCGGAAGCTGCTATATGGACATCCATCGATTTAGTGGCTCCCTTTTAAACTCCATTTTTATTTTTAACTTTATTTTAGCAATGAATATCTCATTTTAATTATACACTATATACTCTTGTGATTTGATAAATTAGATTGTTACATGCATAACCACCCTCTAAATATACCTCTGAGTATCTATAGTCAAAGTATCATTACTTGTATATTCTCAGGCAGGATACATGCCTGCTGTTGGAGAGTATACTAAAGTCACAGCTCATTAAAACCCACAGCTCTTATATGAATTATTATTTTTTGTCCATTCTTCCTGTCTTGTTTACAATTTAGGGCTTTTTAAAATTTCTTGTTATAACTTACAAGCTATTTCACTTTTTGTTTACAGCCAGGACAGCTTTTTATGTATCAGGAGCATTCTGACTTCTGTTTCTCTAACAATGCGTTTAGAACAAGCACCATAAAAATGCACTGTATGATAGCTTTGTTATGCTTTCCATATAGCTCCAAAGCCTGAGTTTGAAATCTAGGAGTGAATTTTTGCAACTAAACCACAAATAAATCCAGCAGTGTTTCAGTATACTCTTGTAATACAAAGCCATATACTTGAATACCTGCTTTAGCTGTTTCTACATCTTACATAACAACTTGCAGTGATTACACTGAAACATCAAGGAAACCATGTAATTTTTCACTCATTCTGAGCCTTTCATCAGCTTGGTAAAAAACTAGAATTGTTTTTGGTTTGGAATGTTCTTTTTTTCATATACGTACACCCAATTGTAGAGACTATAGCTATAGCCACCTAGGCAAAAAGAGATACCTCTAAAATAGCTGGCAAGATTCAGAATAGCTAAAGAATGTCATATTCCTTTGAAGCTCACAGAGAAGTACTGCTGGTGTTTGTTGTATTTCACGGTTGAAATCCTTTCAAGTACAGAATTCCCTCTGGCTTTCAGTGGCTTTCTGCATGTGGAGAAATCAGCCCAGACTAACTGCTGTAGGAATATGAAAGGGACAGGAAATGTTTCTGCCTTTCTCTGGCCACTTGGAATTAAGATACTCTGCATCACAGTGAAAGACATAAGTCAGCAGGAGTTTGCTAGAATCTGGCTGCCTTAATCAGGAAAAAAAATCAGGTGAGCTAAAGATATCTAGATGGGTTTATAAAGATAAAAAAACCAAACCAGACTGTGTCCTTCCCCCCATGACAAGAAATGTCTATGCTGGTGATGCTTCCACAACATACCACCTCTACTGCCAACATGTTCCACAACAAAGAGTCTCTCATGATCATGAGCTAAGGCATGAGGGACTCCATGAATTCAGCAGGAGGTCTGCATGTAGCTCAGAAAGAGAAATAGGGCTGCAGAATAAAAAGATACCTCCAGGAAGGAAGACTTGACTCAGCCAGCAAAATTTGTTGGTGCCAGCACATAGACAACATGCCCAGGGAAAACTTCAGGTAATGGTTTGGATTGGCAAGGATCTGCGCTTCAGCACTGAGGTATGTTTTGATAGGGATGCATACATATCGAATTGTCTTGTGTTGACAGATCCATCACTTTGTTGACTACCTTATACCAGCCACATGGGAAAAGCCAAGCTGACCACACAGTGCTCATTCTATAACGAGTGTTTCATCTTGGGTGGAAAAGAGGGCAGAATACATATCAGATGCATCAAAAGTGACATATACACCAAAGTTAGATTGGGTACTGGGGTTTTAAGTTTCCAAGCCAGCAGAAATTCAGCAGGTTGTTTTTTAAGGAACATTTTCTCAAGAGTTTTAGCAGAGAAAAGAGAGAATTAAGAATCTGAGTTCTGCTAGAAGTAATTGTAATAATGACTGCGAGCTCCAAACCAGATACCTTTACTCAGTTCCCACAGTTACTTGCACCCCTCCATCAGCCATGCAGCAGCCAGGCCCTCTGCTCTCCTCAGCCTCTACATGAAACAGTCTGTGAAGGAAATCTGTCCTTCCAGCTGCAGTAAGGTTTTTCAACAAATCTTTTCACAAACCCTCAGTTCTGCACACCTTAATATTCATAGTCAGTAGAAGAGAGGGAGGAGCCCAGTGGGGCTTCCCCTCTCCTGCTGCTGCCTGGAGTGGGAGGGAAGCCACTTGTAAATGCAGCACTCGCAGACAGTGCTTTAATGTGGACAGTGATGTTGAACGATATTGAACACAAATGCTATTCTCTTTAATGAAGTCTCAACAACAGGGAAACCTGGAAACTTTACAGTGGATGAGTGCAGGGGTGGCCCCATGTCTTTGCCAAAGGTGTAGAGGGAGGGTGAGCAGCCCTTTGATAAGTCATGCTCTGCTCAACCAGAAGGATGGAGAGTAACCCAACCTAGCTTAGAATTCAGGTTATGCTCTATGTAAAGCTAATGCAGGAACACACTTGTATTGATTATTCTAACTCTGTAAAGACTGTGCAGATCCTACTGCAAGCTTAATAGGTATAAATGACACAGGTTTGTTCTTGAACATTAAGCTCATCATTACTTACCGTCTCAACATATGACTCCCTAACCAACAGCATTGAATATCTTTGGAACTTTGGAGGATAAAGATACAGAGAAGTATTAGGCTTCTCTTTTATGACAGCCTATTCCTTCATTTATCTTCCTCAGTTTTGAATTTGCAGTACACAAGAAGACTCCTGGTTTTGGGCAAGAGTTGGCATTAAAAGTGTGCATCAGACTATTGCTGTTAACAAGTCTCGTGCTTCTTTAATCTGAGGTAAAACAGGGACTGAATGCTACTCGATCATGGTGCTTGTTATGATAAATTTGCTTTGTAGGTAGGTGGTAGGTATACCCTAGAGTTTGACATTGAGGGCTGGAGGAACCAGGAGGAAGAGATGGCCTCATGCCTGAGATAGTACTGTGTTCCTGTACCTCCCACCCAGCTGTACAGATGTTTGAAGTTCACTGGTGTATCTCTTTTGTCCTGGTAACATCCTCAGCTTTTTGTGGACAGACGTTTTCTGTGGGCAGACATCCACTTGGTTGCCTAAAGTTCTGACATGAAAAAATGTTTGGTTGTTTGTCAGGATTCACAAACCAGATGTTATTTCACCTATTTACTTTCCAGGGTGTTGTCAGCTAGGTATCCTTGAGAGGGATGTCACCCCTGGAGGATATAGAATCAGGCAGAAGCCAGTGATTAAACTGTGAGCTGGAAAAATGGGGGTCACATCCTACTGCTCTCCCCTACTGCATCTTTTTTTTCCTATTGCCACTTGTTTTTCCATGAGAAAGTCAGAGTGATTTTTCAGAACCTGCTGTCTTCAAAAAAGCAGGATGTTGCTTTGGCTGTGGTTGAACCGCAAGTTAACTTTTCTCCTGTGTAATGTCTTCTTTCAAAGGATATTTGTTATGTTTTAAAGTCATATTACTCTCTACTTGTAAGAAGATGTGAATTGGAGGAGTGCCTTCTGCAACCAGAGAATCTGGAAAAAAATAGGATTTTTTTTTTAATTTTCCCAGCAGATGCCTGCTATGAAAAAATAATAAAAAAAAATTGTTACTGCTGTACTGGAATTCTTCAGAAATGCTTTCTGTAACTAGGAACTATCTCAGAACAAGCAACTTTTAAAAAAAAAAATCCAAAAAAACTTGCAGTAGTAAGCAACCACAGTTCTCATATATCTGTGTAACTGCTCATCCTTAGTCCTATGTAGTGAAACATTTTGCAGTGAAGAAGCACAGCATTATTGAGTTGATTTTTCAAGGTTTGTCTTTAGAAATATGAGCTGCTTTTACATCTGCACAGTTCCATCAGGTCTTTTTACTATCTCTGGGCACTGTAGATTTAACCTTCCTTTCTGTTCACAAGTCGGTAATGTTTGTACCTTCTATTTTTACCACTTAATTTTTCATCTATTTTGGAAATGTGTCAACATGCAAAAATACGCTCAAACATTTCAATGACCAATGGAGTGATTGTATATTATAAGATATATCTGTCACTGTTCAAGAATAAAGGTTTATACTTCTTTACTTTCTAAGTACACCTAGCAGCAGTTTCTGTGTGGTCAGTACACATGCATATGCAGATGGCTATTTATATCTGTATGAACTTCATGTATTGTTCTTATAGGAGTGAATACAATTTTGTTTCAATAAAAAACAAATCTGCAGGCACTTTAGATTTCACCAATATTTGTTACTTTTCCCTGCAAAACAGGTGGAAAACCAGCTATTCTCCTTCATGGTTTCAATTTCTAGAACTAATCTGCAATGGAAATGCATGTTAGTACACGTTCAGAAAAAAAGAGAAAAACAGTTTTAAGATTATTCAAGAAGCATCAGTTCTTCAGTTCTTACAAATATGACTCGTGATCTACAGCTTTATGTTGCAAAGTTTCATCTTGGCTAGATGAGCTTAATTCTTGTTATGTGATAAAGAAATATATTCTTTAAAGGGAGTACAAATGCATACTACAGCTATTTTGTGGCCTTTTTTTGTGCAACCAGAGAAGTGTAAAAGGTTTTTCCTCTGAATGAGAGGGGGCACGTTATGGTATTGTAGAGAAAGAAAAGCTCATGAAGTTGCTGCTTGTCCTTCATAAGTGCAAACTTGCTGTTTTGGACATGCCTTCCTCTGGCATGTGCACTCCTATGCCTGCCCCCCCGCCCCCCTCCCCAAACACACATCTTCTCCTAGGCACACCTCTGGCAACATCGAACCAAAGTCATGACCAGCACTGCCAAAAAGCGGCAGCATTACATGGTACAGCCAAATTACTTTTTTCTGGTATATACAAGGCATGACATTGTTAACAAGTGTTTTTGGGTACACTAGTTGCTCAGAAATGTTGCTCATTTACCAAACGGTAGGAAGTGCAGTTATTACAATTCTAGAGAACATGCTTACAAAATCAGAATATTTTATTGCAATGTATTTTTTTTACTATTTATTTATTACTTGCATTGTCATAGCAACTGGAGCTCAGTCACAGACAAAACCCCCACTCTGCTAGTGACTGCACAAACAGGAAAAACAGATGAGGAGCTCATATTTGCATTAATAAGGCTTTCTTAATTTTAAAAGGTCTCTGAGGTCACCTATGCAACTGCAGACAATAGCTGTAAAGCAAGTTCCAATACAAAGAGATAAATAAAACCACATTCAGTCCCTCAGTGATAACTTGGCTGTCCGTTAAAACTCAGCGAAATGCTGGCGTTATCTTCAGACCTTGAACCCTGCCCTCAAGGAAATAAATTCAGTCTCTATCAAGCCAAGAAAGACAGGCTAACTAAGGACCTCATGCTGCAGCATCACCATATTTACCGGGTGTGTGGCTAGTGAGAACATCTCTGCTGATCCATCTGAGCATGATCTCAAGGGAGGAAACCTGTGCAAAACTCTCTGCTACAGATTTCAGGCATTAACAAACCTAGGACCTGGAAATATTTCTTTTCCCTATTATCTTGCCAATGACCTAAAAGAATTTTCTTCATAGTTAAAAAAAAACTTTTCAACTATCCATAAGAAACTATCAGCCTAAGAATCCCATGGGGAGGCACTACCTAAAGGACCATGATTACACAAAACAATGACCTTATTAAATTCTCCTGCATTTCAGAAAATAGTGACTCCTAGCATGGTATTGAACTGTGAAATACTAATACTATTTTACATTCCAGAATTTACACCTCTGTTAATGTCTTGAAATATTCCTTCAATCTTTTGTGCCCTAAGAAGACTAAAATTAACTCATTCCCTTACTATCTCTTCATTTGAATTTCCCATTTATTTTTCTCTCTCTTGTTTCTGACCTTTTTTCTGCAACATGTTGCCATCACAAATTAGTGCCTGAAAGAAGACATGATTCATTTTGTCATCTTAATGCAGAGTTTGCACAATGCATGTAGTTTTGTACTATTTCAAAAGAAACACAAAACAACATGTATGTGCTAATTAACCACACCATACTAGTGATGTGGCAGTGTGTGGCCCTCATAACTTTGGCGGCCATAAGAAGAGCCCTGAGGGAGGCATATTTCTTCAGACTAAATTGCTGTAAGGATCTTTGCAGGAAGGCTCTGCATTTTATTTCTGAAGGCACTGTGCTGGTAGGGGATGTATTCTTGTCTAACGTTGACAGCCCACTGCCCCTGCCCCTTTTTCTCTCTATAGCAAATTGCTGATAAATCTTCCTGGTCATCCTGTAAAGTAGAAGAGAGAACTGAAAACATAGTGTTTCAAACCAGCAAGACTTTAGAAAACAGGAGTGTCTGTGATATTGTTGCAGAAGGGGATTCAGCTGTTGTGAAGTCCTGCTGTTTGCAGGCGGGCTCACTTATCACCCAGGAGAAACAGGGAGGCAGGGTCTTGTCTGGTCCAGCCTGCGGGAGTGTGGTGTCTGGAGCCTGGCTTTGTTCATGGGCACAAAGAGCCACAGGCTGCACCCCAGCTTCTGGGAGCTGTCCCTACAGGGTGCAAGCCTGTTAAAGGCACCTTTTGAAGCTGGTGAGGGGCCTCAGCTTTTTGTGAAGGCATAGTCAGGGAAACTTGTTCATTTTTTTCCTCTTTTTTAACAAGTATGAATTTATAAGCATGTTGATTTTACTTTTGGATCGGATATAGGACTTACAGGAACAGAGTGGGTGCCTTGGCTTGAAAAGTATGCCCCTTTGGATACCATAAGAACAATCCTAGTTTTTGTCCAGTCTGTTATATGGCAAAATTGCACATAGCAGGAAGAAATAAATTTAATGAAAAACGTTTTCATCCCAACTGAAGCAGGGCAAACCTTTGAGGTTTACTCAGCCCCCATTTGGACAAAATACGTATTTCTGAGTATGAGGCTTTTTAAGACACATGCCTAGACAATTTGCTATTAATGGGCACATGAATGGGAAAGCAATTCAGATTTAATGCTACAACATTTTCAAGCTCAAATGCCAGTATTTAACTCTCGTAACTTTTGTAGCTGCATGTATCTACAGGTTAGGTAGCTCAAATCTAAAATGCTGTCATTACTGGTACGAAAGCTTAGTTTTCAGCTTAGTGGATGAGGGGAAGGTGCTCTCAAAACTGGACCCTAAAATCTCCCAATGTGTGCAGCAGAGATTGAGGTCCAGGCAGGAGAATAGCATGACCTGAGAAAGGCGGGAGGAATGAGTGGACAGACTGCATTCACAGCACCGTTTGGCTCTAATGGGTTGGGATGTGCAGAACCTTTTTCTTTCAGCCACCTCATGCATGGCGACTGCCTTTCACGAATACTTTTAGGAGGACTGTTCAAAAGAAAGACTAGGAGACCGACATACTAACTGCTTTGAAAGATATTTTTTGCAAGACCCTTTCTGTTGTAGGCATTGGCTCAGCTCTGACTGTGGAAAAAATTTGCCTGCTAGCTGTACAGAGCTGCCAAGAGGAGCCCAGCGGCACTTTGCCTCTGGCTCCTGGACTGTCTTCAGCGTTCACTCCTGCCTGCTGAGGGTCTGATTTGGAAGGGTTGCCTCTTCCTGCTATATTTTGCACAAATTAAACTTTCTTTTGCTCCCCAGACTACAGATGGGTAAGTTCCCTTCCTTACCAGTAAAGATAGGATAAGTGTCTCTGTTGGCACTTGGGCACATACTGCCAGCTTTATGCAAGGGATGTTAATTCACCTCTCCTCTGCTTTTGGCCATGAATGCCTGTTCCTGCCAAGTGTGCTGAGGGAACGTGTGTTAAATGTTACTGTCACTTTTAGTATATGAAGGATGATAAATACTGTGGAGACAAGCTGTGAAGAATGAAGACAAGAAGCTGATGTTTGGTGTGAAAGAAGAGGAGGAAGGCTGTGAAGAGTGAAATCACATGCTCAGAGCAAAAGGCTGGGGAGGTTTTCTTCACTGTAATGTTATGAATGGAAATAGGTAGCAATGTTATATTTGACAAATTGTAGAAGATTATGTTAGTCGAGACGGGAGATGGTGAGAGCCTGGAGGAGGGTTTCATGTTATGAATGAGAATAAAAGTGTATAAATGACAACTGTAAAGTAAAAAGAGAGTAAGAGTCAATTGGGAATTTAGCTAAAGGCTGTGCCAAAGCCATGGACCTGAGGAGCTGGCGAAGAGGCAAGACAGTGGCATTTCCACAGTGACAGAAAAAGGGGAAAATGTCAGAGGGAAGGATGAAGAGTGCTACTCTGGTCTGCCACTCTTAAGCAGATGGCTGAAACATGGAACAGGTATTTTATTTATTTATTTTGCAGATTAAATTATCTAGAATTTGATTATTTGTACAATTATCTGTAAATTAATTATCTGGAGACAATATGAAAAGAAACAGAGACAGAGCCCAGGTGTAGAAGGTTTCTGTGGAAAACTGGAGGTAAGAATGAGGAAAATACTTCAAAAAGTACATTGGAGTGTGGTTAGAGGGAGTAGAGGACAATCAAGACAAGGATGAGTCAAAGTCCATGCAGAGCAGCTTTACAAGAAGAGTCTTGCAGGCAGGTCGGAGAGGTGACAAAGAGTGTTAGTTCTGGATTTTGGGAGGAATGATTCGTGTGGGACTTTGGTAAAAATGTGTCTTCACTGGAGGGCAAAGAAAGAAGTTAGAAAAAAAGCAGGCTTAAGATTGAGCTTGATTGGAAGAGTTCCAGAATACTTTTGCAGACAAAAAAGGTGGGTGGAATGGTTGGTAGAGAGGAGAGTGGAGTCAAAGATGGTTTATTTTTAAAAAGACATCTATATTGCGAGATGGAGCATCTTGAGGAAATTGAGAAATAGAGATACTAAAGAGGGAATGAAGGAGTGCCAGCTGGATTGAAACACAAGATCGAAAGAAACTGATGAGATGCTTATCTGCTTAGAATAAATATTGCAGTATATATGTCCTGCATGTCCTGTAGAAGGAGAAGAAAAAGTCTTGGAACGGACAGAGTTTTAAAAAACCTGACAATTTTCATTCAAAATAAATTGGTGAAACTCTGTGCAGCAGGAGAGGTGTATGGCTGGACAGGGTGAAAAGGAAAAGATGACTGAAGGACTAATCAAATGTGGTGGTAAGCTGTTGGCTCTGAAAACATGGGATTCAGTTAAAATATAGAAGAATAGAGTTTCTTTTAGCTACAGATGTGGCAGAACTGAAAAACTGAAGAAGAAAGGAAGGAGAAGGGAAGGAATGTGAAGTGCACGGTGTTGTCCAGGCTGGGGAGAGGAGGAAGAGAGAAAACAGGAGGACAGGGTGTGCTGTGGGTGAGGGAGACAGACTTTGCACTGGGAAGGTGGGAAAAAAGAAGTGTGACCGGGGAGAGGTAAGGTCTGGAAAACTTCATGAGTATATGACAAAAGAAGAGAGAGAAAGAGAGAGCAGGAAATGCCTGGGAGCAGAAGAAGGGTTATCTAGATCTGTGATGTGGACATGGGAATGAGATAAACTGAGGAGACAGATGATTTGTGATCATTTGTCAAGACAGAGAGATGAATTTTCAAATCAAACCACATATCAAATGGAAATACAAAGCTAATTTATGGCAAAAGGAATTAGATGTACTGTTAACATGGTACTCCAGATATGGAGCATAGTTGAGGAAAGATATTCTATGATTCTATGAAAGCTGATGAGAGAGAGATGGGAGTTAGTTCAAAATTCTTAGAAACAGTGAAAAAGTTTGTAATTTGTAACACTAGCAATTGGGATAGAGTTTCATAATAAAATTGTAACTTCTGGCACTTCTGATGATGTTGTTGTCATTATAATGCTTTTTAATGTTAGGCTTAATGTTACTCATTAGTTTTTTATGTTTTCTTTCAAAATTCAAATTGTCCACACATAATACACTGAAGTTATTTTCTCTGGGTCCCATTAACATTCTCCCCAGAAAGCCATCTCTTTAGTGTAGAGCCTGTAAATATATTCATTTATATCTAGAAGCTCCTTAAAACTTATAAATATTAAGCTTACTAAACAATATATTAACTTAAATAATGAGTCAATGGATAAGAGATCATGAAGTTCTTTCTACATCAATAGGTACTGTGAATTACTCCTCTAGAGTTCTCATGAGCAGTTGCTAAAACTTCTTGTGGATGTGATCCTTATTCACGGAGAGATTGTTTGATAATGCAATATAACTGCAACTGAGAAGTAATTCTCATGTATAGTATTGCCAACCCTTTTTTCCTGGGCAGAAAGGTATGTAAACTGGAAACATGGTGTTAGACCTGTGAGCTGTGATGTCTCTTTTTCTGCTTTTCAGTGTTGCTCTTACTCAAAAAATCCTTGATAACTTTTCATCTTAGGAAATGTCAGCAGAAACATGGAGATGGAGCTACTGTAGAGTAGAGAGTTAGCACTTGTCAGCTGAGTTGCATTTGTGCACTTCATGAAAGCATTTATTCCTCCCCACCACCAATGAGAATGAAATAACTTTCTGTATTCAACTGTTGTTTTATTTTTGTGTTTGACACAGGCTAGGGAGAATTCCAGAACAAGTTTTTGCAGGTTGTCTGATGAGAACAGCCATTAGCTGGTGGTAAACGAGTCTCTCATAGTCATGTGTAACGCCATAGCCATAGTGCATGCACACCACTGGATCTCTCTTCTCCAGGTTTAGTTCTCATTATCTGGTGTTGGAGACACATCATGACTGTGGTCACTAGTGTAAGACACCATTTCTTTTGGTAATGCCTCATTCTGTCTTGCTTTAAAACTCTGCAGCTGTTCAAAAATTGCATAAGTAATGATCTCAGGCCTCAAACCAATCATGTCTAAATATAATTCCCTTGTTTCCCAAGTAGGAAAGATTTGCCCTTACTGTTAAGAACGTGATCAGAGTTGAGAAGCTGTTGGAAAGTTCTCTGATTTTCAGAGGTACAAAAAGATGATGAACTTGGGTAATGCTGGACTGAGCAAACGACTACATCTATGCCAGGAAATTATGTGGTGCCAGGGAAGGCTCTAGGGCACAGGCACCTGGTTGCCTGTACTATTATTGCTGCAACAGCATGTGAATGGCACACTTGTGACCCGCAGAAAATACCAGCTTGCAGCCAGCTCATAGAGTGATTCAGGAGCTAGTAATTCCACAAAGGAAGTTTGGCCTCTTGGAGACTAGGGGAATTTAAAAGCATGGACAGGGCTAGTCTGTGCCTATAGGTCTTAGTGCCAGAGTGCGGACTGAGGCAAATTTAATTAACTAATGTGAAGAAGCCTTACAACACTATATATTACATGTGTCAGGAGAAACTGGTCTGTTGGTTTCTCACAGTGAGAAGGTGAACTGAGTCAGCTGGTGATGGGCATAGGGACAGTACCCTTCACAAAAAAGGTTTATATTGAGGCAGGTGTCATTTCTTGACTCTTCCTTTTTTTTTTTTTTTTTTCATCTCCAAATATTTATTCTAGAGATGAATCATCATCCTCACTGAGCTTCATACAAGCCATAAAATTCTTCATTTTACAACTCCTGCTGTAAGAAAATATTAAATAGGCTTGTGGGTAAAATATAACAACAGACTAGTGCCATTTTTCTATTTATCCCTATGGCTAGCCGTCTCTAGGAAACAAACTAAGAGAAGCAGAGGGTCTGTGATTCCCTATATAGTATTTTACTGACTTAGCTTATAAAGACACTTTGGTCCTTCCTAAGTGATGGTTATATCTATTAGAAGTTGTTGTTGGGGATTTTTGGGAGGGTTTGTTGTTGGTTTGGATTTTTTTCTTTTTTTTTTTAAATTTTATTTTCATTTTTATGAACTCTAAGGAGTGTTTGAGGGATAGGTAAATTGACCTGAATTTTCTCCTCACACTTAGACAAATGTTTAATGGAGCCTTAAAAGTTCACTTTATATTTATATTTATATTTTCTTCTGTCTGAATAGGTTGGAAGAAAGGAACTTTTACATGATCCTCCCTGTCAAGAACTTTAGCATGGCTAATACCATCACTGCATATTGATCAATAGTCTCATGGTACAAAAAAGACCCTCAAGCAATGACTTGAAGCAAAGTGTCCAAGTACAGGAGAAAAAGAATTTCTAAAATACAAAGAGAAAGGCTGTTTTAACTGTTCCGATGCAATTGTTATTTGGTATATGCTGATTAGAGTGTACAGCATTGGGCATTATATCTGAACAGAAATCCGTCCATGCGCACACACAAAAATAGATATAGTTCTCAGGTCTAAGAAAAGAACAGAGCAGGAAGTTATATTGTGAACAAGACATTTGAAAATTACTTTGATTTTGGGAGGTTCTGTCTATGAATTTTGATGTTGATGTTTTTATTCATAAGTCAGGAGCTCATCATTCTATGGAGCTTTGGAACTCTGAAGATGTCTCAGTCTGGACAGAACACTAAAACTCCCAAATTCATTTGAGAACCTGAGTCTTGTAATTTTTCTAGTATGCAGTGCATTCTTTTGTATGTATTGCATCACAAGAGAGTTCAGCTGCAGGGTTCAGCTGAGGGCTACTAGAGAAAGGGATGGATCTATGTCTGGACTCACCTTGATTTTGCACCTTTGCCATCCCACCGATAGGAATGAGAACAGTGACACCAGAGGTAATGAGATTGCCCCTGATTTGCAACTCTGAAGCAATTGCAAGCCGGCCTTTCTCTTGGTAGGAAAGTTTCAAGCCTCTTTTACTAACACTTAGGAAAGCATGTCTGAAATTCTTGCCTGCCTTATGTCAAAGCTGCATCCACTAGGAGAGCTTTATCTATGGAAAAGTGAATAAGGATTCAGATAACCTTTGTGACAGACTCTTAAACTATGTGTAGATTCACAGTGTTAGGAAGCTGTGAGGTACATTTAGATTAGTGCGGACTAAATATAAATACACTGCTCACTTCCCTGAGCAGTTGATGTGAAGGGGTTAGACTCCTGCCAGAAATAGGATCATAAGTCCCTGCTCTGCATGGTTTTTCTGTGGAGGCTGGGATAAATCATCAAGACATCCAGCCACAAAGCTTGCTGAATGGCAGCCATGACTTTCACTTTCCATTTGTAATGTAGCATAATAACAATTATTGCATAGAGACAGTTCAGAGATGTCTGAATCATTTTGATGGATAAAAATGTTTTAGCAACTATAGCAGCAATGTAAGAGTCCAGCAGTTACCTTGGCATGCAGACAGACTTTCCAATACATGTCTGTTCTGTTTAAAAGATAAAAATGTATTGATTTAGACATTTGGAATTCAAGGGATCACAATTATTAAAGCAAGAACAAAAATTAATAATTATCTAACTAAGAAAGTTTAAAGGGGCATTGATGGAGGCCTTGGATAAAAGATGTATTTTATGCTTTCCCAAAGTATAACATAAAGGTGAAGGCTTTATATCATCAGAGTTGAGCAACGTTTCTTTATTTCTTTAGCCTTTATGAAGAATATAAAGAAACAGGGAATTCTTGAAAACTGATGCTGCAGTTTGGTTCACAGAGGCTGCTGACTGAGCTGACAGTATTCATTTAAACCCTCAGTCACGTAATGCTTTTAAATCCAAATGAAACTCACACCTGTTCAGGAAAGCACTGAGTCACATCCCCACAGGCCAGTATCATTTGAGTGCTGTTGATTTCAGCGGAATCTGAGTGTTTGCAGCGGCACTCTACTTAAATGAGGATGTTACTCAGAGCAGGACCTGAAGGCTGATTTTCCCTGAAGATGACAAGACTATGTAGCATTCCTTGCTATATGAACAAGCTCTGAGTTTGTGTGGCTCTCCTAAGACTGCATTTCTTGAAATAATGTGCTCTGTTGCATTTGTGTATTTCCAAAGATTTTCTGGTAAGTCCTCAGTCACTAAAGCCTATTTTGGAAGTGTTTTTCCACATTAACTAGATTTCATGTGATTAAGTTCTGTATCTAAAGGTATATAAGAATTGCTGGGTTGCTATTTAAATTATCTAGGGAAACAGTTTTTGTGTGGTGTTTATTAAAAGATGGCTTAACTAAGTATACTTTTCTTTTTATTTTTTTATTTTTTAAATTTTCAAGCCAGGGAGAAACCAAACAAACAAGATACAATGGAAAATGACATAGGGAACAACTTGTTCAGAACTCAAAGGCAAGTCAGACTTCATATATCTGTCCAAAGAAATTGTAAACACACAGAATGATTTTTCTTGACGTTGGTTTTGGCAATGCAAGTATGGAAAAATAAGAAAAGATTGCTCCTTCCCTACATATCTGGGAAGAAGTTTGGAAGGTTTTTTTCCTAGTTTTAAGCCAGGGGGTCGCAGCAACACATTTGTGTTTTTGATGAGGTGAGGATCCAAAGCTAAATCTGAGTATTCATGAGTTTGGGTGAGAGCGAGTACTTCATTCATCTGACAAACCTGAGTACAGGTTTCCAGGCTATTTTTCATCTCCTGCTATTCATACTATAAAGGAAAGAAAATAGCTCTGATTTGGCTTTTTGTGTAGATAACAGGAAAAACAATGGAGAAGCCTTAAGGGTCTCTCACAGTGGGCTAAAGCTTTCAGCATACCTACAAAAGACAGCACAGCTGTTCCTGTGAATATGGTTACAGAGCCTGAAAACACTGAGCAGCATCTTTCTGTATCCCTGTATCTATCTGCAGGCTCTGGCTTAGCAAGCTGCTCCCCTCATGATGGACCCAGCGATGAGGGGAGTGTTATGTTCAGCTGTCCCGCAGTTACCTCTCTCCAGGGCGGGACTCCCCACCACTTCCTGGCCCTACAGGAGCTCGTCCATGTCCCAGGTGCAAGGACTGGAGGCAAGGCCACAGGAGGGCTGCAGAGATGGGCGTAGGGGAGTTGCAGGTGCTGAGGGAGGGACGGGTAAGAGCACCAGGAGGAGGATGCAACTGTCTGAGCCTGTCTTGATTGAGGGAAATGAAGTGTAGGCAAAAGGGACAAACACTTGGTCACAGCTTTATCTATGAGTATTGATACAGACACAGAGACCCTGGGACATCCCAATCTATGGCTACTTATTTCTTGTTGCTACTCTGGCTAGCAATAAGCTTGTTTCTTCTTTCTTTTGTGTTTGCAACTGATTTAATCATGACAGCTGCTAAATCTGCTGCTGCTAGTTTGGCTATGGTCTTTGAGGTGAATTGTGGATCACAAATATATGCTCCACTTCAAGACAAAACAAACCTAATTTTGCGCCTCAGGCAGCAAAGTTGCCAGTGTAGAACCTTGTTGAATATTACAACCTCTGCTATGGACTGGGAGCATTGTAAGGGCAGCTTGATCATGGAAAGGGGGAATATGCTTCCAACTCCCTCCACTGGCCATCTTGAAATAGAGAAATATTAAAACAAAGCAACTGCAAAAAAGTTAGAGAAGATGTCCTCCAGGCAAAATATGAGCAGTTTTCTGCTGCTAGTTCACAACTGTTGTAGGTTGCCTGTGTATTGCTCTTGTGTTTAAGGAAAAGCACCTTGTTTATCTGCACACTGTCTGAAGAGAACAGGATGTGTCATATGGCTGACATAGACAACAAGATATTAAACACTGCCTTTAATTTAGCCACTTACATTTTGTTATCAGAGTAAAATGTAAGCAAGATTATCGTAAGATAAATAGTTAAGCAAAAAAAAAAAAAAAACAACCCACAGACACAGTCAGTGCCAGCCAATGTAAAATTTCCTGCTGTTTAGTGGTGTTTCATCTTTACTGAGAGACCCTCCTTTAAGAGAAACTTCCAAGCCAAAGATCAATGGCTTAAGCTCCACAGGTTCTAAAGAGGAAAGTTTGCGTACTCAATTTTTACCTTTTTTGATTGCCTTTCATGTCTCCCTCTCTTCAGTTTTTGTTGGTATAAAACCAGACAGTGGTCAATCTTTTCCAGCTGATTGCTGGCTGATACAGGCCTACATGTCTACACACAGAAGAACTCACCCACAAGGCTTAGCCCAGTCGCCTGTTGCAGGTATTTTTTTCAGTTGCTGCCAGTGAATTTCAATGAATGTTGTGCATCTTGCATGACAGAAATGATTTATTACCCATGTGTTCTAATGTAAATTGCAAGTTAAAAGAGAAAGATCACTGCTCAGGGACAAAATCCTCTGAACTCTTTATGCAGGAGCCTGTTTTGATTCAAAGAATTTTTGAAGATGAGAAGCTGACTGCTGGTCCTCACTTTATGGTGAAAGAGTTGCAAATGCATCTGTGCTTTGTGTAATGTGGTGGCTTTACTCACAGACTTGTGCTGCCAGAGCTTCAGCTGATATAAATCAAGGGGTACTGTTTTGTCATGGCTAAGGATTTTGCCCTGTGCCTCCTCACTTGTCAAATGCTCAGTAGTTGAGTGGTCATTTTTTACACAGGCCCGTTGTTTGGTTAAAGTGTGTGGGCACAGTGAAGTGACAGAACTTTCAAGTTCTAAAATTAATGCAACTGCAAAGGGTGCATGTATAGATTGAGTTCAATCTTTTGTGGTGTGGGCACTGGCTCCTATTCTGTGTGCTGAAGTTGTGTAAGCTGCCTGTTCCAAAAAGATTATGGTAGCTGTCACAGTGGATGTCCTTCATAATTTTTAGACCAGGAGATCAGCTTTAAGATAAATCAAAGCCCTCAATAAAGAACAAAAGGCACCTCTTGTGCCTTCCAGACTCAGGCAAACTGCTGTGTGATCTAGTAGTGAAGTCAATCCCTACTGCCTAAGGAATTAAAATTGTACTTCACAAAAACTAATACTTACAAAGTAGGACTTTATGCCTTAGAACTTGAGTATAAAAATGGATCAAACCTTTCTCACAGCTAAAAGAAGAAATTGTTGCCTTACTTTAGATGTATAATTGCTCAGTGCTAATTTTTATTGATGACTGTGTATGCAGCATGTCAGAGTCGGAGAGCCCTAGCTTACATATCCTTGAGTATGTTCTAGAGCAGTTTGGAAAGGGCTCGGGGCAGCCATGCAACCATGCTCCATGGATGACATTACTTTGAAGAGACTTTCTGTTCTTATGGTTCTTGTAAGAGATAAAGGACCATAGACACCATTACAAAGCTGTGAGTCTGATGTTTAATGAGCTCAAAGTAGCATGATTGTTAAATCATTGTGGGTTTTCAACAACATGATGGCCATATTGATATTTTTGTATTATGATGCCTCCAATAAAAGAGAGTTGCAACATTACAGAGTTCAGAGTTGCATTGCTAAGGATTGCCTGCAAACTGTGTATATCAAAAGGCCAAATGACATGTTAAATAAAGAGAAGTGTGAAAAGAACAAAGAAAAGCCTAAGTTTAAAAGCACTGTACAACTGTGAGTCAAGTTGAGCAAATGAAGGGTTTTTTTTTAAATAAAAAGGAGTGAACCACATGTACTGTTCAGAAAAGGAAGGAGATAAAACACAGCATTTTGAAATAAACAGCTGTTCAAATATAAATCTCCTGTTTATCGAGATTTCAGTTGTATCAGAGCAAAGGTCTCAGAGTGGCTGAGCAAGTCAATCATTATATACCTTATTAGTGTGACAGCCCCCTGTGTATTGTTTAACTGGAAATAAAACACAAATACCCCAGACCCCTACTGTGCCTGCTTCATGGTGCATAAAGCTATTGTGTGTCATGTCACTTAGAGTTTTGATGGCAGGCTACCAAATGGCATAAGAAAATACACAATCAAGCCTTCATTTTCATAAATGAAATTAAAGTACACACAGGAAATATGGAACAGAAGTGTTTTCATTAGTGCTGTTTCAAGAGCCCATCACTCAAAATGGAGACTTTGCAAGCCCTGCTGAACATTTGATTACACATGCAAATGAGTGGGTTTCCCAAGTATATATTATTTTCTTTTCCAGCCTTGATGGTCTTTTTGTAATAACAAACCTGTGCCAAATAATTTTCACTGGCATTGTGTCTTGTACCTGGTTTGGCTGACAAAGACAGAGCCCTTGGGCTCTACCAACACTGCCACTGGCCACTGGTATCTCCAAGGGATTCCTTCACAGAAGCCTTGGGGGTATTAGAGGTGTTAGAGGTGTTTAAACACCAGAATATATGGTCTCCAAAGTCAACAATATAAGTAGAATGAAGGCCAAAATGAAGTTTAGGTTAGCTGCTGTTTTCAAACCCTGGGTTTTCTTTACCTAATTACTTGCTCTGGGAAAACACATAAAAATAATTGACTTAATTTTGTTGGGCATTGAACAGAGCAAAAGCAAAAGGAAGGATCTTACCCTTAAACCTGGTGATCTAAACTGATATGCACACTGTGCTAAGCAAAGAGTCAGTTTTGAGCAAAAGCATAAATAAAGACATTCCCTAAGATAATTGTTCCCCCTGCATCATTTGGGAATCTAAAAATTAAAACAGATAAATTTGAAAATTAGATTTTGCAACTAGACTATGAGAAAAAAAGAATCTCGTACTATGAAGTAGGAAAAGTTTTAGATTGAGCTAGATCTTGTCAGCATTATCACTGTCTTATTGCCACTGTTACATTTCTTCCAAAACATGAAACATCTGTTTGGTTTATTTAATTAAGCCCAGGGAGTCCCAGGACTGAAATCATGCCTAACTTAGGAAAGTTTGTCTCCAAAGGTTCTTTGCAACTCTGTACAAAATAAATGGAAAACAAGTAAACCAAGGAAACAATGTGTGGGATCGAGTCTGCTGAACCTGAAAACCAGACTGTTTTGAAATGCCAGGGGCACAGTGAGGCAATCTTAGGGCAAGTGACAAGCTTCCTGTCTTGTCTGTGACAAGAATTTGTGTGAAGGTCTCCAAGGGAAGCTGCTGTCTGTGCGATGTAGATGATACACGTCTTCATAAATTTTGTCCCACTACAGGCATTTTCCCCCTTTGCTGCAGAAGATCAGCCCTATAAAAGAGTATTATAAGAGCAAGAGACATATCTTCATGTGTTCAGCCTCTGTGCTAAATGATGGGTGATCACCAAGAAATGTCCTCTTCCAAGGCTCCAGCAATACTGTGGTATAGTCAACAGAACCCAGTGGGACTTTTGGAATTACCTGGAGAACGTAGAGCTTCACATTATGCTGCTAACAGGAATGCAGGCCTTAATTCCCTTAAATGTCTTGGGGAAAATCTCACCTGTAATTCACACTTGAGGTGGAATGTAAAAATGCTCAAACTGAGCTACAGAAAGAGCACAAAAGAAAGTTGCTGATCATGTGATTTTATACGTACATTCTGACCGGTGAAGCAGTCTGGAGAAAAAAAATATCTTTCCATTAATTAAAATTAATTCTGCCTAATAAATAATTTTCCCTGCATCATTTTGTTTACTTCCAGCTGTCCCTTTAGAGGTGGGGGTTCCAGGAGGGCACTCAACAGTTTTGAGTCCAAATTTCATTTCAAGATTGAACATTTTTCATTGCTTTTCGTCAGAAGTAGCTTGCGATTGGCATTTATTTTTCACAGATTTAGGCTGAATGGCTCATATCTAAAAATAAGTGCTGCATTAGAATACTTTTTTTTTTTTATTTTTCTGGGGAAAACATTTGTTACCTAGGCCTTTAAGAGCTGGAACAGGCACAAGGACAAGTTATTCATCCTCTTGAGGGTAAGCAACCTAAGAGAGGAAAAAATGCTTTCCTAATAGAGAAATTTCTACTGTGAATGTCAGATCTTTATATTTTGAAGAGTTATTTTAGTTTAAAACAGTACCAAGAATAAAAGGATATGGACAGTGACGTATCTTGCCGAATGTTTATTGCAGTCAGATGAATGTTTTCTGCTGCAGCTTACTGCTTTTCCTGCTTTAGGCCAAGAACCATGCTCTGAGTAGTTACTATCAATAATACTTTTTCTGGTGAGCAGTTCCTGTTTTATATCCTAAATTTCTTTCACTGTCAAGCAGGTAATGGTCCAGACCTCCAGGAGGTATATACCTCCAGCAACACTGCTGAATTGACTGTACTCAGCAGCACTGACCCAAATCAGTTAACCCAGTTTATGACTACAGCTTGAGCTCAGCACACTTCCAAAGGCTACAGATGTGATGTGATTAAAGCCTTCAAGCTACTCATACTTCTCCTTTACAGGAGGAAAGAAAAACTCAGTCTCAATTTTCACCATTCACATTACTCTGTGGTTCTCAAAATTGAACATTTGTGGAAGTAAGATTTTTATGTCAAAAAAGCCAAGAGTATTTAAGCTGCCTGTCAAAGCTTCCTTTCCCCTCCTTGTTACTCTGCGTTCAGCTTCTGATCTCAGGCTCACAGGAGGCCACATAAAAACATTCATTATTGCCAGCAGCTCTGAGATTGACCTCTCTGGTACTAATGATGGACCTGCCCCTTCTCATGTTTCCCCCAGCATCTCTCTTCTTCAGGCTAGGTGGGGCCTAGATTTCTCTGAACTTTAATTCTTAAGAAAAGAGTTTAAGTTATGATGTTATATACACAGTCAAATGAAAAAAAAAAACCAAAGCATCTTTCTTCAATTTATTTTGAAGGGTACAAATGAATTTTACTCAACATGACCAACGCTGGTTGCATCTTTTGCTCTTTTTTACAATCAAGAGAATGTAAAAGACGCAAATGCATACAGTATGCTCCAAATTAGATAGTATTGTTGATCTAAACCTTGTCTGGGAATTTGCTGCTGTGACTATAGTTTTGCTACTCATGGGAAAGTGGGCCTCAGATAGGACTTCACAAACAATATAAAGCAAGACTTCATGCAACTTCATTATTCACTGTATGTCAGGACGATGATGTAATCTTTCATCTCAAGAAGGTGAACAGCAGATGGTACACTGCAGATTTGCATGTTTGCACCACTTATTAGTTTATACAAGTAAGAAAGCAGATTTTAAGATTTAATATTTCCCTTAAAACTGATAATGAAGTGGTTTTTTTATCATCCTCTGTTATACACAGATTTTTCTATGTGATTGTGCTGCAAAGGTCCCCTTCTGAGATGTTAGCTCATTTTTCAATATTTGGCAGCAATGGTTATTCATTTGTATGTAGAGATCTAATCCTCTCTATGGTAGTTGATTCTGTTTGTGTGTAGTATTAGGTCTTTCTATCGTGAAAATAAAAATTAATATTTTATGCATTCAACTACGTAGTAAGACCAGCCATGCAATAGGTCCTTTAGTAAAATACTTATTTTGACTCTGCTGTTTGCATTCTATTTTTCAGAAGGAGTCAGATTATGAGAGCTACTTTAAGAACACTGGTGCTACTGACAGAAGATTCCAAAGGAGGGAGTTTGAGTTTTCAGCTATTTCTTCTTGCCTCTATATTTGTTTTTCACAATTTGAAAGTAAATGAAAATGTTAACCAAGTCTGTTTCTGGTTGACTTTACTGATGCACTTGATCCCATTTTACTTGAGAAGAGACACTTCAGATTGGTCTAGCAAGAACGTGTGTATTCTTAAGATATAAAAAAGTGATCTGTGAAAAAGATCAGAGTGACAGCTCTGGGAACTTAAAGCTCGCACTCATTCAGTCAATTGAACATGAGCTATAACTGGGCAGTTCTCCCTCTCTTTATCCCAATAAGATGCTCCAGTTATTTATTAGAGAAATCCCTACTGATTAGGATTTGTGTAAGATCAGTGCTTAACTTCTCTGAGGAGCAGCCCAACAAGGGAGCTTATCCTGTGGTTGAGAGGATGTGGAAAAAGAAATAATCTCAGAGAACTGACCAGGCAGGACAGGGATTTGGTGTTGCCACATGGACTGAACTTCCCTGGACAAGCAGGAGCTGGGAGTTTGTACTTCGGTATGGATCCCAAGCTACTATCACTGAATCTCTTCAAAACTATTGTCCTCCTCCCCCTCACCACACCATGCCACATGAAGGTACTTAAGACTCAGATATGGAGGAACACTGAATTCTCAGACATTTTGAATTAAGATCACTGACATAAATTATATTTTAAGGGATTATCAGTCTTCCAGAAGTTACTCTTGAACAAATCGGTTGACTTCAATAAAGCACCACTGACCAGAAGAATATTTGACATTGGTATTTATTATTTTGTAAGGTGTGAAACACTGAAGCCCTCTGGCCATAATTTAGTTACTCTAAATACAAAATTATACTACAGACTTAATTTCAGTTAGGTCAGTAATGGCAGGAAACTATGAACAATTCTGCTCTCAAAATAATCAGTGACAATTTACAGCTAGGAAGAGCAATCAATATGTGGGAACTGGCTTCATTTTGGGTAATTTGGAATCTTTGACCTGGTAAGGACTGATGCCTTGCCCTAAACAAGAGCAGAATTTCCTGTGGTAGAAGGGGTAGTCCAAATTCTTGCATTAATTTACATTACAGTAGTAAGTATAAGGACATGTTGGTTTACTGACATAGTCACACTTGCAAGGTAGAGAAGAGGTTTATAATCAAAAAGTCCCATAACAGTGAAGAGGTATATACTCAGACTTCCTCAAAGTTTATATAATTTCTCTGTCTACAGATTTTTTTCTACTTGGCACATGATTTGTACTAGTGTTGGATTTTAATATAGTAATTGTATCTTAAACTGACAGACTGATTTCTTGACAATCCATGACAGTGAAATACTATTTTGAGGGCCTCCAGTTCTGCCTTGAAGTACCCTAATTTTAGTTGAGATTCAGTCTCCATGTTTCAGAGATCTTTTTTTTTTGTTGTTTGTTTCATTTGTACTGGAAAAAAAATCACAGCTTCTCAGAAAGACACCTTATATAGCTTGTCATGCACTTCGTTCCTGTAGGTAAGCTCTCGCTGTGTCAGGGCCTCTGGTCTAATAATAATCCTGTAATTCTGTTCTGTAAATTTTCTGGCTTGATAGGGGCTTTGCTGATTAATGTTGTCAGAATGGGATGTGCTGAAAAACACCTTCTGATGCATTACATGAAAGGCTCAGTCTAACAGATGTATAAGATCAGTTTATTGTCATGGTCTTTTACCAGGAAAAGTCAAGACTTTGGGCTAAATCAATGCTGCAACTTGTTTAATGTGAAGTTTGGTTTTGCTTGAGTCAGATCTCACTAGTCTTTTCTTTCTCTGAGGCATAATAAGTTTCTTTTTTAAGTGTCTGATTTCCTTTATTTTTTTTCTTCTATATTTGCTTCTCCTGCTGTGAGCGAGTTGTTTGAAGGATATTTATTCATAAAGTAGGTTCTTTCCTGCCTGAACTGAATGAAAATATCTTGTGGATTCTCCTGACTTTTTCAGAAGTATTTTGATCCTAACACTTCATGTACACCAAAAGTCTCACAACCACTGAGCTGATGCATTTGCTTTGATGAAACTTCTAAATCTTATGTTATGAAATATGGAAATGCTCTGGCATCCAGGTGGAAAATATAAAGATACTTACATTTAATATGCAAGAATGAAATCTGCAAAACCAACATTACATCCTTGCAGAATATAGAGCTTTCTCTAAACCCATTGCATTCAAAGTATCTGCTCTAAACCCATTGCATTCAAAGTATCTGCTCTTGAATATGGATAAGAGAGATGTCTACGATAATTTGTGTAGAGTTCCTAGTTATTAAGAAATGATATATGTAATTGCATATTCTGGAATGAAAGCTGTGGCACTAATATTTTTTCTTTTTGCAACTGCTGCCTGGTTATCCCTGTGCTGTTTACAACCAGGTGGAAGGGAGTCTTCACACTTTGCAAAGTTTTACATGGTGTGTTGGGTGTAGGAGCTAGCAGTGGGGGTTGGATGGACTTTGCCATAAGAGGCTGGGCCTGCTGTGTGCCATACACAAACAGTTCCTGATGGCTACAACCATCTTCCTGCAGGGCACAACCACAGCCCTTAGCCATAAGGGTGGCATTTCAGGGAAATGTTTTATCACTGTTAGTTTAATCGGCAATAGATGAAGTAAATTCTCCCCACACTGAGACTGTCTTGCCCATGATGGTAGCAGTTAAATGATCTCCTCATCTTTTTAAGCTCCTTTTCTCCTGCTGTTCTGTTGAGGGTGAGAGAGTGAGTAGCTGGGCAGGATTTGGCTGCTGGCCAGCCTAACTCACCACATCTGGACATGTGGAATTCAGAATTTATTTGAACTGGCCTATTTATTTTGGTTTTCCCCTTTCATTTTAAAGTTTGAATTATTATTTTCTTGCAAAGCTAAATCTGTAGATGTTTCCTCATCTCTGCATCTGTCTATCATTCTGAGAGGTACTTACCATTTAAATATATGCAGGAAGAAAGAAGAGAAGGAACACTAAAAAAAGAAAAGTCTTGTCTACAGCCTGGGAGACATATGCTTCCAGGACAGTCTAGGACCAAATCTCTCTTACATGGAACAGAAACCCACCCATTATTTACTGCGGTAATGATGTCACTGTAAAGACAATTCTTAATGATTGGTCAAATGCATCTCCGAGGTACATGCATTTTAATAAGGGAAGCCAACTTCCATAAGCACTCAGCTCCAGAATGACCCTGCACCAGCTCTCAGCAGCATAGTCAGTTGGTGTTGTGGTTGATGAATCCTTGCAATCAGTCCCTGATTGGACACTCACCATGTGAGCACTATGGGGAATCCAGCACATCTGTGGGACTTTGTTTTCCCTGGACTTGAGCAGAGGGGAGAAACCACTCTTTACTGAAGTTCATGTTTATGGGTCCAGAAAGTCATTCTTTTTTTAGTATTACATCAATACCTTCATGAGGCAGTAAGTCCATATTTCTGTGTTCTCCATATCTCAGTGCCTACAGATCTGTCCTGTAGCTCTCCTGGCTTCTTCCCAAGCGGAAGAGCTTCTCTCTCTGTCTGCTTTTCAGGTCAGAGAGCCAGCTACACTACTCAGGCAGGATCCCTCTTACTACAAGAATACTCAACTTGTACATATAACTTTTGGATTCTCATTAGTTCCCCTTAGACATTATGGTTGTATGAGTTAACATTAAGATCACAACTTCTTTAATCTGTTTTGAAACTCTGACTCTGAATCTTGAGACTTTATTCTTCCTTCAGTTCCTTGACTGGAACAGCTGCAAACCCTGATGGGCCATCACTGTACCTAACTGTTGGGCAGAATGGGAGCAAGTTTTACCTGATTTGACCTCAGCTTCTCATACCCCAAAGCTTTTTCCTGACCTCCTTAGCACTTGTTGGTTACATTAAATTCAACAAGGAGCAATGGAAGTGGATCTATGGTGGGAAATGGTGCCAAGAGTCACTTGTACACATGATGTCCACATGGTGGTTTTTCAAGCGTTTTCCTTTTGGCTGGCTCTAGCATGGTCCTGTGGACTGAAAGCTTGTTTGTGGCTGGGGTACATTAAATATTCTTCTGCAGAGGGTCTTTGGGAATACCACCCCTCAAAGAAATCTTTTTCATGTGCTTTCTTGCTGCGTCACGGTGTGGCAGTGATCTCTGTGCAATTCTTGGCTTGAACTGAAATGCTGATGCAAATGTACCACAGGCTGTACATGAACAACTTCTCTAAGTTGTTGTAATGAACTTCTGGGTTTACTGTGTATGTAGCTATGACTCAGAGATGCTTTTATTTTGTGTGTCTTACTTTTCTGACATTCATCCTCACAGGCAAGGAGGCTGTATTTATTTGCTTTCAGAAACAATGCAGACTGTAAAGGAAAGCACATACTACTTTAATTTTTGTTCCCTTTTTAAAGCCTGAAAAAGTTGAGTGCTTGTTCTGTGTAAAGAAAACAAAATGTTTAGCAACCAAACAGATGATAGCAAGAAATGTCATAAGAAATGCTTTGTTGCCCTGGCAAAGTTCCCTTTATTAAAGCATCCTCTATCTAAATATTTATTACGATCTGGGCAGACTAAGAATTGTAACAAGTTAATACTACTGTTTCTAGCAGAAAATAGGTGGTATGTGGGGAAAAAAAAGATGAGGATTTTCTGCGATTCTATGGATTCACATTTTAAAAAGGAGATCTCCTGTAGACCACAGAAACATTTCCAAAATAAGATTTATCTGTAGAGATTTCACTGCTTCAGAACAATTTTCCATACTTAAAAATCAACCCATCTCCCCCTAAAAAAGTGCTAGGTTCTTGCATCTTATGTCCTGGACATACTGTTGTAAACTGTAAACCGCCTATCATGTTTGGAAGTAAGGTCAGTAGCATCTTTGTCAGCATCATGGAGCTCTATCATCCATCAGTAAATCTAGCAGTGAGGAGAATTTGCAAGACTCAGATGCTTCTCTTCGACCTGCTGTGCTGGTCGTCTGTCACATGGCCCATTAATGACAAGATGTTGACACACTGTCATTTTTCACAAAGTTGTAGGTGAGCTATGAGCCAAAAGCAGATAGAGAGACAAATTAACTCACAAAGCATGTAGCACTGTGCCTATGATCAGCCTTCCCTGCCTAGACAGTGACAAGACTAGAGCAATATTTTCAAAAAGGACTCAGTGTCATTCAAATTTCTCAACGTAGCAGTTTTAAAGTGTGATTGCATAATATTTGTGTAATGTTGTGTTAAGAGAAGAGCTTATCACAGACCTGAGACCTCAATTTGGAAAAAATAACGGCATTGCATGCTTGATTAATGCTCATCTCTGATAGTGATCAATGGCAGTGCAGTGGGAGAAGCGTGGGCTTCCTCAATCTGCCAGCAAGAAGGCCTTTCAAGATTGCCAAAAGAACTGCAATTGTTTATGCCCAGGCCCCAGTCTCGCAAGCTGCTCTGTGCGGGTGAACTTCAGTGTTTCATAGAGTCCTGGTGACTTTGTTGACTACAGCAAAATGGAGAATTTCATAGGAGGATCACCATAATTTCCTGATGGCTTAGAAAATGGGCTTCAGATCCCTCTGAAGGACAGTCCAGCCCACTTGTATGCAAATGGCCTTCATGCAAGAGGAACTGGATTTGCTACTCTTTTAAAAACAGCATCTCTGCAGAGATAGAATTATGCCTTTGACAAATAGTTACATGGTATCAAAGAAATTCAAGAAGGGATGTGATGGAAGGATAAATTTCTTAGCAGATTCTGCCATGTCAGAATCATACAATATATGTATCCTGCTGGATAGATGAAGCTTAAACTGGCAAGATGAGCAGAACTCAGTATGTCTTCTGTACAATTACTATTTTTATGAGCAGAGTAAATTGTCTGTGTGTCTGAGAAGGCTGGATCACAGGTCAGGAGCCCTGTATACTACTTAGCACCATGTGGATACACAAAGAAAAATTAAGAGCTGTACTGAGGCTCTCTTTTGGTTTGTTAAAGCTAACGTTTCTGAGAAAGACAGAAACAGAGTTTGATTCTGTCATCTGACATTTCGGTCCCTGTTGGTGTTTGCATTTGTGCTGGACTCTGGATAAGCACTAGCACATCCCCAGGCTTTGGACAGCCTCACAGGCTCAGGGTTGGTGTGAATCCTCTGAGGATCCTGAGGAGTCCTGGTACCCCACTTCCCGTGGGATGGTGTTTGGGCTGGTTAAGTAACAGAGGATTAGAGACATGGCTACTTCTGTCTCTCAACATGTCTCTCTTCTGCCTCCCAGGATCAGGCAGAAACCATGCTAACAGCAAATCAGATGAAGCACCTGAGAGTGTTACCAAGCCTTGTTATCCAATTTCTGTTAAAGCTGTATAGAGCATCCAGAAGAATCACATTAAAACAGCAAACCTCAACTTGCTTCAGCCTGGGCTTCAGAGGGATTTTTGTCCCCATTCTAATATGGATTGGATGCTTAATTATTATTTTTTTCCCATATTACCTAGTGTAACAAATTCATGATTCTTCTAAATAGACAGTGAAAATAGTGAATAGGTGATGGCCCGGTTTCTTGCACAATACCTTTTTTTTTTTTTTTTGTTTTAAAGCGAAGATTTGAGAAAATAGAAGAAAAGTATTCACAGAACTGAGGAAAAGTACAGGTTATTGTGTCTGCAAACATTTACATTTCTCTGGCTTATTTGACAACCAATTATTACAAGAAAGTCTGGAAAATATAATTGCTACAAATATACTACAAACAGCTGTGAAAGCAACTTGAGTTTATTTCCTCAAGACATAACTGAAAAAAAATGTATTTAAGCATGGATTAGTCTCCATGTACAGAAGGTTCTAAAATGAATTCCCTTCAGATTTATTTTTCTTTTTGATTTTATTTTTTTTATTTCTCATTTGTATTAATCAGATTTAATTATTTAGAGCTAAGTATTTAAGTTCTGTTAATATAATTATACCAGTCCCTGTGTGTTAAATTAAATTTTTATTTTATTTCTATATATGGTCTCTCTTATTTTAATGCCAAAGGTTTCTCTCTTGTCTAATGCCTATAATGAAAGCTTTTACTGCTAAATTAAAATAAAATGAGTTAATGGGTACCCAGTGTCTTGTTCTACTTAAAATGTGCATCAATTTGCAATGACCACTGCTTTGGGATTGTGGCATGTGCTTTGTCTTGGGCAAAGTGCAGCAAGAAGCGTGAAATTTCACTTTAAAAGTGTCTTATCTGCTCTTCTGTGAAGGTCCTTTTAGTTAATTTCACTTACTAATAACCTTACCACACATTGTTAAGTCACACAGAAATTTTCCATAGTAGATGAAAGCTTCAGATTGACTTCTTACAGTGTTAATGAAAATGGTTTAGACATTTAGAAAAGGAGAATAAGTGATTTTATATAACAAACTTTTAAAAAATTGCTCCTTTGTGGTGTGAAACAGCAGTAGATTTTTCCATAGAAATACACCTATTGTTAAGTGACTTTTACTATTCCCATGATCCTTAGTTTTAAGAGAGAAGATCTAAATTTAAGTGTGTTAGTTTAAAGATAATGCTGATTTACAGATCTTTAACTCTTTCTGAATCCATGATTCTCCTTATTACAACATTTTGTGTGAAACTGTAGTGTGGATGGGATTCCGTATAATACATGTAAGCAATTACAGGGGTGAATTCACCTTTCTGTCTTGGTATCACTTTCAACAGGAACAGTTTTAAGCCTATTTATTCTCAATCAGGTTTAAAAAGACAGCACAATGTATTGACACTAATATTCCATGAACACCATATGGAAGTAAAATAACGCACTTTTAGGAACTCTTGGGCTTGTTTGTTGTTTTTTTTTGTTGTTGTTGTTTTTGCTTTTGGGTTTTTTTTTTTTTTGATAGGAAATATGTATGATACATTCTCTCTTATGTGCTGAAGCTTCTGGGAATCTAAAATAACTGTCCACAAATGATCATTATTCTTTGCAAGGCTTGGAGGTTTGGTGAGGAAGGATTGATGAGATTTCTGTGCAGTACCTTGGTGCACAATAACCTCATCTTTGGGCAAAGGTAGCAGAAGGCACAGTGCACCGCTACACTAATCTCAGCATGGGCCCTGAAGCAGCCTATGACTCCACACTACAGCAAGAGTTTCTGCATTTAAATTCTTGAGAAGTAAAAGAGCAGCTGCAGGAGAAAGTAAGAAAGTAATAAAAGTACAAGGGCTCTGGACCTGGTCTTACCACTTATACCTGCAAACTTGTAGTTAACCAAGTCAGATGTTCCTTTCAGATGATTTAGGAGATCTTGGTTTCAGAAGATCTTGCACCTCACCAAGTCCTGCCAGATCTTCCAGCTGTCACTGTAATGTCACAGAATCACTGAATTATTAGGGTTGGAAAGGACCGCTGGAGATCATCCACTCCAAACCCCTGACAAGGAAGGTTTACCTAGAGCAGGTGATACAGGAACGTGTCCAGGCGGGTTTTGAATATCTCTGGAGAGGAAGACTCCATGACCTCCACAAGCAGCTGTTACAGTGCTCTGCCACCCTCAATGTTTTTCCTCATGTTGAGGTGGAACTCCTTGTGGGTATTTTATGGACATTACTCCTTGTCCTGTGGCTGTGCACCATTGAAAAGAGTCTGTCACTATCCTCTTGGCACTTTGAGGCATTTGTATGCATTAGTGAGATCCTCTCTCAGTCTTTTCTCTAGACTAAACAGGTCCATAAGAAAGCTTCAGACCCTTCGTCATCTTTGTGGCCCCCTCCAGCAGCTTCTTTCTTGTCTTGAACTGTGGAGACCAGAAGTGAACACAGCACTTCATATGTGGCCTCAGTAGAGTCAAGTAGAGGGGAAGGATCACCTCTCTCAGCCCGTTTGCCACACTCTTCCTGATACACCCCAGGATCCCCTTGGCCCACATGGCAGCAAGGGCACACTGCTGGCTCACAGTTCACTTGTCATCCACCATGATTCCCAGATCCTTCTCATCAGAGCTGTTCTCTAGTAGGTCAACCCCCAAACTGTGATGGGACTTGGGGTTATTCCTCCCAGGTGCAGGACTCTACATTTTGTTTTATTTGAACTTCATTTGGTTTCTTTCCACCCAACTCTCCAGCCTACCAAGGTCCCACTGAATGGCAGCGCAGTATCCAGGTGGATCAGCCACTCCCCACAGTTTTGTGTCATCAGCAAACTTGCTGAGGTTACATTCTGTGTCTTCGTCCAGGTCTTTCATAAACAAGTTGAATAAGACTGGGCCCAGTATTGATCCTTGAGGAATGCCACTTACTCCAGGCCTCCAACTGGATTTTACTCTACTGATCATGACCCTCTGAGCTCTTCCATTTGGCCAGTTCTTGATCTACCTCGCTGTCCAATAATCTAACCCACATTTCCTGAGCTTACCTACAAAGATGTTGTGGGAGACAGTGTAAAAAGCCACACTGAAATCAAGGTAGACAACATCCACTGCCCTCGCCCTGTTGACCCATCCTGCCATGCCATCATAGAGGGCTATCAGATTGGTCAAGCATATTTCCCCTTGGAGAATCCATACTAGCTACTCCCAATGATCTTTTCTTCTACATGCTTGTTGGTGACCTCCAAAATGACCTGTTCCACCACCTTTCCAGGGAGGAAGGTGAGATGGACTGGCCAGTAGTTTCCTAGGTCCTCCTTCTTGCCCTTTTTGGGAATGGAAGTAACATTGGCTTTTCTCCAATCATCAGGTATCTCTCCTGTTCTCCATGATTTTTCAAAGGTGATAAAGAGTGCCTTAGAAACAAAATCTGCAAGCTCCCTCAGCACCCATGGGTGCATCACATCTGTGCCCATGGACTTATGGGTGTTAAGTCTGTTTAGCTGATCTCTAATCCAGGTCTCTATGACCAAGGGAAATTCTTTCTTTCTCTAGCCTTCCTCTCCAAGGTCTGGGATTTCTGTGGGCTGACCTCAGCAGTAAGGACTGAATAAAGAAGAGAATCAGTAATTCTACCTTCTCTCTGCCTTCCATTACTAGGACACCCATCTGATTCAGAAGCAGCCACACATTTTCCCTAATCTTCCTTTTGGTGCTGATGTACTTATAGAAACTCCTTTTTGTTGTACTTGGTATCCCTTGACACACTCAATTCCAACATATACCTTGCTCAACTGAGCTGTCTAGTTTTACACAACACTATGTTCTTCTCTGGTGTCCACTTGGATCAGATGCATTTACCAAAACCAGAAGCTTATATTTTATAGAGAAAACATTTGCAGATGTACAAATGAGCTCAAATAAATGTTTGCAACAGTTTATTCAAATTTGGACACTTATCCACAGACACTGGAGTATGTCAGGGAGTTGAATCTTTAGAGACTTTTTTGGGGAAAAATGCCAAGCTGATTGTTTACACTTCAATTTATGGAAATACATGAGCACATCCATAGGTCTGTAATTCGTGGTCATTTTTCCCATAAAAAAGATGTGTTGGCAGGTGTGCTATAGCTTTCTGAAGAGCCTCTGTCAAAATGCAGTGGAAAGATTTTGTTCACTTGAACCTTAAGAACATATTTGTATTAGCTAACAAATGGTTCTCTGCTAACAAGCACATCTAGATGAATCATTTATTTAAATCTGGGAAATTAGGCATATTTCTTTGAGTAAATTATATATGACTTATTGTATTCATTAGTCTACCAATTATGTGGTTGGCTGACACATTATCTAATGACGTATTAGATGATTGTTGTCTGTCCGCAGACCAATACATTATTTAAAAGATGAGACTTTTCCGCATTATTTAGCCATAACTTTTAGCAGATATGTTATTTAGTGAAGTCACAGGAGAATTTATGCTAAATGATATTTGACTGATTATGTTGTGATTTCCAGACTGCTTTGCACAGCAATACTGCAGAAAAAAAAATAGTCTTTAAATGCTTAGTCTGCATTTCTGTGTTGTTATCCTTCTCCTCCTCAGTTCATAAGACACACTTCCATTTATGTTTGTGCTTCTCTATACTTCCATATGAAAACAAGAATGTGGCACCGCTTGAAGAAACAGACCCATCAATGAAAGTATCGAGATATTATGCATATCTTTCTGCATTCCAGGACATATAGTCTTTCCTTCTTTCCTTCTTTCCATTGGAAGCAAATGAAATGCTAATTAAAACCCCGTTGAGAAAACTCTACCCTCAAACAAATTAAGTCTCCCAAATACCTTGGAATGCCCTTTTGACTTACCATGGAGATTGAATNGCAAACTTGCTGAGGTTACATTCTGTGTCTTCGTCCAGGTCTTTCATAAACAAGTTGAATAAGACTGGGCCCAGTATTGATCCTTGAGGAATGCCACTTACTCCAGGCCTCCAACTGGATTTTACTCTACTGATCATGACCCTCTGAGCTCTTCCATTTGGCCAGTTCTTGATCTACCTCGCTGTCCAATAATCTAACCCACATTTCCTGAGCTTACCTACAAAGATGTTGTGGGAGACAGTGTAAAAAGCCACACTGAAATCAAGGTAGACAACATCCACTGCCCTCGCCCTGTTGACCCATCCTGCCATGCCATCATAGAGGGCTATCAGATTGGTCAAGCATATTTCCCCTTGGAGAATCCATACTAGCTACTCCCAATGATCTTTTCTTCTACATGCTTGTTGGTGACCTCCAAAATGACCTGTTCCACCACCTTTCCAGGGAGGAAGGTGAGATGGACTGGCCAGTAGTTTCCTAGGTCCTCCTTCTTGCCCTTTTTGGGAATGGAAGTAACATTGGCTTTTCTCCAATCATCAGGTATCTCTCCTGTTCTCCATGATTTATCAAAGGTGATAAAGAGTGCCTTAGAAACAAAATCTGCAAGCTCCCTCAGCACCCATGGGTGCATCACATCTGTGCCCATGGACTTATGGGTGTTAAGTCTGTTTAGCTGATCTCTAATCCAGGTCTCTATGACCAAGGGAAATTCTTTCTTTCTCTAGCCTTCCTCTCCAAGGTCTGGGATTTCTGTGGGCTGACCTCAGCAGTAAGGACTGAATAAAGAAGAGAATCAGTAATTCTACCTTCTCTCTGCCTTCCATTACTAGGACACCCATCTGATTCAGAAGCAGCCACACATTTTCCCTAATCTTCCTTTTGGTGCTGATGTACTTATAGAAACCCCTTTTTGTTGTACTTGATATCCCTTGACACACTCAATTCCAACATATACCTTGCTCAACTGAGCTGTCTAGTTTTACACAACACTATGTTCTTCTCTGGTGTCCACTTGGATCAGATGCATTTACCAAAACCAGAAGCTTATATTTTATAGAGAAAACATTTGCAGATGTACAAATGAGCTCAAATAAATGTTTGCAACAGTTTATTCAAATTTGGACACTTATCCACAGACACTGGAGTATGTCAGGGAGTTGAATCTTTAGAGACTTTTTTGGGGAAAAATGCCAAGCTGATTGTTTACACTTCAATTTATGGAAATACATGAGCACATCCATAGGTCTGTAATTCGTGGTCATTTTTCCCATAAAAAAGATGTGTTGGCAGGTGTGCTATAGCTTTCTGAAGAGCCTCTGTCAAAATGCAGTGGAAAGATTTTGTTCACTTGAACCTTAAGAACATATTTGTATTAGCTAACAAATGGTTCTCTGCTAACAAGCACATCTAGATGAATCATTTATTTAAATCTGGGAAATTAGGCATATTTCTTTGAGTAAATTATATATGACTTATTGTATTCATTAGTCTACCAATTATGTGGTTGGCTGACACATTATCTAATGACGTATTAGATGATTGTTGTCTGTCCGCAGATCAATACATTATTTAAAAGATGAGACTTTTCCGCATTATTTAGCCATAACTTTTAGCAGATATGTTATTTAGTGAAGTCACAGGAGAATTTATGCTAAATGATATTTGACTGATTATGTTGTGATTTCCAGACTGCTTTGCACAGCAATACTGCAGAAAAAAAAATAGTCTTTAAATGCTTAGTCTGCATTTCTGTGTTGTTATCCTTCTCCTCCTCAGTTCATAAGACACACTTCCATTTATGTTTGTGCTTCTCTATACTTCCATATGAAAACAAGAATGTGGCACCGCTTGAAGAAACAGACCCATCAATGAAAGTATCGAGATATTATGCATATCTTTCTGCATTCCAGGACATATAGTCTTTCCTTCTTTCCTTCTTTCCATTGGAAGCAAATGAAATGCTAATTAAAACCCCGTTGAGAAAACTCTACCCTCAAACAAATTAAGTCTCCCAAATACCTTGGAATGCCCTTTTGACTTACCATGGAGATTGAATTTTGATTCTCCTGATAGTTCAGAGCGGGAAAGTGACAGACAGTGTCAAAAGATGATCACACTTTTTTCACTTTTGAAGAGTTTTGTAAAGTGTAATAATATTTTTTTCCTTTTCGTTATGCACAGAAGACAAGAGTGAGATTCGGAGACTCGACCTCTTGCCTGAATGCCTGCTGGCATTCAGCTCTGCTCCCAGCAATTCGTAACTGCACTCCAATGTCCTGTGCTCAAAAGAGAAAGTCATTAAAGATGGCCATTTATGTAGTTTCAATACATTCCTCTCTTCTCCACAGCGTCAATGTGACTCTGAGGCAACAAGGCGAGGATATGTATCCAGTTTGTACTGAGGGATGGAGTCAGGGGACATTTCTTTCAGGACAGTCACTTTATACCCTGAGGGGCAGTGGCACTTCAGAGTGACAAATTCACTGTGTCCATTCTCAGGAAGGAAAATTGATGACCAAGAGGTGTTGGACAAAGTGTTATTAACATATTCACAAGTTTTTCAAGCATATTGCTCTCTAGAAAATGCAGTGTTTCCTCAGTTTTGAAGGGGTCACCAGGTGGACTTCTTGGGGATACACACACCACAGTCTATTAAAAGGCATTCTGCTGGCAAAGTTCCAGGCTGCCGTTTCATCTTTGCATCAAAACAGCATAGTCTGAGGATAAAACGTTCCTGTGAGGTTCCCCTTTGCTGATGTGGCTTTCTCTTTCTGGGATGAGGGGCATAAAAGGCATGATGTGATGATCTCCCCAGTTTTTCTGCCCACACTGTGCTGCACTGCATAGCAAGAAATGCAAGGGGTTAAGTCCCCTCTTGGCCTGGCCAGGAGAAGTAATGGAAACCAAGAAACCATTGGAGAGAGACAGTGGAGAGGCAGTAAGGGATGCTTACCAACAGTGTGGTCAGGGTCAGAGGGAAGAAGGGAGAATATACGAGAAATGGGAAGGAATTTTAGGGTAGGCAAGGATCACATTAATACCATGCATTTTTTTGAGCCCCATTTGGTGAAATAATCAAAATTACTTGGTACACTGCAAAGTGTGATGTTAACTGGACAAATTCCTGTCCTGAAACTGCCTTCTGCAGCCTGCATCTATTTTCTGCACAGGGAAAGAATCAGAAGAGTTCTGTTTTATGTTTTCAACTAAACTCTCCAATTTCAAGGTCCAGCTGGGAATAAATACTCATAACCTCATGTCTGTACAGTGGGGGTTACAGTGCTTTCCTGCCTCACTGTGGGACAGGGAAATCCCATTCCCTAAAAAGTGCTAAAGCAACCTAAAAACTGCTCAGTGTTTCTTGTAAATGGTTATTCTTTTGTTCCAAACCACTGCTATAGTCTATGCAAAGAACCCCCAGGTCATGAGTCAGTCACTACGAAAAAGTAAAAATCCTAGAAACACAGAATTGCCGAATCACAGAATGGCTGTGGCTGGAAGGCCCATTTGGAGATCATCTACTCCAACCACTCTGCTCAAAATCGGGTCAGGGAAAGCGGGTTTCTCAAGGCCATGTCTGGTCAAATTTTGAGATTCCAAAACTTCTCTGGGCCATTTCTTCCAGTGTTAACTGCCTTCATAATTAGAATGTATTATTTTTATGTTTAAATTGAATGCGTTGAGTTGGTGCATTCAGCACCTCTTGTCTTGCCTTGTCACTGGACAATACTGAGAGGAGCCTGGCTCCATCTTATTTACCTTCCCATTAGGTACTCATACACATTGATAAGATCTCCCTCAAGCCTTCTCTTCTCCAGCCTGAATGGTCCCAGCTCTTTTATGCTATCTTCATATGTCCAGTCCCTTAATCACCTTCACAGCTCTTCCCTGGACTCTCTTCAGGTAGTCCACATCTCTCTCATTCTTGCTAACCCAGAACCGTACACAAGACTCCGGATATGGCCTCACCAGTGCTGAAAGGATCACCTCTCTTAGTCTGCTGGCAATATTTTATTTAATTCAGTGGAGGATGGCCCTAACCTTCTTTTTGCAGCAAGGGCATGTTACTAGCTCACGTTCACTTGATTGTCCATCAAGACCCAAAGGTCCTTTTCTGCAAGCTGCTTTTTGTCCAGCTGAGCCCCATTGTGAGTAGTTGCCTGGGGTTATTTCTCTCTTTAGGGTAGGACTTGATATTTCATATTATCATCCCCAGGGGAAGGAGTCCATGGCATGCTCATCCATTTCTTTCATATGTATGAGTGTGCATGGCCTTGACAGAGTCAGTTTCACTGGTTTGGTGCCCAGGACAGTAGGTAGTGTGAAAATAATCCATCTCTTTTTAGCCTCCAACCACCTGTTACATAGCTTGATCCTTTCTCCCCCATCTCCTGCATATACTTGGCCTTAGGGAGTCTAGTGAACCTGTCACAAGCTGCTAAGGTTCTGCTAGAGTTGCTGGTGGATGGTTCTGCATGGAAGAAGCTTTCCTTTCCTCCTTGTCTGCCTTCCTCCCCAGCAGTTGAAGAGCTTCAGGGAGTCCAATTGCTTGTGGGGAATGCCACTTGACAGTGAAAGACTTTTCATTATCCCACAGGTCTGGAACAAGTCCTTACAGTCCAACATTTCACAAAGAACTCCTTTATACTATAGACTTCTTGATATTGATTTAAATTTGTATGGATGGGTTACTATCCTCTAAGCTGTTTTACTGGACTTTTACCCCAAAGTGATTAGATAAAAATACAGCATGGACTTCACTCAGCTAAACCCAGTCTTGTTCTTAGCTGTAAGAGACTAAAAATCAGTGCCAAAGTCTGAGAGGCTGACACAGGAGACAAGACTGTTGACAGAAATTACCCTCACCATTTGGAAATTACATAGCTGAGGTTTTTCAGGAGCTGTTTTCACCAGTTTGCTTTAAGAAGGAGCATGATCAATTTATGCAGGCATATTTTTTATCGCTTAGACCTTTGTCCTGGAGTTTTTTAGGCTCTTCTTAGCTTCTGGCTCCCAAGCCCTTGGGTAACCAGCCACCCTCAACCCTTCCCTGGGCAGGCTCCACTGTAATTCTGCTTTGTAATCTCTATCCTGGTGGTCAACCCTGCAAAGTCCAGTTTCCTGCCAGTCCCTGAGAAACTGTTACCTTTCAGCAGCAATTTTCAGTAAATTCAGCCACTGCTGGCTAGCTGCTTATGCTTTTCCCTCTGAAAGCCAAGCCAATGAGACTGGCAGTTTACCACCATGGAACTCTTGCCAAATTCACGGTGTTTCTAACTCTGTCAGTGGTGATAATAGGAAATTGGATTCAATAACTCAGGAGGTTCCTTCCAGTACTGCACTTCAGATGAAATCTGCTAGAAAAATTTCAGACAAAAATCCTTTCCAGACATCTCTGGTATTCCCATAATTGTTCATCTGCTTGTATTGGTATTATAACTTCCTTTGGAGTGACTGCTGTGAAAGGCTGCCAGTCATTTCAGGGTAGCTTATGGCAGTCACTCAAATAGTTTACAATTACCTTGAGGTATGTCTATAAATCTGAAAACAATAACAGCTGTATTCTCAAATGTAGCATCTTTTCAACTCACTGTAAGTGAGTGCTCCGACTGGGTCAACAATGTTGCACTGAAAACAGAATACATTTTCCAACTGCTGTGGCTTTATATAACTGAGTTATAAAGTAAATCTGTATGAATTTTTTTTTAAAGTGAGCTATCAAAATTCCCTATTTACCTTTGGATATTTTTATTTTTCATTTGGCCTCATTAGTATTTTCTTAGTTAAAAATATTGATTCCAGTTTTGCAAACAGTGGTAGCTTATTTTTATTCTTTGATCAAATAGAGCAGGTTGGGAATCAAATAATTTAGTCACTATATTAACACAAGTTTGTGATGTAAAGTTATGCATTCCATTTTGGTGAACTGTTTACAAAGATAGTTAAAACCAGTCTATTCCCTAATAAGCTCCAATACTGCACAGATGGCCAGACTATGGTCCCTCATGGATGGATGCCTTGAGCAGCAAGAGACAAAATCAAGATGCATCTTTTGAGTGGCACACCCACCCTCACCCATGGGCCCAGGAGCCTTGGTGCTTGGCCCTAGCATGAGCTTCATTGTGACTATGGTGTGCCTGGCCTCATTGACTTGACTTTGTTGCTTGCCCTTGGACACATTCTTGTCACAGGGAATGTGCCTGGTAGCATCCAGGGACTGAACCATGGACTGCCACTGGATCTGCTCTGCTTGCCTTGTTTTGGCACTGGGGGGACTGCACTCTTACTGGAGGGGCTGTTGTCCTTCCCTGTCACCAGAGAGCTGTCCCATTATACAATTTAGTTCAATGATCAAACACAAAATAATTATGTAAGTGAATAATCAAATCTTGTCCTTCCTAAACCCTTCTTAGCCCCATAGAAAGGAATAAGAAGGATGCTAACCCACTGCTGTGAATAACAGTCATGGATGTATATGATACACAAATTGCCACATGGGACTGTTGGTGAGCACGTGAAAGTAAATTGGTCTCAACAACAAAAAATAAGAGACCTCAGATTTACATCTTTTTCTGTAAAATTCACTGCTTTTTTCCTTGCGTGACAGCTGCTTAGTGTACTTGCTGCTTACTAACTGAGTGATTTAATTGTAGCAATGTCTTCTTTATAGCTCCTCTTTAATTATTTTTTCTTTTCACAGAGGTAGTTTGTATGGTTGTGAAGCTGGTGACAGTGGTATTGGTAGCATGGGATCTTTAATGTAAGCTAAATTCTGACATTTTCTCTTGCTGTGGTTCCTAATTCATAGATCACCATCCATTTGAGTTTGTTTATCCGTCTGCTGTATTTGTTCGCGTTTGAACTCTAAAAATTACAAAAACACCTTTAACCACATGAATACTGATGTTGCTAGAACTTTTTGGGTTTTTTGTTGGTTGTTTTTTTTGGTATTCTTTTCCCCTGGGTTAGTCTGATCTAATTCAAACACAAGATAAAGAGCTTTTGGATAAATGGCACTTTGTTTGCAGTCTAAGTGCATGCTAACAATTGTGTAACAGTTACCATAACACTGTTGTCACATTTATAATAGATCATTAGTGGGTAAGCATGGGGTTAGTTTAGCTTTAAATGCTGCCCTTGTAACATATTCATTTTTTAAAATGAAAATCTGAATAAAATGGATGTCCCTATTAGGCTCTAGCTAAGCAAGTTTCAGCACTTACTGGAATCTGCCAACCAGGTTTACACTAGAGAAACAAGAGAACTTTGTTTTCTAATTTATTTTTGAAGTTTTTAATGATTTTTCTTGGAACTACTTGGTCAATTGTTCTTGAGTGTCTTGAAGGCATGAAATTATATGCTAGGTTTCATTTGTTAATAAAAAGTAAATTTAGGATAGACACTAAGTGCTAAAGAAAGGAGACACATCTAGGTTTTCCAATGATTCATAAACCCACGTAGTCTTTTGTTTGCTGCTGGAAAATATTTGAATATAAGAAAAATGCAGAGGTGGTCTGATTGAGTGACAAAATGGTAGGAAATGCATTTATGGAAAAAGGAAAGAAAGGGAACAAGGGTAAAATGTGGCAAAACAGGACAAAACCCAAATTGTGGCTGGAATGGTTTTCATTTCTTAAGATAAATTCACAAATAAATGGTCCAGATGGGAATCTGTGATTAGAGTGCAGGTCTGTATTACTGCACAAGTAAAGAGTGACTCATTCTATGCGTTATAAAACTTCAGCTCCCAGAAATGAATACATTTTTGCTGTAAAAGTTCTCACTAGGCTGATGGTTGGCAGAGTTCTCAGCCCAGGAGAAGAGTGCTTAGTATTTAATTTCTGTATCTGACGCAGGCCTGTTTGGGAGAAAAGGATGGACCACTCTGCCCGAGGATGGGGTGCAAAATGGCCGTTTATTAAAATGGGAGCCTGACTTATAAAGGGTAGGGCAGAGAGGGTACTAGAACAGGGGTGGAGTTCAGGGAGGAGTTAGGGCAGGCCTACATCAATTAAGGAAAAAGGGGGAGGGGCGTTTCCTAATAGGGGTAGGTCTGGGAGGAGTAAGGGAGTAGTCAGCCGTATATGGAACAGGGAGACGTGTCGTTGTCAAGGACACCAGCTGACCAATGGGGGAGCGGCCCCAAGCCCGGGAGATAAACAGCCAATGGGGAACGAGTAACTGGGGGAACTGGGGTACAGTAAACCAATCATAACATTCGTAATATTTACTATTCTATGCCTATTCTAATACACTGACAAAATCCTATCTAATCAATTTCTAACAGAAGAATTCCCCTTTATTATGACTCCACGGGGTGCATTTCAACTGCTGCTGATTCTGCGATGGCATCCCTCTTTCTTCTTGACGATCTCTCTCGTTTCCACCTTCAGTAGGGTGTTTCTCTTATCCCGACATGTATCAAAAGCAACGTTTGGCTGGAACAATTACAGGTGTGTGCTGGTTCCAGTCAGTGCTCAAGCTTCTGTGTGAAAATTTTGGTGGAAGTTCTGCCAGTGCAGAACCAGCTGGGCAGTGAGGAGCTTGGTGATGGATTGTTCTCCTCCAGGCTCTTCAGGAGTAGTTCAGAGGCTGTAATGAAGTCACATATAGACAATCAATGCTATTAGCAGATACACCTCTCGTGTGAGTACACTTTCTGTGTTGCTGTCCTGCCTCCCAGTTTCAGCAGAAACTAGACACATTTCAACATTCCCCATCCAACCTCCCCCAGTAATCCTCACTGGGCAAGATACTGCTATAGAGTTTGTCTTTCTCCTCTGAATGCTGTAAACAGCACAGTCTAAGTTCATGCTCCTAGCTCCATTGACTAACAACTGCACAGATCAGAAATTAATTTGTACTGCTTGATAATCAGTAAGTACCCCTAAAAATAAAGCTTCAGTTCCTTTCCATGCACTGTTCCTATTATCTCCTACTCAAAGGATGTGTAGTGCTTTGCCTGACTTCCTTGCAAACTGTCAGGACCAAGATGAACTTGATTCTTGCAAGCAGGTGCCAAAATATGACATCAGTATCAAGGGAAAGCAGAACTGGGCACTGGACAGAGCAAGTTTTATGCAGTCAGTAGCTCCTGTATAATAGTTACTTTGTCATTATATTCTACAGAAGGTTTTAGTGTGCTTCCAAATGCAAAATTTTGCCTTCAAAAGAATAGTTGGACTGTGCCTTCTGTTTGTACTTCTTCAGAGTCTGTATAAACAGTCATTGATCTTAGCAGGGCATTTTTATTGCTAAAAATGGAAATATTTCCAGTTAGGAAAGCCACATTAGAACTTTTTTTTCTTTTTTTGTTAGAATAGGTTTGAAAGGAACCCAAGAAAGGAAATATGCTATATTTAAACTAAAGACAATATTGAAATGATCTGCTTTCATCCTTGAACTAATTTTGTGTTCCAGTGGTGTACCAGTACCTCTATTTTTTGGTTGCCTGGTTGCCTGTGACACTAAGATTTGCAACTTTAGCATCTGGTTTCTAGCAAAGTGATCCTAATTAATAGGCATTGTCTTTTACTACCAGGGATATCTTCATTTTTATGAAATAAACAGCAGTTTAATGTCAAATTCCTTATCAATTCAATTTTAAATACTCCAGTGAATTTCCTAAGACATTTGTGTTTTGGTTGACAGTCTGGCTGTGCAATTAAAAGCAATCAAAGATAATTCATGTGAGATTAATTACTGTAAATATAGAAAATTGTGTGGGGTGTTGCACCAACAAAGAAAATTTTAGCTGTATCTTCAATTGCCACAACTTTGCAAAGAGTTGATTTTCATGAAACTCTAAAAGATATAGCATGTGTCTGCAAGTGCACAGCATGCTCTGCCTTCCCTCTGCTTTTCTACCATGTATGGTCTTTATGGGCAGCTTGCACACTACGCACAAAAAATAAACTGAGATGAAGCGTTTGCTGTATCAATTGACTGTCATAGTCATGCCTGAGCTGTGGTTGTAGGCTCACAGTCTTCAGGGTCCATGAGCCTGTCCTTGAAGGTGGAATTATGGAGATATAAACTAAGCCTTGATGATCTGCATGATGAGAGATGCACAAAAGGATCTCAGTCTGAAAATCAGATTCTCAAAACTCTTCTCAACTGTCACCTACACAAGATGTTCCTAGAGATCATTGTTCTGTTTCAAAGTTATATTTCTGTGGGTAGCATGGGTTTTGTCTCTGGTTGCACTGAGTAGTCTGCTGTCTTGGCATTGCTGGGCAGATCCCAGCGGCTTCTTATACTTGACTTTGTCAGGTTTCAGACTCATCTCCAAGGGCCCATAACACAGTCCATTGAAACACATTGTTTTACTGCTTAGAAAGCACCTTTCCATCTATAGCAGTGACTTCTCTGCTCAGCAGCCCACTGGACACTGAGAAATGCATGGATGTCTGCATAGGGACATATTTGGCATGAACCACAGTTCATGACTGTAACAGGCACTCTCCTTGGAGGGTGAGATCTAAATCTCACTGTTATCCCATTTTTCCCTAGCCACCCGGGATCAAAATGAGGTTTCACTCATATGTCAACTGCCATGGAAACCTCCAGAAAATGAGAACTGTTAGTTAGAATCCAATCTAAAGTGGCTCTTGAATTCGTGTCCTGCTATGATCATGTCATACAAAATGAGATTTGATCAGACCATAGGTTGCTGCCATAGACTAACCTAGGTTTTGATACTGCTTCTCAGGTACTACTTGTTGATGTTAGGTCAGAACAACCTTTTCTGTAATTTCCTTTTCTCTGAGAGACTGTATGACCTTGAGGGTGCTATGCATAATGAAGTTCTTTCATACAGTTAGGACTTTATGATGACCACTTCAAAAAACCCCCCCACTTTGCATTCCCTGCTTTTTCCAGTGTTTTCAGAACTATCTTCATCTAGTTTCATGTTGCTGAGGCTCAGGACAAGGAGTCCGTTCTCTCTTATCCTGTTGCCTTGTAATTAATTTCTCATTTTCCAGGCTAAATTTTAGTTCTTGGATCTCCAATATCACACATTTCTCACTGATTTTGTTCAGCTCACTTGTAACTTCAGATGTTCTGTAAAACTGTAGTTGTGCTTACAGTATCTCCACAACCTTAGGAATGTTGCACAAAAGTTATCTTTGTCCCAGATCTTGATTTTTTTTTTGTGTGGTACTTTGCAGCATGATAGTTATAATCTGGGGCAACAAAAATATTTTTGTTTTGTTATTGTTTTTTATTTTAGCCTGCTTCTATCTAACAGTCCAAAAGTCATTTTAGGCACTGCTGTAAATCTCATCAGTTGCCAAAGTGGATCTTTTAGCTGTCTAAACACCTTTTAAAATCTGATTGCATTTGAATTGTTTGCCCTTTCTGCTAAAAGAGCCAAAAGGTCTTTATCTATTGCCAGCTTCTCTTGATTACTTTGTAGACCTCATTTTATTTTCAGGAATCATATACCTATAAATCAAGAAGACAAATTAGTGCAACTTCCTAATTATCCTGCTTCTGCTACCCTATTTGTCCACAAAGACATTCATAAAATAATAGCCCACTATTTAAATTTAATTCCTGTCTTCACAGCTGTAATGGATGGTGCTTGGTTGCCCCAAATCAATAATATCTATTTAGAAGTCTCATATCACCAAATAACTACATGGAATAACAATCAGAATAATTTAATTTAAATGGATACAATTAGTATACTGGAGATGAAGCTATTAAATAAAGTCCATTGATTGTTTATCAGGCACTGAAGTGAGATAATTTAAGCATTCTCACTGATAAAGGTGATAGATAAATTGCCAGCATATTAGTATGCAGCTACTACATCTAATATTAATTAATAATTTAGCTTACTTTTAAATGTCAGTGACAAAGGTAAGGAGAAAGACTTATCTGAGATTTTTACCTCAAAACTAACTCCAGGACCCTGCAGACGCTTGACTGACAGACACAGGAGTGCTAAAAGAGTAAGAATTTTTTTCTTCTAGAAGTTATAGTCTGTGTATGGAAACCCAATGGATTCAATATATAAAGAACCTTTTGAGTAAATATCCCGGATAAGCAGGAATGTTTCAAATGCATGTTTTATGTATCGAAACACATATATTTTTCCCCTTGTCAAAAACATCTCTTATAGAATCATTAAGGTTGGAAAAGACCTTTGAGATCATCAAGTCCAGCCATCAGTGTAGCACCACATGTTCACCATTAAACCATGTCCTCAAGTGCTGTATCCAGTTTTTTTGAACACTTTCAGGGATGGTGATTCCACTACTTACCAGGCAGTCTGTTCTAAAGCTTTTCAAGTCTTTCCATGAAAAAAAATTCCTAGTATATAATCTAAACCTTCCCTGGTACAAACTTAAGGCCATTTCCTCTCATTCCGTAGAAGGAACTTTGATTTTTCAAATGACCAAATATTTAAAGTTCAGGGTTCTTTCAACCCCAAACTAATGAAAACTGATAAAAATCCTTCCATCTGTTCTAAAACAACTCCAAAACCAATTTTATATATACTAAATTCTAGAAATATAAAGACAGAGCTAAGGTCATTATAAAAAGCGTTTACTGAACCTTTACAAAACCTTCCATGCTTTTTTCTTGTGAAACTTTATTCGTTATAATAGCAATGCTTCTCTGAGGAGCTTGTGAGATCAGACTCTCAGCTGCCACACTTTTTGTCCCAAAGTTGGCTCATGTTTAAGGACATTTGCTTGCCAAGCAATTCAGTTTTTCTTTTTACTCTGAGAAGGTGAAGAAGATCAGGAAGACCCTGGATCTCATTCAGTTTCTGCTCAAGTTATTAGAAAAATTCCCACTAACTCAGACAGCAGAGGAACAAAAAAAAAAAAACAGGAGAAACTTCATCAGCTTTTTCATGGGTTCTGGAGCAGGCCATGGGTCAGGTGGTGGGACTGGGGGAGAAAGTTGCTGTCTCTTACCAGCATTGCTTTGTGACGGGCACCCCTTACAGGAATACTGAGAATTTTGAAGTCATTGAATCAATTATTTATAGGAAATCATTTGCTGTGTCTAGTCATTCCCTAAAACACTCAAATGCATGTCTCTAATGCGGTTATAAAGCTGTGATGAGGACAGCTGTTAGGAAAAGTCATCAGTGTATAAAAGGGCAGATGATTTGAGCTGGCTGAAGACTGATTTGCATGGTTCTTTTGAGGAATACCTCTACAGAAGAATACCCTTTTTCCTTGCACTTGATATTGAAAATAAGAATTCCCAGGTGCTAAAAAACCCTTCCCTAATTTCTTTGTTTCAATTCCCTTCCCTTCACATTTTCTGTTTGCCATAAACAAAGAAAAGGGGTGGGAAATAAAAAATAAATAATTTTTGCCTCTTATGTTACTGACATCTTGAAATTTCTGATTTTTATTTCAGGATCTCATTCCTTTGACAATTTCAATTTAACTGGAAAGAAACAGCTGAAATAAGCTGAGAGGGTTATTTACCTCCAAGCAAGGGCAAGATCCTTTCTTTGTGCCACTTTCTGCGGTTCTGTTTTCTAATTAAAGAAAAAGCTAACACGAGTAAAGCCACATGCTCACGGTGCATAATTTTTGGAAAGGCAGCAGCAATTTAAAAGTAAATTTCACACCAGCTCTGAGACTCATGTCAGATGCTGCCTGCTTGCTCTAGTTCATGAAGGCCATTTATATTCTAAATTTAAAAATAACTTGGTGCTGGCACATTCCATTAATAAATTAGGACTAGAATTTTATGTTTTCAAAGGATATGGTGAGGTATAAATAGATCTGCTAAAAACGGCTGGAACTCTGTTTGAGTGTTTCTCTTTCACCTGCATTTATTTCAAGCTCATGTTCCACTGCCTGCCTTCCCATTTCTGATTGAGAGTCTAAGTCTGAAATCCCTTCTGCATGGTGATAGAAATTTTGAAGACATTTTTGAAGAAATTTTGAAGACACCTGAGAGGATATATTTAGTGAACAGGACTACGAATAAACCCACTCTCCACCTCAATTAAGCATGAAAGGGAGCTGGTGAGGTCACCAGATGATTGATAATTAATTGCCTTTTGCAGTCATGGTGTCTAAATGCCCATCTAGAATATCTTTGCACGCTGTGGCTCAAAGGGCACACTTCTGCTTGCAGTATTTTTAATCAATGCAGTTCCTTGCTTTCTGGACATGTGCCTGCACCACAGTGAACATTTCAGAGCTCTGCTTTCTATTTTTAGGTGCAAAATAGTAGATATCTACTCTAACCTGACAGATGCCAGGAGAACTTTTCTGTACTTAAAGGATGGGTTTCAATTTCATTCACTTTGGTCATGAGAACTGGAGATCTGAAGCTGGGGCAAAATACCTCAAAAACTCAAAAGAAATACCAAAATGAATAGTTGTGCCCCAAACAGAAAAAACAAGATAAAATAAAAAAAACCCAAGCAAAAAAATTAAGATTTTCTTTTCAATAAACCACCCAATTTAGAATTTTGAAACATTTAATTTGAATCTTGACTTTTGAAAAAGAGATCCTGTTTACTTTCCAGTTGGAATTAAAATATCTCAGAAAGCTTCTTTAGACCAGAAATTCTATAACAAAGTCCAATATTCTGACAATTTCTACATATTGCAAACTGTGAACAGAGTATTTTCCACTGACAAATTATTTTCAGAAAATGCATTGCCTGTTTGAGACATACTCCTCCACCCATTGCAAGACACTTTTGTCTAGAGTTGTGATACTGCACACCAGTTTTATGGACACGAGTATGACCTCTCAGGGAAAAGACGAGTTTCCAGTCAGAGTCTTTATCTTTTGTTTTGTTCTTCCTGGGCAATGCCAAGATCCCAGAAGGATTTCTAGCAATGTCACCTGTAGCAAAAGGCATAAATGTTTTATCTGCACGCATTTATGAATGGAAGCATTTTTAGTGAGTACCTATGAAAGAAAAGCAATGTCCTGTATTGGCTGACATAAGTAAGCATGATTTAAGTAGGCCAAAATGGTCTCTTCCCTCTTCATAGAAAATCTAAACCTTTGTTGTGCACATGCTTGAAAAACAGAAAAGCCCCATAGTCTTACCAGTGTGCTATTCATGGAGTCACTGAGCATAAATACATGTGGATGAAAATTATTAAATTCTACATGGCAGTGAGTCCACACAGCTTGCACATCACCTGACAGACATTAGTTTTCTCTTTAGTTTTCTCCAGGTGTTAGTTGGGATTTAGTGAATATTAGTTAAGTTAATGCTCTGACACTTTGAATGACTATGTCCTGGTAGATTCCAGGGTTGCTTACACTCTGTTTGTGATCAAAACTTCCCATCAAAGTCCCTTTCTTTCTAAGAAAGGGTTACAATTGGTGCGTCCAGGTTGTTTTAGGATTTATTTAGGAAGTGAGTACTATGTGGCTTTTTAATGACCCATTTATACTATGGCCACTCATTATCCTGTTAGTAAAAACATAGAATTCTCTGTGGAGCAAGTAATTACTTTAAAAACAGTGCACATGAGATGTTTAAATGCATCTATTTCTGTATCTAGGGCATATATGGAGCTCTCTGTGCCTCCAACTTGCATGTCTTGCCTTTGCAGATGCAGCAATGCAGTGAGATTGCAGCTGTGGATGGGGTTCCGAGTCTCTGTTCTTACTCCCTATTTGGGTTTAATTGCAAGTGTCTGATGATTTGCTTGCAGTTATATGCTTTGCTACCACTGGATATCTTGCTAAGTAATACACAGGAAGTATCTAATCAGCCACTGCAGTGGTTCCTCTGTTTAAATTTAGCTTGGAGCTCTTACGTCCTCACATGCAGATTGTATCCCAGATACTCAGTGTCTGGCTTTTGTTACAGCAGTTTGGGCTATAAACAGCTTCCTTTATTCTCTGTGATGTCAAGAACAGAATTGAAGGGTGTGAGAGGAAGGTAAAAAGCACCTTGAGCAGCTTTGTGTACTGCTTGCCCTAAGTAATAGTAGAGGACTGACCAAATCGTATCTGTAACATTTTGTAAAGTGCTACTTTTTATTTGTGCCAGGCAAAAAGGTTGAGTTCAGCACTATAGCACTCTCCATTCCCATTTAGCAGTAAAAATAAACAGATAGTGGAAATTTTCTATGTTTTCTTTATACGTAAAATGTAAGTTGAATGAGGGGATGTCATCTTCATATGAAAAAATCAGCTTAAATTCATATTTTGACACATTTTATGTGTCTGGTAAGACACCTTTTTATGTAAGAGAGCTCCTTTAATGTGTTTCTGAAATCAACTCCTTCAACAGCAGAGCAAAGTTACCTGAATTCTGACTGGTGGCCACCCAGCCTTTCAGGCTGTGCATGCAACCTGTTGCTACTAGCTGCAGGAACAGAAAACTGAAAGACTGACAATAAAAACCCCCAAGCAAAATAGTTTGATTATGAATTTTGAAACATGTACGTAAGAGGAGAGGATGATACAGAACAGAATGAAGGAACATTTTAATTCTGTAGGAAGTAGAGGAAATCATTACTATTTTCTTTATCTCCAAAGCTGATCCATAGATCCTTAAATCTCTAAGTTAGGGAATACAGTTACCTCTAATCAAACTATTTCTGGATCTACATGGAGAGTTTATGTTATATGCAAAAAAGTAATCATCACAACAGGAAACTGCAAGTTTATAATACATTCCTTTTGGCTTGTTTACTGAGGAAAGCAAACAGAAAAGGATGAAAAAATCAGAAGAAATCTCTTGGTTTTTACAAACATTTTAAGGCAAAAGTCTTTAGACTAATTTATTTGAATTTACCTTCTTTATCGAGGAAATGCATGGTATTTTATTTCACACCCAAGTAGTGTGGAAATCTATGCGTATAAACATTTGTGAGACTTTCAGAACTAAACATGACATCTCTCTAAATTCTACCCATTTTACTACTGTATTTCTGTCTTGTTCCCAGGCCCTTTTTTAAAAGAAAATGAACAACATGTTTTGAAGGAGCATAACTGGAAGCTGGAGAACAAGCAAAGGGATGGGTTTTTTTTTCTTCCACACTGTTTAGCAGATGTCATGGACTGAAACTGGGTCTGCACAATATTTGCATAAAATCACTCAGGTCAAGTACCACGCTTACCTCAGTCCGAAGCAGATGTAACAGCAGTTGTGTTGTAGCTAACTAAATATGATGTAACAAACATCATCAGCTTGTCACCTTATCTGGGATGCAGGCTCAGTACATAGAACATGCTTTATTTCAGAGGCACCTATTGAATTCAATCTTGATAAGCTCCTGCTTGGGGTTGCCTGCTGGTTTTGTCAGCAAATGTGTGTAATTTTCTTATCAGCACAAAACTCATCTCTGGAGCCAGAGCTGAAGAGTCTGGACCAGAGTATCTCATCAAATTAATAAAGACGGCATTAATAATACACTGCTACTTTTAATAGTAATACAATAATGTAGTAGTGTTGGTGGTGGTAATAGGAGTATTGGCAATAATTTATAACAATAAGAAAAAGAGCCTTTTGCAGAATCATAGTGATGCGGATTATTTTAAAAAGGAAATTTGAATAATTTTTGACAAGATTCTACAAAATTCCCAAGAGTTATGCCTAGAAGCCATTGTGTATAACCATGTGCAGTTTAGACAGGGATGTGGCTCTCTCTTTCCTGTGCTTTTAGGGGGAAGCCTATTAGTGGGTTTTAAAAGAAGTGCATTATTCAGTGCTCTCTCTCTTCTCTCTCTGCAGTAACAAGCTGAACCATTTCAACCAGGCAAACTACTTCCTTTCTCTTTGACAAACTGTGAGGGTGCTATACATAGTTTCTGTATGAGAAATGTAGCTTGAGTCAGATCAAATGCTTGCCAGCTCTTTGTAAGGTATCGTTCCATTTCTATCCTCTAGTCCAGCATCCTGAGTGTTTCTCTAACTGCTGGAGGGAATGGGCACAACACTGCTTGCTGCAGAAGTGGGTGCTAGATGATGGAGAAAAACAAATGGAGCCATTTTCATTTCCATTGAAAATACATTGTTTCAATTTTCCCAGAGAAGCTGTTCTGCCAACATCTCTATAAATAAAACCTAAACAGTGTAATGACACTGTTATTAAGTGGAATACAGTCCTTGCATTGCATTTTCTTCATTGTTACTTCTGCTTAAAAAGGAGAGCGGCTGCAGACACACTAGAAAGTTACAGCCACATCCTTCTACGTCCTTAACATCCTGTGCTGAAGTCAATTGTTCCCTTTGCCAGACATAGGACTCAGAACAAGGATCTGTGCAGCTTTGTTAACTTTTCATTCTTTGTTCAATACTGATGTATGTATTTGTGTGTCTGGAGAGCTGGTTTACTCTGTGCCATTGCTACAAAATTCTAACACCAGTCAACTCTCTGCTCACAGACCTTATCATTCAGTGAAAACCTGGAAACCCTCTCTGTAATGTCTCTGATTTGTAAGAAAGAGTATTCAGGTGATGAAGAAATTTGAAAACCAACAGGGATTTCTTCTGGCTCAAAGTTGCATTAGTTTTTGCAAAACCAAACAAGTCTTCAATTAACTTCTATACAGAAGCAAAAGAGCATATGTTTATTCATTTTCACTTGTAAATAAGGTACTTTGAAGAGAAAGATTGCTCAACAATGCAATATTTTTAAACTTTACATTGTCTTCAATATTGTCCCTATGTTATACAATACATGAAGAAACAATATGTTTTATTGGAGCAAATAATAAGATATACCTGGAAAAATACTGACAGACCTTTGGCATTTAGTCCTGCTTCAGGTCCATGATGCTCGTGAAGAATTTTGAAGGACTGTAGAAACAGCTCCTCTCAATCAGCCATTTCAATGGTTCTTGTTACACTTTTCTTGTGTGTTCTTAACAACTGATCAAAATCTTGGAGAAAAACATTTGGAATGGGACTGAAAACCTTGAAAAACTATTATGCGTGTCCCCATATCACATTTGTCCTTGTGCCTCTGTTTTCTTAGTCTTTCCTATTCCTGTTCTCTATATGATCCTCCTTATGCACTGATCAGACCATTCCACTGTATGTACATGCAGAGCAGAAGGCCATATATCATTTATATCGAAAGAATGGGATTTCAAAAGAATACTCCTTATCAGAGAAAATGCCTCTTCTATTGAGGAAACATAAGCTTTACCATAATCTACAGTTGAAAAGTTGTAGCTTACAGGTATATTCTGCTGTATGGTGAAAAAGTTAATCAGTATTTTGTTTCTCAGAGGAAGAGAAAACTTGCAACATGTGTTGAAAATTGCCCAGGGCACAAATGAATGCTTGGACATAAAACAAGAGACTTAAACATGCTCCCTTGCAAACATCAAATTATACTTCAAGCAAAGTATTCTGTCTCTGTTTAAGGTGAGAGGTTGTTCACAAAGGGAGCAAGTGTTACAGTTTGAAATCCCACAGCTGTTCTATTTCTAGTAATACAGTAAACCGAGTGCAATGGCTAGTGATTTAAATAATATATCTGGACAAAATGCTGGGGATGGACAACACAAGCAGGTTCAAGAGGTGGAGTGGCCATGAAAGTGTCATGCACAATTGTTCATACAGAGGCATAGTCATTCCTGCAGCTACTTGCATGCCTCATCATCAGGAAAAGAGAATTGTCACTATTTCTGAGAAAAAAAGTATCTAAGGGGTTCAGATCGCCACCTGCTGTGAGGTGAGGCTGTTTCTGCAGTCCCCTTTTGCAGTTTCTTGAAGCTAAGTTTCTCCTACTGTGGACTACAGTGATATAGGGCTACTGATTTTCCAGTAAAACTCACAGGACTACATATCCCTCTGTTTACCAAGTGTTAAATTTCTGTCAAGAAATGTAGTTTGAATATGCTAACTTTTGATGAAGTAGCACCCATTAGTGATTGGTGCAAATTGAAATAAATTATTTCCTATGTGTAACTGATTATTATGCACCAGAATCTTCCATCTTATAGGTTTCAGGAGGAAGAGGATGATTATTGTTTTTATCTCTAATAAAGGTGCAATTCTGAGGATTTTCTGGTGGTATGCACAACACTTTTAAATGAAGTGGGATTGCACTATAAATCATTGTGCAAAAACAGTCATTAAAACTAGGTCTTTAAGTAGCTGAGAACAAAAAGAGAAAACATTCTTAAGATGTAAAATAAAGGAAAGGTATGAGATGCAAACCGTCCATTATTCCTGACATTTCGACTGGTTTATTTCTTAACGTTTCAACTGAGGAAATTGTAACTGAAATAGCAAATATACATATATTTAGTAAAAAGTGTACACTCAGGTTTAATTTTAAAAGGATTGTTTCTGGACAATTCTGAACAGCCTTTGAGGATGAAAAGTGGAATTCAAGGTACCTTGCAATTTCAAAAGCAGAAGGCAAGTAGAAAGTTATATACTACAATAATCTGAAATGCTTGGAGCACTGTGAAATTGTTGAATTAAAATGAGTTTTGTTACCCTACCTTACTCTGTGAGTCCTGAAGTTGATAAAATAGGATTTTGGTTGATATCCTAACTTCCCCACTTATAACCTTTGTGACCTTCGGTATCTCACATCATTTCCCTGCACTTCAGAGATCTGTAAAACTGGAGTATGATTCCTTACTTTATAGAAAAATTGTCAGATCAAATTGTACACACACACACACACACACATACACACGCATGCACACACTGTATTTGATAGAGAGGTATTGCAGTGTAAGTGGCTGAAGAAGAATCCAGATAGATGGTGTTGGATAATATATCTATAGTTCAAAAACATGTTCACATATTCTCTCATATGAATATAAAGAGTTTTGTCAGCTTCTCTGTATGAACTTTCTCTCCTTTGCTGCCTGCTGAGTCTTGGTTTCATTTAGTATTGCATTTGTGCTAAGAAAATTGTTATACATTCCAAGCCAAATAGCCAAGGCTAAGAAAAGGCTTATTTTTTATATTGTGTAGGAAGGATCATGCCACTTTGATTTGTTCAGCAGACTTTTGTGGTGTCTTATGCCTGATAGTCATATTGAAAATATTTTCTTCAGTTGTCCTTTAGTTTTGTATTTACAGTAGTCTGGAAAGCATCTAATTTAGAGACTTTTCACATACTATAGGAATAAGGTTGGTTACAAGTTGTTCTGTATTTGCATGAAAGAATTCTGTAGTTTTGATAGTTGTCTGGAAGAGCATTAACTTTCGCGATTTCACATTAAGAGAACACTGAGTCTAATCACTGTTACGTGGTTGTTTGCTCCTGTGTATGCTTTCAACCTAGTAAAACAACCGTGATTGTTCAGTCATAATTGAAATTGTAATTGTAAAATGTTAATTTGTAAAGATTGAAAATTATGTGAAAATGCTAGCTAAAGCTCAATTTTATGAGTCCTTCATTTCTACTATAGTGTCTGCTGGAGCTTGGAGTTTCCAATAAATTCTTCTTGCTTTGCCTTCTTGTGGCTTCCCTTCAATTCTGCTCCATTACTGTTGTTCATATTAATGACACATTCCTAAATAATTAATTCCCACTCTCACTTATTGCAATGTATAGCTGTCTTGGAGAGAGCTCTGTATGTTTCGTCCTGTTAGTCTTTCCTTGGGCATACAGCCACACAATGCCAGCCAGCCCCAGGACTTAGAGGTTCAACTTTGATAAAAATCATGTTGGGTTGACTGAAGCCACGGTTTCTTCCTCAGCTGTCCATCTCTATTCCTTCTAACAGGGCTTGCCACCCTCTGAAACAGAAATGCTGAATATATATACATCTTTAAGTCCTTCCAGCAATCTTTGGATGTCAGGCTGTCACCTTCCCCTCTTCTCCCTTGTCTTGTTGAAGGGTAGAGCAGCTAGCTTTCTGACTCTATTTCTCTAGGACCAACTACAATGCTCTATCTCTACTAGAGGTTTTGAGAAGACAGGCAGATCTTCCTCTGCATGTAAAATTAAGGGGAGTCAAACAAAACTGCTTTTGCAGAGGCAGAGTGGTTACTGGCTTTATTTCTCAGCAACACATTTCCTAGCACTGTTGATCAAATCAGTAAGTGGGCTATGTACTTCATATGAAATAAACTCCATTTTTGAAAACAATTTTTTGGAGTTGAATAATTTCTATAATGTAAATACGAAATAAAGATCTTCTCTTTCAGCATTAGCTCAGTTTTAATACTATTTTTAAGACATACAAGTGAAAAACTCCAGGGTAAATTTTCATTGATTAAGAGCTGTTTAGTAGTCTTAATTGCTTAGTAGTCTTAATCCTTATTTAAACCCCAAACTTTTTAGTTTTCTTGCACAATACTTGACAGAACAAGACAACAACATTTTAAAAATCTGCCTAACAGAATATTGTACTAATTCAGCAAATTCTATGATAGTAAACATTTTATTATTTTTTAAAAAGCTTTTGAGCTGATCTTTTACATTAAATTCTACCAAACATGTTTCTCCCTGGGATATGACCATTTAAGTTAATTAGAAATAAATTGGCTGTCACCTATAAAAAGTGTTTTGTGGAAAGTTATTGTTTTTCCCTTTGTTTCTAAAGAAAGCTGGAAGGTAGATTTAAATCCTGCTGTGTTATTGCTTTGGTTCTCAAATAATGGTGTGTCTTTAGCAGAAAAAGAAATAATCAAGGTCTGTTATTTTACATTCTCTGATGTGTAGAACGTGCCCATGGAAAGTGAAAATTTAATTAAAACTGCAAATAAATCTAAGCATATTTAATACCTGAACTAAATAGTTGCATTATGCTGTTATTCTAGCACTTTTTTCCAGTTATGCTGTACCAGACCTAGATGAGCATTTATGGAACAATCTGTAGATCTGACATGAATTTGCTTAGAAGCTTGTAAAATCCCATTTGTTGTTTTTTTTTAAACAGATATTCATATACTTGATGTGAAAGATCCCTATTTGAAATATTATTACCTGTTCCTGTAAATGTGATCTTTGTTTTCATGAAATAATGTATGTGATTTCAAAGTTCTGTTGTTTGTTTTTTTTATTATTTATAGTATAATTTAAAATCCAAGGCTCTGTATTACTTAGTCAAGGATATAATTAAAATTTTAGTCAGGTTGGTGGTCACAGAAAGTGTACAAAAATAAAGGTTCTTGCAACAGTTGAATAAATATGGAATAATATGTGAAAATTTATGTACAAGTCAGTGCTTTCTGATATTGTTGTTCTAGTTTTTATTAATGTTTCCCAAACTGTAATTCAAATGCCATTCCTATGTAACTATTATTTTGTACTATCTTTAATGAGGAATGTATACATATAGGATATATATATGCATAAATATGCAAATTCAAACAAAGGTATTTGCTGGCTATTTAAGCCAATTTTGTTTATGCATAACTTTATTGGACTTGAATGAAGTTCACAGCATTTACATCTGTCAGAATTTTAGCCATGTAGTAGCTACTAAGTGTGCCGTAGCTATACATGTCGTGGTTGGAGGTAAATTCAGAATGAAAATGTTGTATTAGGCTACAATTTTGTGCCTAATTTCCTTTGGAAATGAATAGTACAAATGTATTTGTTTGAATTTTCAATCTCGTTTGAACCTGATAAATTCAGTGCCTGTTTCTCTCCCTTTCCTGTTGCTGTAGAAAGGAATGATAAATTGTTCTCATTCTCACTTGGTAGTGCTTTCCATTCTCTTTGCACAGGTGTAAATGACTACATGGGGACAAAGACAATGATGAAGCAGGAACTGATCCTAAAGTAGAAACACAATTTTTCTGGCAGTTACAAAGCTATTGGCCTAGATTGCCATATGTTTCTCAAAGCAAGATTTTGGCGATTATAGTTAGACTCCCATATATTCTCCTGTCCTGCAGAAGGTATGGAATTAGACTTTATTTCTTCATTTAGTCAATTAACTGGCCCTTGAAGGGTGTATGTAAACTGTCATTTGGATGAAATTCAGAGGTCACATCTGAATGCTTGTCCTAAGTCTGTCAAAAGAAACCTGCCAAGTGTTTTCCTGTGCATAACCAAGTGGGTTTTCCAGAAGGTTGTGAAGTGTTTATTTAAAAGCTTTTGGAGCTGTTGATCTTTTGTGTCTGTGTGTATGAATGTGTAACTGAATAAAAATATCAAATGCACATAAAACTTTTACTGCCTTTCTTGAATCAAGAGCAAGTAAGGCAAAGGAAACACCTTTAACTTGTCGAACAGGTCACTTATATTAATCTAAAGCATTTATATTGAAATGTTTAAAAATGAAGTCACCGGTACCAAAATAAAATATGGAGAAGTGTTTCGGTAGGAAGGCTCAGCTGCTCTTTCATAGGTTTATTTCTCTTTATTACTGTCTCCCATCTGGCCATAAAATGTAATGTCCTTTCCTTCTTCCTTTCCTTTCTCCCTCTGCATTATTTTTGAGGGGTCTTCTCCAGTTACTTCAGAATGAATTACCTTTCTGTTTCCAGCTGAGAGTAGGATGCTTGAGGCTTTATCTGACAGTAAAGTGCATTGGGACGCGGAAGTGCTGCCTTGGCTGGTGAGGGAGAAAAGACCCAGAGGTGGGACAACATAGTCTGTTCTGCAGAAAAGGTCTTTCACATAGCTACTAACTAGATGCTGAGCATACAAGTCCCTGAACTCAAATCTACCTCTGTTTGCTGAGCCATGTTATTCTAAAATAATTACAATGCTGATTGTGTTGATTGCCTGTATTGGAGCTGCTCCAGTTTGTCTTTCCTGGCTTTGATCCAGGATTATCCCTTGGCTTTAGTGGCCTTTCAGGCTTAACTTTTTAATTAAAATAGACAGTCCCAAAGGCCGCCTGAAATTGCTGTTGGACTCCAGAAATCATCAACATGCCACACTGTGTTGGTGGGGCCCAAGGGTGCTTCTTTGTGGGCAGACCATATGCCAGGCATGGCTTGGTAGCAGGCTTGGCAGAGACACAGGGCTGCATTCCCTGGAGCCTGGGGGCATCTGCGGGGCTGGGGATCGGCACAGCCGGGCCATGCTCACTGCTGCGCTCTGTAACAGGGTGCTGCCAACTCCTCATCCCCAGCCACATTGCCTGCACAGCTAACCAGCTCCCTGCTGTGCATGGCAGAGGCCCTGCCAGAGAGCCATACTCCTTATGAGATCCTGTGTTATAGCTCTCTTGCTAGACAGGGGCTTGGCTTTAAAAGGTTATCATTTATAGAAACCCCAGTATGGCTTGTGTTGAGTTTGTAATGGTTTAGCAGGAGCTTTGAATAGCTCCACTTAATAACTGTTGTACTGAAGGTTTCACCTAATTGGAAAACTGGTAGATCTGTGGCCCGCCCAACTAAGTGGACGTAAAGTGTCATGAAGTTAATAAGAGAGATGATATTGTTATGAATAAAAATACCAGAGTGGAAATGTCTCAGTGTGTGTAATTATTATTTTTCTTTTAATCTTTACTTGGATACACTCTATTAAAAGACTACAGAGCAGAATTTCATCACCTAGTGAAAACATCAGTTTTCACTGTCCAGCTGCATCCTCAGTATGTGTAATTCAATAAATGCTTTGATCAAGAAGCTGTCCTAGCCACTCACTATTACTGTGCAATATCTTCTCCTTGTTAGATGTTGCAATAGAATCACCATCCAAATGAAGAATAATGTAATTAAGTGGAGTGTTGGGTAGCATCAGAGGCAGAAGCTTTATTTTCTCTAGAGAGAGCTACTGTGCCAGAGCTGTGCATTTTGGTTGTCGGTAATCATAATAGCAACCAAAAGGTTATAACTTTATTCCAGGCTATTAAGAAATAATAACACCTAGTAAAAAGGGTCTCTTAGCTCTAAAGAAATGTATGTGTTAGTAACCAGCTGCTCAATGTCCTTTTTCTTCTCTTTGAACTTGTAGGGAAGATGATCTTATGTATTTAAAAAAACCCATATAAGAAAATCTCACTTCACTTTTTTTCACTTAAGTAAATGGACTAAAATATTTAGTCTACTTAGACTAAACTGTCTTTAAACAGTGCTAGATGTCAGGGCTTCTACCCTAATGTGTTGCAGGTACACATAAAACATTAATAACCAAAAAAGAAAGGAGCGGCAGTGCTTTAATTAGAGCACAAATGCACCATTTATTCACTGAGAGACCTTGACCCACTACTATGTCTTCCTATTATAAGCTTCATACCTTGGTCCTCTTGAGGGCTCCTGGAGTGTTCAACAGCCTCACTTCTGCTGGTGGCCTCTTAAGAACTGTGCTGCCAGTGTGACTTGAATGTGAATCAAGGCAGAGATCTTTCTCAAGAAAGGTTTTATATATTCATTATAACTTTGAGATTTTAATTAGGGTGAATCCCTATTAACAATCTGTTGGAAAAAGCAGTTGTTCTATTGGTGGCATATGCAATGCCTAGCTATCTCTAATTATATTCCTTGAAAAGATGGAGTTGCTTTTCGATACTATAGTGCTGGTAGCTGGTTGTATGCTAGCTTTGAATAACTATCAATCTAACATTAACAGTTTAACAAAAAAATAATTGGCGATAGAATATATTGGATTGTCAGACCTGAAAACTAAAATCCAGACAGTAGTACTGAGTAAATAGGTATGGCACAGGAAATACAGGGGTGAAACGATAAAGAAGTTTGAAAACTGAATTAATACCAAAAAATACCATGGCACGCTGCAGGGAAAGGGGAGAAGGAGTACCTGGAGTTTCAGTCTCTTCTTTGTATTATTTCACTGTTCAGCTATTATGTTTCTGATTACATAATATACACACTATATATTGTAGTATAACATATTGTCTCTGAACGAAGAGTCATGCACCTCAAGCTAATTGCTAAACTTCTTGGTGTCCTCTCTTTGCCCTCAGAGACGCTGTGTTCTTGACCAGTGTAATGACCCAGCTTCAAAAAGAAGAGTAGGGGGTATTACTGAGTCCAGTCTCAGCTTCCAGCAGTGGTTAGTCTAGCAACTGGAACATTATGGTGGGTAATGGGTACTGTGGGTTCCATATTCCTTAGATTTAGGAATGCACTGAATACTGATTTCCAATTTCCTGGACAAATGACCCTATAACAAGACTACAGTATAAAAAACAAAGCATCCTTCAGCCCTGACATTCATATCTCCCTAATAATTTGCAAGCAGGACACTCTACTGTAGTAAACAAAGGTGTAAGATGTTAACAAAGTTTAAAGTTTGTGGCAGAAAAATTCAGAGGAAAATTAAAACTTGCTGTGTTTGGTTTTTCTGGTTGTTTGTTTGGGTTTTTTGTTTGTTTTTTTTTAAACAGTGAGCATAATCAGACTGTAGAATAACTAGATGAGAATTTTAGTGGATTTTACTGGAAACTTGAAAATTGGCATCGAATATTTTACCAAAAACCGCGCTTGAGGTCTATCACAGCTATTGAGATTTGAAGCAATAATTAATTCAGGGAAGTCCCATGACCTGTCAGACTAGATGATCACAATGGTCACTTCTGGCTTTAAAGTCTGTGAAGTTCCCGGCTTCTGTGCTGTGAATGCCAATGAGACTGCCAATTAGAGTGCTTTTTTTTTTTTTTTTTGATGTGGACACGTGTTCACTGGGAGCCAGGCTGAGACTACTAAATTAATTTTAAGGTCATTAAAATGCTTCATTCCCTGAATAATGATTGCCACAAAACCCAATCAGAATGTAAAAGAGGAAACATCTTATTCTTGGAACAAAAAAATAAGCATAAGGTAGTAGTATAAACATAATACAGCTTTTTTTACTGTCTCATTCTTTCCCATCAGGCCATATATAACATGGCTAATAATTCATTTAACTGTAATTTTTATTCCTTAGAATAGAAAGAACATTACTAAGACAGTGCTTGGCAGGGAAGGTTTTAATGCAAAAGGCAAGGATGAAATACCTAAGTAGTGGTTGATCCCTGATCTCATGGGAGAGAGGATGTCTATTCAGAAGACAGAGACAAATATGAATAGTAAATCATCTTTAGTCTGGATGTTTTCTCCATTTCAGGTGCATGGCTCTGTTTTCACTAAAGTCAGCGGATCCATAATTTCTTTCTATATTATTAGCAAGTTTGTAATTAAAAAAAAGGCATGAAATACATGTTTGGAATTAAAGGAGACAAAAAGGGGAAATGGGTTCTGAGTAACTGGGGGCTTTGCACATTAATTAATATAGATGTTTAGAAACATGAGATTAGTGACTGTATTATGTCTCTGGTGGGGGAAGCACGGCTCTGTTGCAAGCCATGATGGTGGCATCATACTTCAGGTGCAGCACAGGGCTGTGAGCATTATTTTCATGTTTGTTTTTGCATTAGTTATACCAGAGAGTGCTTGAGTGCTTGATACCAGCAGGTGATCATAGTAGAATTTCAGCTACGATTGTATGGAGTTTCATATAAAGCGCCCTGAGGTGTGAAGGTGGAAGGTTCAGTCCTGCTCAAAACTGAAATAAAGTCAATACTATTCTTTTAGTGGTAAGATATGGGTATCCAGCTCAGGGACCCTCAACATAAGGACATGGACTTGCTGTTCTGTGTCCAGAGGAGGATCGTGAAGATGCTCAGAGGGCTGGAGCACATCCATCCTGTGATGATACAGGTGGTCAGAGTCAGGTTTGTTCAGCCTGGAGAACAGAAGGCTGTGGGGAGACCTTATATAGCACCATCCAATATCTAAAGGGGGCCTACAACAGAGGGGGAGAGGGACTTTTTACAAAAGCATGTAGTGACAGGACAGGGGAAAATGTCTTTAAACTGAAAGACGGTGGGTTTGGATTAGATATCAGGAAGAAATTTTTTACTATGAGGGTGGCAGAACAGGTTGCTCAGAGAGGTTGTGGATGCCCAATCCCTGTAAGTATTCGAGGCCAGGTTGGATGGGGCTTTGAACAACTTGGTCTGTTGTAGGGTGTCCCTGCCTATGGCTATGGGGTTGGAACCAGATGGTCCCTTCAACCCAAAGCAGTCTATGATCTATGAATTAGCTCCTATAATCTTAGTATTATTGCAAAATTTACTTTTACAATTCTTCTTTTGACTACTAATTTTACTTTGCCTCTCTGATATAATGTAAGGAGCACAGTGGGAAGGCCATATTAAATTAGAATACCAGCTTTTCTGTATTTGGTGGAGGTCTATACTCTGATATGGTACATTGCAAGGTTAGTTTTTCTGTTTATTTGTAAGTGGATGCTATCTCTGGGGCTCAGTTTCTGCAATGCAATCTCTCCTCTTTAATGAAGTCTAATATTATTGAGTGACCAGAGAAATAAAGAGTACTTGTGATTGCCTTGAACTTGGCAAACTCCAACTTGCAATATGCTTGCTCCTCGAAGCCTGTTGACATTCAGTGTACTAAAATTGAATTTGCAATTACTGGCTAAGAAAAGCATCCCCGGTATTTTTAAAATTATACTCCCTTAGCACAATAGGGCCATTCACTTTTGTTTCATGCTGGACTGGTTTCTGAGGGACCTTCAAGAAATGAGACAGCTATTTCCCCGTACCAGCCATCTGAATGGGGAGCAAGAAAGGGGAAAAGTCCATGCCTTCAGACAAAGAGATTTCCAAATATACCATCAGTAGCTTGTCTTTTCCCTGTGCTGGATTCTAAAAATACAGAGAAGGAGAAGGCCAGCAACCTGGACAATGCTGGGATGCTGCAAGGAAAAAGCTTGGCTGCCTCAATTTGCAGTCTCTGCTGTGTACTAACTGTGTACCCCAGATCTCACTTCAGAAATCCCAACATGAAATCCTGCTGCATGCCTTAAGAGGGCTATCTTAATCCAAGTTTCTCAGTGTTTTTATCCCCGGGCTACCTGTGTTGTCTAGGGAAAAATGGGATGATCTTGTGCAGTATTCATGCAATATGTCTCATTTTTACTTGAATTGAAAAGAGCTATTTTAAAGGCTCACCACTTCCGATATTAACTGTTATTTTACCTGCTCATATCTTTGGGAATGGTGCAGAGGAATTTTTCTTTATTTTCAGATTTCTTTACCTTCTGGTGTTTTATAAACCACCAATTTTCTCCATGTTACTTTGTTATTAGTCACAGTAATAAAAAAAACAACAGAAGTAGCTTAGTGGTATGGATTACCAAAGACGCAACACAGCAAGGTTTGGAAAGTAGAGAAATAGATCACAATAAAATATATGAAAATAACCCAAACCCTACTTTCAGTGAAATAACTACTTTTCTATGAATAAAAATAAATCGTCATGAATATTGTCTAGCAAATGAACACTTTGTATTGAACATGGGTTGATATCCTTCACACACTTGACAGATAAAAATTGTTCATCGATCTGCTTTAATCATGTGCATGCACACTCGGACTGTTCAGAGTTGTAGGAGGTGTGCGTGTAAGTAAATATACATTAAAAAATTAAAAAAAACATTTTTCCTGTATGGTCAGAGGTCCACTTGTGCATGGATCCTTTGAAAAGCTTGGTGTCAGCTCAAAGAATTATTTTCATGTGTTCTTTGGGAAGAAGTGGTTTGATCACTTCTGAGATGATTTTATTAATGTTGTTTTGGAGTGGTGTGTTTAGTCTTTTTTTAAAGGATGGAAGACTAGTTATATTGCCTATATTGATCCTCTATTTTCATTTCAGCTGCTTGTAACTCCTTTTCGTTTAGAGAACTGATCTGTATTCTGAATGCTATTTATATAATAATTTAAATCTCTTGGGAAGATGTGATGATCTTATTTAAAATCCACATCTGTCAACTAACTGGTTGTCCAGATGCTTGTTTCTTTTGTCTGAAGAGTGTCCTATACTAAAATACTCCTATCTGACTTGCCTAGGTTAGACAATTCTAGTGAAAATAAATCAGAATAATTGTCTCCTTACTACAGATGAAGTAACATCTCATATTATAAAATGTAATTGCTTTTTGGCAGTACATGGTAAATAAGTCTAAAATACAGAAGCAAAACACTACTGTTACCCACAAATAGAAATGGAAATAGGGAACTCCTTTGTTCTGTACAAACATGGACTCCATCACACACGTAACTGGTTGTGAAGAGAGTGCACTTTAATGACATTTCAGCTTCTTCTAAAGAAATATCACAACCCTATGTAAAAAAATAATAATAAAAAAATTAACTTAATCCAACTGCTATTTTTCTAACAAATTCGGTTTTCATTGTAATAAACTGTAAATGCAATGTCTTTGGCTCTGAGTTCCTGTTTAATCAGTCTTGAAGCATCCTGGTGTTCTTGAGCAGCCAGTTATTTGGACATTGGAGGGAATTTAGGCATTTTATGAACACAGTTATTGATGTTCCTAAAGAAAGTTTTTAACCCCCAAAAGGCCTAGGAAATTGATTCCACTTATTCTGTGGCAGCATCAAAGCTGGAAATTTAAATTTTATATATGCAAAGAAAAACTGCAAAGTTTCACCGCCTAGTAAAAGTCCTACTCGAACAAAAATTCAAGTAATAATTAAAGGGAACAAGTAATTTCCTGCTTGTTTCTGGTCTGCACAACCCCACACATCTGAAAACACTTGGGCTACTCATGGGATTATCTTTCCACCCAGAAAGAACAAGAGTTTATCTAAACAGGGAAGACAATATATTTTTGATTAGAGGATACCTGTCAGGTAGTGGTAGGCTAATTTAATAGCACCCATCTGAAGGCAATTAATTTTAATCTGGGATGCATCAGGAAGATGACCTAATGACAATTTACCACTTATAACAGTATTTACAATCCCTAAGTAAATATAAGTATTTAAAGGCAGCATATAAATGTATCCAGGAAAACACTTTCCCACGCATACCAATAAACAAACAGCAGAAGTTCTCGATTCCACAAGCAGTGTTGGCTCCCCAGGTAGCCACTTATTCTACCAGTATCTTAGAAGAAAATTACAACTACGTGATTAGTGAATTCGTTGGATTCAGATGAGAGAACTATTCTGCTTACTGCACTTGGAATGTTCTACTTTATTATTGGGCTGTGGTGCTCTGAGAAGCCTCCAATCATTCTAATGCTGTCTCTCAACTTTGCAACATAACCTGATATAAGGTAGTTTGGGTTTATCTTTTATGTCTGTATCTTCTCAGTGGAGCTGGCAGCACGTATGAGTACATGCTGCTGATGCAATTTAATTCAGCTAAGAGAATCCTCAAGTCCACTCTCTTTCCTTACTCAGGAAGCTCCAACTCACTCCCCCTTGTTTCCCCGATCCTTCCCAGCATCTTTCATGAGTTGTGTTGTCATTCCTGCTTTCTTGTCCAGAAACTGAAGGGGACTGTGATGTAGCAAAAATGGGTGAAAAACTTGATTATAAATCCTCCTTGTGCTCACAGTCTGTCGGCACGGTGCGGTTTCAGTTATATGAGTTCCCTGCCATACTGTCAGGGCAAGTTAAAGAATCTTGCAGTGGTGTCCTCATTCCTGTGAGGTGGACAAGTTAAAAACATAACCTCCTGTTATGTCTTGAGTGGGTCTCTTCTCTCTTTAAATGGAATTTTTGGTTTTGCTCTAATCTGTTAAAGATACAGAGACAGATTAACTAGGATGCATTTTAGGCCTTGCATTATTTTGTCCTCTGAGACCTCTTCTGTAAGAGGAACAATTGATTTCTGCTATAACATGGTCAGGCAAATGGGTAGCAGTGTGCTTACAAATCCCTCCCATGGCTAGCCCACAGCAGCTCTTCACAAATGAATAACCAGAACAAATATGCTCCTGTTTGCTAGTGGTGATAGCAGGATAACTAAAATTCAGAGTGAGATTTTTTTACTATAGGAAGAGAGGGCAGTAATAAAGTAAAACCAGTTACAAAATGAGTGAGTTTTTATGAAAGCTCATTTCCATCTTTTACCAGTCAGCTTGGAGATACTTTGCAAAAGCTGTTTATTACCACATTTACAAGAGGAACAGGTTTTGTTCTTTCCTGTACAGAATAAAATGGTGTCAGTAAACACTGTCCTTTGTCCTGAGTAATGTGCCAAATTTGAGGCCTCTAAGGCATCTCATAAAGGGACAGAGGTCCAGCATTGCAGATCCCCTCAGATGGACAGGGATCTTTGTATCATGGGTCTGGCTGCAAGTCGAGAAAGCTAGCTCAACTTTCACCTGTCACCCAGTAGCCATGGTGACTTGACAGTCCCTGACTTTAACTGGGTCAGCAGGGCATGTTTCAGGAGGAGAGTACTTTGCAGTATATTCATTGAGGGAAGAGGTCTCTTCTGTATCAGACTGAATTAGAAACTATTTAATAAAGAATACAAATATGGGCTAATTCAATCAGTGCGCTAATGGTCCCATCCATCCGCAGTGGTGAAATGATCTTTATTTTTCATATCATACAAGAAATTGCTGGTCCAAGTTTAGCTTCTAATGACCACGTCTACCTGTGCAGATGAGCCAGTGTGCTCAAAAGAGGACTGTAGCTGTAAAATGAATGCATCCTCCTGGTCAAGATCCAGAGTCAGTTTATCATTTATCATCAGAGACACCACTTGGTACCTAGGTCTGCACTTAAAAAATTGAAGAGAGGAGATGTTTTGTAAGATAAGATAATTCTTATTCCTGTTGTTAAACAGATTTGGATTGTGGAATGACTGGATAGCTTACAAGAATTTAGATGAGATTTTTTCATAGAGAGGGTTGTTTTATATCTTCTAATACAGTCTTTTTATAAAGGACTTCTTTTATGCCTGTGCAAGTCAATGGTGATTTTGCTTGGAGCAGGTTTAGACCCTTCGTATTTGCAAACTTCAGAAGTACTTTTAGCGCAGAACAGACAGGCAGACAACTCAGTATTTGTTCCCAGTATGAAGAGAGCACTGAAGTCAAAACATTATTGTCAGCATATAATGAGTGCTCTGTAGTGCTGCTACACTTAACTCTTTTTGCTGAAGAGCAACGAACTCAACAGTCTTCAGTGCTTCAGAAAATGAGATCAATTTGTAAAATTTGCTATGAAAGTACCTATCAACATTTCAAAGCACATTTATTGCTTTGACTTCAATAGAGCTTATTTACTACCTCAGCTAGGGAAGGAGAGAACGTATTTCTCTGTAAAATGGTTATTATTGTTTCTGAGAAGGACTGCAGCCCTGATGCAGTGCAAAACTTTTCTTTTTTTGCAGGTATCAAGCTGTGGCCTGATCATGTGACGTTTATTCATGTGGGTAGTGCATTTCAGAAAAAAAATTGCCTTTAAGTTGAAGTAGATGAGAAGAGAGGTAATTAGGAGTGACATTTTGCAGGGACAGACTCCCTGACACCACAGGGTTACAAATCATTCCTACAGTAAGAGACAACTCCAGTATCAGGGTAGTTGTGTGGAGAAAGTCTACAGTAGTCAGCTTGGGGAGGGGCAGGAGGCATTGAGGAAGTCATACACTCATGGCTGAAGCAGAGGAAATCTCTTTAGAACATTGCTCTGCTATTTTGCCAGGGAAGCAGTAGATACTTGTGTGCAATGAGGATCAGGCTGTGTTTGCAGGCTGACTCGTTTGGTATGTGCTACACCTGCTTTGCACTTAATTTCTTAAGTGGGAGAAGACAGAAAATGTGGAAAAGATTGACAATGGGTTGGTGTCTTGCATGGCGAGTAGTGAAAACATCCTGAAGATGCTTGACAGATAGATGCCAAGATGCTAATGGCTTAGCACCAAAGGTTACCTTCCTAAGGGGCAGGTGTCCAGGTGTTTTAATCTCATTTTCTACTTTTTAAGGGCAAATGTTCTTAACAAAAGTGTTTTGAAAGAACAGATGGGGATTTCTCTGTTCCTTGTACAAATGGTGGATGTTTTTACTTGAAAAATTATATTTTACTATTTATTTACTTCTATTTATTTCTCATGTATTTAATATGTTGAAACACCGTATCAAAAGCAGATTTTTACAAGTTAATTTTTCCTAGGAACGTATTCCATATATTTTGTATGTATTCTTTTCAAAATGTTCCAGTCTATTTTTGAAGCATATATGGTGTACAGGATGGAAAATGGATGCCTCCAGGAAAGCATCACAAAATAATTTTCTTTATGTCACTATAGTTCCATGTGCCAGTTGTGCTGGATCTTTTATTGTCATGGTTTCATCACAGGGGAGAACCTGAATGAAAACACTGCTTCTTAAAAGTTGATCAACATCTGTGACTAATTCCCTGTTGTTTACAGCATCAAATGTAGTTCTAGTAAAATTACTATTGTCATGAGAAGTAAGACTTCATCTGGGTAATCATCATCAGAAGAGACAGATGAACTGAGAAGCAAAGATGTTGCTTCTTATATCAATGACAAAATGGAAGAAAGATAAAATATAGGGTATTTGGCAGAACTCCTTTGAAACCAAATGTTTTCTGAGGTTTCCTGTGAGCATTCAGCTGCTCCAGAACAGGTGCATTCATTTCATGAAAACTTTATTGAATTTTAGTCAGATTTTAACAAGGCTGATTACTACCAGATCTCAAGAGCTTCCCTGAAGTAGATTTCTTTGTTTAAGTCATGACTTTATTTCCCAAGGATTTCTTAATCAATGTTTCACTTCAAATTTTTTAGATAATTCCTTGCAGCTTGCTGTGGGGAACCTTGAATAAACAAATCTGTTAATTTCAAATTTTGTATCATGTAATTAGATGGAAAGTTAATAAGCAGAGAAGATTAAGAATTAGCTGATTACTATATTGTATTTCCACAGTGTGCAGAAATAGAAATGACATGTCAGTCCTGCAGTGTCCCCTCCGCCCAATCTGTCTCTGCTCTGTACTGTACATGCTGATGACTTGCTTTCCATTGCTAAAATTCTTTACACTTTTCTCTCCTTTCACTTCTGCACCATTTTTTCCTTTGTTATCATCAAACCTCTGCTCTCCAGATACTGTGTATGTATGCTGATCAATGCTGCCTTCTTTTTCCAACTTGCAAAGAAGCGCCACCACATCAATGCCTTTCTGTCTTCCCCTCATTGTCTTCAGATGCTGCCTTCCACAGCACTGCCTTTTTTGCCTTGTGTGGCACTGGCTTTCCACCTCCCTTGCAGCCTCAATGCCAATGATTTAAGAATGGGAACTGCCTCTGAAACAATCCATCTCCAAATTCTACCAGCCCTTCACTGCTTCACGCCATCCACAAATGCCTCTCTGTCTCTTTTCTAGTTGTTTTATTTCCCTCCCTCCTTCAGTGACTGTAAAGCTCTGATATATCTCTTACAAATAAAGTGAGCACAGAGATGAAGGGAGAGTACAACTACCCAGTTCTGGCATACCAAGTCCACGCTGGTGTTCATGCTGTCCCTGGGGCAGGAATGTTCCTGGCTGCTTGTTGGTGGCACCTTTCTGCTGCACTGACCTGCAGCTTTGCCCAACTACTATCTGTGGCCCTAACTTGTTCAACTCACAAAGCATCCTGTAGTGCAGAATGTGCAATTATGATTATAATTATAATATTAAATGAAGAGATGACCACGATGATCTGGACTGATAGTGTATGTACTTGATATTTAAGTATTTGTCTTGTTATGTTCAGGAAGCCAGTTTAAATTCAGCCTTCTTAATAATAGTGATTTGAATGTGGATTATTTTAGGCCAAGTGTCTCCTTAGTATACTTTAAAAAAAGGTGTTGTTCTGGTTCAAGAAAGAATAAAAAAGACACTATTGTGGTTCAAGAAGGAATAGACAAAGAGTAGTGGCTTTAAATTGAAAGAGCGTAGGTTTAGGTTAGATGTTAGGAAGAAATTCTTTACTAAGAAGGTGCTGAGACTGGAAAAGGTTGACCAAAGAGGTTGTGGATGCCCCATCTCAAGAGCTGTTCAAGGCTGTGCTGGAGCTTTGAATGACCTGACTTAGTGGAAGGTGTCTCTGCCCATGGCATGGAGCTAGATGATCTTTAAGGTCCCTTCCAACCCAGACAATGCTATAATTCTATGATTCAATTAATTTTAAATAATCATAATTGCACTTGTATTAACCTGAACTCTAGAAAGCTGTCTTAACAGAGAGATGAAATTGCTTTTGCTTCCTCCTTGACCAGGTTGAGCTATGATGATACTGTACACAAGTCTCTCTAACCACCTTCAGCAGACTAATGTCAGTTTTGTATTTAGTTATGGTCTTAAGTGACAAAAAGTGCTTCCAAAAGGGTATCTTCTGAGTATCATGTACCAATAAACTATTTGGAAGGGCCTCCTGTGATATGTCCAGTAGATCTCACTCTCTCAATGGTTCCATATAAATTGCTGAATCTGTGTGTTGACCAGTAAAGGTGTGCGTTATTCTGCAGGCAGAGCTGACACAAATATGGAGCACGAATTGAACAAGCACAGGAGTTTTCTTCATCCAACCTCTTTAAACATATGGGATTCATAGTAAATTCTGTGAATGGCACTATGGAAGGGCTAAAATCCGCATGAGGCATCAATGTAATTTTTACTGGCAGGAGAAGAATTTGATCACTAACTGACATGCCAGCCATATGACAGCACTTAAACAGTTCCTGTCAATCAGCTGCTATGTGTCAGTACCCTTATCTATCCTTTCAGGGCATATATCAATTTACATTATTGTCATCTGAAAGAGAGTACAGCATTACTGAAAATAAAAGCCCAGTCTGGTAGCCAAGAGAAAGGGAAATAAAAGGTATGTATCACTATAGCATAAACGTGTCATGGTAGGGTTTTCTTGTATTACTTTACAGGAGAAGCTATTTGGGGGAAAAAAAACCCTCCTGAAACCCTGAAAATGTGTTTAAAAATTTAGATGGGAAACAGCAAGAAACAAGAGATAGCTGTGCACTGGAACTTGAGGCATCCATCACTGCCTGCCTATTCTAACCTTATGAAGCTAATATCCTCATCTATGGAGATATCCTTCCAAACAATTTGCTTGATTTTCAACTGTAGCCCCAATTCAGTGAATCACTTAAGCATACGCATAATTTCAAGCATATGCATAATTTCAAGCATGTATTGTTAAGAGATTAGAAAGCAATTACAGCTTGTCAAACCTGTTCAGACATCACCAAATCCCTTCTCTTCATCACAGTCCTCTAAAAATAGCTGAATCTAGCCAGGGGAATGATTCAGAATTGCTGAACCCCAGTTTTGTACAGGGGAAAGGCCTGCATGGGCACTGGCTTGTATCTTCCACGTTTCTTTCCTTGTGAGTGACACCTGCAAGTGTAGGCCAGATTGCAGTGGCAGCATACACTGAAAAATCAGGATATCAGGGTGTTAAGAAACATACCTGGATGTTGGTTAGATCTCTGGACAAAACTTGCTAAAAAAGACATGCTTCCAAAAAAGGTATTACCCAAGTCTTCTTTTCCTTTTCTGCAAGACAGGGAAAAGTGGCATTTCCATATAATAGAAAATACTGAACTGTGTATTTTGAAAGATATTGTTAGATGACAGTTTAGACATTTTCTCTATCCTGAGGACAGTGAAGAGAGGGCAGCAACTTGTTTGAAATATTTTCTTACTCTTAAATTTTTTTGAGTTTGTTCAGATATGTCATACTGAATTAATATATTGAGTTTAATATGTTCATTTTCTTCCTGTTTGCAGTCATGTTTTCTATATAAAATAATCCAAAAGAGAACAACAAATCCCCCTACCTCTCAGCAAAAGCCAGTTCTATACTTTAACAGTGTCTTGATATACAGAATTTTTTTGGAGAAGATGGAGGTGCTGAGGGACACACAGCTATCTGTGGAACAAGCTGTTTGAAGGCATGATTGACACTCTTGAGTGACCTTATGTATGACTGCTTATGATGGTGCTGAAAGGCTTCAGCAATGCAAGCCTTCATTCAAATCGTGGGCAGGTATCTAAAATTGCTTACCAGTGGGTCACCAAGTAGATGCAGAACACTGTGGCCTCATTTATTAATTTCTGGTGTAAAAAATACAGCAAACAATCTGCACAACCTTTGCTGAGCAATCAACTGAATCACAGGAACAAAGCTGTTGCAAATGAAGAAAGGTCATTTGACTCACTCAAACTCATTAGTACTATTGTCCTGATATTGTCCTTATCCAGCACTGAGTAGATAGTTACACTGCCTTGCCTTCAATACTTCATCCCCCAGACCATGTTTTACAACTCACTTTATCCTCAGTAAGTTCCCTTAGAACATGAATGAAAAAGAAAGCAAAGAGAAATTTGGAAAAAAACCCCCAAACCTAATCACCAAAACCCACAGTTGCTTATATACTCTTTGGGTTTGGAGAATTGTGAAGGTGGTATTATTATTGTTCTAAATAGTGTTGTTGGAGACAAGATTTTGAATAGCATTTGATGTTAGTCCAGCCAGGGAGAAATGTAGTCTGGGATGAGGAATGAAATAGAGGGACCTGTTCAAAGCAGAACTGGCATCTGCAGTGAACCAAAGTATTATACTGTTACTGGTGGTAAAACATCAAAGGGAGCAAAGGATAAGAACAGTGAGCGCTGCTGTCTTACTTTGACTTCTCAGCTCACTCGTTGTTTGAAATCTATAACTTCTCATATGGAATTCCAAGAGAATTGAACAGGTGAGACAATAACTAAATCACATGGCAATGTGGAAAAAAGGTGAATTACAAAGCGAAAAAGCAGTGGCTTGTAGGTAGGAGAACTGCCTTCAGAATCATAGAGTATAATCACAGAATCATTAAGACTGGAAGAGGTCTCCAGGATCAAGTCCAACCTTTGACCGAACATCACTGTATCAACTAGACCACAGCACTATATGGCATGCCTTGGCATTTCTTGAACACTTCTAGGGATGTTGACTCCACCACTTCCCTAGGCAGTTCATTCCAATGCTTGACAAACTTTTCAGTGAAGAAATCCTTCCTGATGTCCAACCTGAAACTCCTCTGGAGCAGCTTGAGGCCATTTCCTCTTGTCCTTTCAGCAAGCCCACACTGATTTCAGCAAATCTGTCTACTCTGGCTACTACAAAGAACTCAACTATTACTGACACTCCGGTCATTTATTAATTTTGACTTTTGGTCACCTGAAGGGTGCGCTGAACCTTGGAAAGAAGCAAGAAGTATGCTGTAAGGTGCATACTTCTTCTGATATGTCAGCTGATCACTAAACCATACTATCTTTTATGCACTGGCAACTTGAATCCTAATCAGCAGTCTACCAATATGATCAGTTAAAGCCAAAATTTCAAAAAGTAAAATTTCAATGGCCTGAACTAAAGCATTAAGAGAGGGCAGGATGCCTCAACATTTTCTAGTTTGCTAGTTTTTACCATTTAGCAGTAAAAAGCCAGACACAGTCTCAGAAAGAGATAGAAAGTGGAATTAAATCGCTAGAAGGGAATGTACTAGATCAAACTAGAGGTCCATCTAATCGCCATCCTGTCTTTAATGCTCTGTGAATTCTTACAGGAGAATAAGAAGAGGTCAGGCATATAAGATACTTCTTCCTAATGGGTTCCTAGCTTCCCTCTACTTTCAGCTCTGGGAATTTCCCAAGGGAAATCTCACCCTCTTAATCTTTTATCTTGTCTATTTAGGTTTATAAAACCCCTTAGGGTTTTATAACTGTTCAGTTACCAGCACTATGGTGTCACCTGTGGATACACTACACATATACATAGACATACATGTGTGAGGGTGTATGTACAGATGTGCATTGGAAGAAATACTGAGTTCACTTTTCCTGAGATGAAACCTGCAGAATTTCACAGATCCAGTGAGGTGGTATTGCCTGAAGCTGAAGAAAATAATAGAAACCTTGTTCTGGCTCAGACTCTTAGTTTTTTTCTTCTTTCCCTGAAAACTAATAAACAAAGGATCTTTACCCTTGAGTCTCCATTTGCCCTTATGAAATATCAATAATAGTTCTGCCCACTTGTTTGTCCACAGTTATCTCTTTGTTCTTTTTCACTTAGGTCTTTAGGGAACTCATTTAATGTGCAATAGGTAAGAGGAAGAGAAAATTTTGGTAAAAAAACAATGTTGAAGGTATTTTGATGTGAATCCTCTTTCTTTTCATTGTTATATTACTGATCTTCACAGGGACAGTAGTCTAAGAACTGTCAATTTATGTAGCAAATGTTGCCTTAGCTGCTTTGTCTGTATGTTGTTTCCTGCTTCTCCTCTCCTTGCCTAATATTTTTCTAATATCTGGCTATTCGTTGTGCTGAAAGCTTCTCTCTAACCATAAATTGAGTCCAGCAGAGCCCTCCATGGAAAGGCTGCTCAAGAGGGTCTTGGCACAGTGATCCTCCTGTACCTTTCCTGCTGCTTTGTCAATGAGCTTCAGGGGCAGGGAGAAGCTGTGTCCTTCCTCCATGTATTGCGCCCTTTGTTCTCATCTTCCCTGGCAGCCTACACACTCTGCTCTATGCCTAAAGCCAACTGCACCTTGTCCTTCCACAAACTAGTCAGAGATCAAGAATGTCACTCTGAGATGACAGTCTCTGCACTCTTTATCACACCTTTATGTTCAAGAACCCCATTCAAGCACAGGCAGGTACATGATCATGAAAAAGAAGTTACCAGGAATGTTGCAGCACATAGAGCTACACATTGAGAAAGGGAATGAGACACCTTTGGTGAAGCCAGATGGCCTTTTGCAGATGCACTGAAACTTCAAAGTAATTTCTAAAAATACAGGAAGGGAATAGAGTACTCTGGTAGTCCTACTACAAGGCTGATAGACATGTCAGTGAGCAAAGGGTTACCTGACAGATGTTTGTGAACATTAATACTGAATTTTGAATGTCTTGGTATTTTGAAATCCAAATGTCAGAGTTTGGAGAAAACATTTTGCTATTGACCTAGGCATTGGCTAGACATCCACAAACCAAATATCCTTGTTCATAAAACAAATGTGTTGAGGCAGGCAGTTTAGACCAAGGTAAATAAAATGGAACTGACATGAATGGCTGCTGTTGAGAACCTCTATGTAATTTAATATATAGTTTTTACAGGTATATGTTACACATATCTATGTTTTCTACAGAAAAGATTGTTTAAGGAACAAACTCTATCTGAGGAGTAAGGATAGTAACAGGAGACAAATGAATCAAGATAATTTAAATCATTCAACATTAATGAAAGACGAGAGCCTGTGAGGCTTAAAATTACTTTTAAAATCTGAATTGTCAAAGCCAATACTTATTTTAATTTTTTTCTGTTTGCTTTTCACCTATGTAGTTTTATTTTTTTCTACTGATTACCATGAGAGGCTGTGTAAAACATGCTTGGGTGCCAAATCTTAAGTCCCTCTTATTCCAGCCTCAGTATGTGGGAAGCACACTGCACAAATCTTATTATAGTCTTCCAGACTGCTTGAAAAAGGGGCTGTTCTGCCCTCTCTTTGCCAAGTTATTCTCAGGTGATGGATTCTATTAAAGGCCATTAAGAGGAAAATTTTGTTTTGCTTTTATTTCACCCTGAAACTAAATGTGACTCTAGTCTGAAGAGTGAATGAATATTGTTCCTTTACTGCTGCTGTATTGTATGAATTACAGTATTTTCTGTCTCTTATGCCTTCTGAATCACATTTTTCTTAGGAGAGATGTCCTTTGCTCTGTGTGGATATGTATTGCGAATGAGAAGTTCCCTGTCCTCCTCTGTATACCTCTTGTAACTCAGGAACACTCTGTTCCTACATCTGAGGGGCCAGCGGGGCAACTCATGACATCTGAAAGAGTTCATCATGTCTCCCTCTATATCTGCTGGCACTGGATTGAGGAGCTCAGAGGATTGATGGGGAAGGGAGCAGCTGGTCTCTTCCCTCTGAGATTGCAGCTGAAAGCAAGTTAGTGGCTGGTATCAGGCATAGGGGAAAAACAAAGAAATGAAAACGAGAGAATGCTGTGAAGCAAAAAAAACCCAGCATAGAGCAGAGATCGTGCATTGGGAACCCAACGCAAGGCACAAAGACATCAAGTTCGATAGTGGTTGTGGAAACAAGTAATCGGTTTGGCCATTTATGCACTGGAAACAGTGACAACTTAATGCTCAAGATATAATACAGCATCACTTTTTCAGTTGCAGTCTACTCTGAGCTGGCCACATTAACAACATTGTTCCTGCAAAACCCTTAATCCCTACTTCACAGCCTACTCATTTATAAAGAGCAGAAGCAGTCTCTGAACCTTCAGGCAAGAAAAATTGTCATGAAAGTTACTGAGAAAGTGGAAATGAATGTTTTACTTTTGGTATTCCCAGGAATGAATAAATTTACTATGCACTTAGTTAACTAATTTTCCAGCTGGACAAAGCATGCACTGTGGTGTTCCTGCTCACATATTAACTGCTCTCTATACTTAGGGAATTGAAAGCTGAGATCCCCAAGGAAAACATTAGGGGAAGGCCTAGGGATGGAAGAAGTCCTTTTTTTTCTGCTTGAGTTGATATAGACATAATGTGAATTGCATAAGTGCCTTCAGAGACTGGCTAATGTTTTGCTCTGAGGAATTAATATTGCTTTCTTTTCAAGTTAGTAATTACCAATAAATAATCTTAGTTTCTACAAACCATAATTTTAAAAAATATGATTATATTAGTACATACATTGTAGCAGGAGCCATTTTGAAAATGAAATATCTTGTAAATGAAAGTGGGTGAAAAACCATACTGTCCCCTTGGCTGTGTTTCCTGTTAAGCCAGGGAAACTATCAATATGCCAATGCTTTTCCTCCAAAATATTAAAAGGGATTGTGAGGATATTTTCTTGGTTCAGAAAATTACTTGCAACTTGTTACCTCCTTTCTTTAGCCTTTGTAGGCTACTGTGCATGGTTTAGTCAATTAGGGCTTCATTTCTCATGGTAAGCACTGTTGCTATGGAAATTATATGGCATAGAAGTAACCGACTGCTGGTGCAAGTAAGTTTTTTGGAAAACAGTTTAAGGAGTAAAACGATCTTTCTTTTGCAGTGGAAGGAAAAGGATAATAAATGGGTTAGCTTGCTGTCTTCCCAAGGATGCAGATAAGCTATAAGAGGTAGGCTCTGTAAACCAGAAAAAGAACTAGTAGGTTTACAGGTATTATAAATAGGAGAAAGTGTACTGCATTTTACTCAGTTTTTTGTGGCTGCTATCAATAAAAATTGTTACTGACTTAAAAGTTAGGCCACCATAGGATAATAGCTGCTCAATGCAGTGATTTTTGTAGATATTCCTATAAAAATGTTAGCAAAATACCATTGTTGCAGCAACGTTTATCTTTCAAACAGGAAAAAAGTCAATATAGTGTGATAGCCTCACTGAAACTTGTATTCAGTTGCAAATTTATCAAGCACAGAAGGCACTACATACAGTTATTTCAAGACCAAAAATCAAAAAGTTGATGTGCTTAACTAAGTCTGTGGTTAAGAGAGCTGAAAACCTTCTATGACAAAACCACCTTGTCCTTGTGCACTTGTTGCTGAAGCTTCTTTGTTGTACTGAGAAAGTCCAGCTTGGGCTTGTTGTGATCAGTCAGGCAACAGCCTTGCACACAGGAGCAGGTTTCTCAAGAGCTTTACGGTGGACTAATCTTTACTCCGAACGGATGTTTGCTGCCAACATTAATAACGGAACTGCACTAAAGATGAGAATTTATGAGACTCCTGATCATCACGTTCATCTGCTGATGATTAAGTGAGTGTGTCCAACCACAACCTCAGGGAAGGTCATGCCTGGCTGGCGACTGCCCCCAGTCCTCTGCTGCTCGTGCTGTGTCCAACAGAAGACATAACATTAGTGCCTCAAGCACTTCCTCGTCCCACCCACAAAATTTTGGCAGTGAACTCATTATAAGCCATCTATTGAAACTGTCTTGTTCAGCTGATAGATGACCCACTGTAGCCGCCACAGAGCCTGCAGCCATCAGAGCCTCTTGTCTCCCCACTCTGATATCAGCTCCTCTGGACTGCTGCCAAGTTCATTTAGTCACACAGCTTTAACTTTATTTCTTTTCTCTTACAACCCAGTTACCTCATCTCTTTAGAAAGGAAAAGAGGAGGGGAAAGGGCAAAGGAAATTGAAAGGATACATAGACCCATGGTAATCCAGCCTGCATTTACTGGGAATTGTCTCACTGGTTCACATTTTCATTTATACCCAGGAACATGTTTTTTATAGTTTGCCTTCTTATCAACGTGAAAACCTCAGTTATTAGTGCCAGATAGTGTCGATCTGTAACAATCAGAATTTCAATTCTCTTCCCCAGTGATTTTGTTTTCTTCCTCCATGGGTGTTTATCTTAGAGTTCTCTAAGAACGAGTTGTTATTAGCTGAATAAGAACTGTGAACAGGAGGATTTGTTATGAGGCACACATATCGTGCAAGATCAGGGGCAACTCATATTCAGAGGGCCAACACGTGCATGCATATTTACTTCCTTTGTACCATTATTGATGAGTTCCTTGTTAAATGGACTCCTTACCAGCCTGTTTATTTATACATCTGAGATACAGCAGTGATATGCCTTAGTAGCAGAGGTTTCCTCTTGCAAAAGTTATTGCCTGCAGAGCTTTGAAAAATCTGGGTGACAAGTTAAACTCTGGCTTTGAATTGTTCAGTTGTGCACATGTAATGCATTGAAAACTTTTCCAACAAAAAAAGTTAAAATGCTGTTTTCTGAAGAGCCTTTTTAATCATGGTGTAATTATTTATAATGGTGAAAGAGAAGGGCAAACTACATTGGGAAGTGTTTAATTGTTTTCTGCACCTGGACTATAGACATAACATCAGCTTTTTGTTGAAGGTTCAATGCTTTTCAAGAGGAATAAGATATATTATCCAAATAACAAAGCAGCAATGACAAGATAATGTCAGGATAATGGATAATGTCTTGAAAATAATATTGAAATATAATGGACTGGTCTCCTTGAATGTCTCTAGGACTTAGATTTACAAACTGAATGAAGTTTTAAAACAAAACAAAACAAAAAACAAAACAGATTATTCCTGACTTGATTCCCTTGAAGACTTTTCCAGAGTGCTAAACCAGGAAACTGTGTTTCTATATAGGTTTTTAGTTTACAGGACCTTTAATACTGTAACTAACATTGCAATATATTAAACAGGCACTATTGCATCTGGTGGTTATGCATGATATACCAGTTAGTTGGCATGTATTTCTATCCATGCTTCCCTGCAAGAACTTAATGAGAAGAGATCCCTCAAGCAACGTTTTTAACAAAAACCTGGATAAATGAGCATAGCAGATACGCAGGAGACTTCCTTTTTTGTCTAGCATGTCTCCTGTTACACCCACATTACGTTTACCCACCACCATGAAATTTAAGTCATCAACATCATAATGAAATCCAAAATGAGTTATTATCAGTAGCAAGGGATAGATTATGGGAAGCCTAAAGCAAATAAAGAACATGGTCAAAATTTTCACACTTCTTAATGCATTTCCTAGGTCATATGTTTTATCTAGAGAATTATTAGTACAAAATGATTGAAGGTGCCTGTCAAGAAAGATTTGACTTTGTGTAGTAAGGGACAGATCAACATTAGACGGAAGGCTATAAGAAGATAAATTCCCCCATTAGATACACAGGTGTAAAAGCAAAGGAATAGAGTCTGAAGCATGTAGGATGAAGCAGGATTATCACTTTCCAAATTAAGGCTTTCTTAGAAAATGAGCATCCAGCGGGTACAACATCAACTTGTTCAGGTAAAGCTGGTACTTGCAAAAGGAGACTGGGTAGAAAGAGAGGGAACAATTAATTGTTTGGAATTAAATTTACCTCATATAAATAAAGATTTTCCATCTTTATTGTAAAGCTAACAATCTTTTTCTGCCCAAGAGGTGTCAATACAATTGTATAAACAAAAACGAATTTGAGACGCAAATCAATGCAAAGTTTGCCTGTATAGTATCTCTGAAAAATTGTGAAATACCAGGTTTTTGAGGAAGACTAGGTTAGAATTTAATAGAAGATTCCAACCTTTTTTTTCCTTCTTCTTGACACTGAGGAATCATATTGTTATATCCCAGTTTGCTGTTCTGATCACAGGAGTGACATCAGGCAGATGGAGCAAGAAATATAATAATTGTGGTCATGATATTATTGGAAAACATGTGGTGGTGCCACTGTAAGTAGCATTACTGGTTTTCTTTAGGTGACTTTCTAGAAGTCTCCAAAGATTTTTGTTCAGTTATATCTCAGATCTTTTGTCTATCTGCATTACCTCAGTAAGAATTGTGATTTATTCCAAGAGATTTAGGAGTGGACAGTCAACACTATGAATATTTTTGATATGGGTATTTTTGAGTGATTTACAACAGTGTCTCTTGAAACTAGTCACAATGCTAATTTAAAATGTGTAGAAAACAACCCCCTGTGATCTCATTGTGTAAGGTCTATTTAATCACACTAGGTAGACAGCTTACACTATGCTTGTATAAGGGTAAGGGTGTCTTAAAATGGATTTTAAAAATTTTTTCAGGAGGGGATGAGGTTCATGAAATCCAGATTTGGTTCATATCTTCTCTGTCATTCATTATAACAATTTGCTTAACACCTTATTACAGATATTACTGCTGGGACCGCAATCAAAAGCTTTGTGACCCACAGATTGCAAGTAATAAACTGTCTATATCTGAATAGGTAAATAGCTCATATGGGATATTCAGAAACAAGGCTTTGATTTGCCATTTAAATTAAATTTTTTTCCCTGTACAGAGGGGAATTTATGATAGATTCTTTTTAGTGATGGTAAATATTATTCCCTCAGTGATGTTGCTGTATAACTATTTGTGATTATGTGTGTTAACAACAAAATGAACACCTCAGAAGTGAGGAAGACATTCTAAGTTGGCAAATCCTTTTTGACAGCACAGTATTAAATCATGCATATCTTGCTACTGGTAATGTTTAGAAAGTCTTAAACCGTCCTTTGTTATGGACATTATTAGCTGATTAACAGCTTACCAACTATCTGACAAAGGTGAGCTATAAGGTGGGATTTGAGTGTGGAGAAGGAGTTCCTTTGTTTCATTTAACTCTGAGAAAGCAGTGATAGAGCAAGCAGTGTATGGAAAAGCACAGAAGAACCATCTGAATGGTGTGTAGAGAGCTTTTTAATCTGTGGAATAAGGACAAACAATTTAAATTGAGCTGTATGCAGGCACAGTTATAAGTATCTGCCACTCCACACCTCTAAAATCACAAATTGTTCACAGAGCATGAGAAAAAAAGCCAGTGATTCTAAAGTCAAGGGCAAACTCACAGCTGACTTAGAGTGCTTAAAGAAATTGCAAAGATTAAACTAGCAGATGATCTGATAACCCACAGTAGTTGATGCTTCATCATTAACTTCATTTTTAAAGGGAAAATAGAGGATGTACTCATATTGTTTGTTACCCTTCCTTCTTCCTTTTTCTCACCACCCACAACCTTCTCCCTATAACTTGTTTGCCAAGCCCAATGTCGGTGCTTGCTCTGAGGTTGCACTTTGCACTGCAGTCATGCAGGAATCTACACACTCTCTTCTGTTTACAAACCACATGAAAAATTATAATCAGGCTACATGTCTTACCAGATCACAGAGAATCCATTCACTGTTCAAAGTTTTTTCTCTGTTAACTAAGGAGTTAGGTCAGACTGCAATCTTAATAAATACATAAATTTAAAATACAAACAAACCAACCAAATCACCAAACAAAAAAGATGAGAAAAGAAAAAGCTGAAAGGACGTAAAACAAAAGTGCTTTTTTTCTACATTTGACTCAACAACAAAAGTTCTCTGCTGCACTTTAGAGTCAGGTGTAGAAAGGGCTTGCTTTCTTAAAATACCAGGATCATGCAGCAGTTAAATTTTTACATCTATATGCTCCTCTTTACTGTAACTTTGTCATTAAAATTGTGGTCCGTCAAACGTTGTAATCTATAGGTCTAAGTGGCAGGAGTAATGTTTTCTCTATTCTACAATTTCAGCAAAAATCCTGGCAGAAACACACAGAAATTCATGTTTGAAACAAACTTTTAAATAAGACCTGAACAAACATGTCTCACCAACACCTTCTTTAAATACAACACATACTGCATTTATATTGCTTCAGCTGAAAACTTAACACAAGAGTCTGTGTTTTCAAATACGGTGTGCCCGCTCCTTTGAATAATTGGATTATGTTCCTAGAGTCACAGGAACATAGATCTTGTCAAAGTGGATTACATCCATGATCCATCTAATCCACGATCCTTTTTCAGAGTGGCCAGTGCCAGATGCTACAGGGCACTGCACCGCAACCTCATGCTAGACAGTTGCAGTACAGTCTGGCACCATGCAGGTCTCCTTTTAACTCTTAATGAGTGATTTTTTATTTTTGTTTTGCTAACATCAATCTTTCTTAGTGCTGTGGCAACAATGCTATGACAGTGGAACAAAAAATGTTGGTGAGTTTTGAAATAATTTTGCCCACAGAGGGTGTCTTAGTTCAAGAGAGAACTAAGATATTATGCTGGCCAAGAAATAATCTCTCTCCTTTAAATTTAGGAAAACAGAACTTTAATTAGGAAATATATATGTATATATATATATAAGAAAGGGATAACAGTTCTTAACCACAACTATATATATATATCCAGAAAAAAACCAAACAACAACAGAACAGTCTGTAACAAAACCACTCCACCCCTCAAACAACAAGGCAAAACAGTCAAAAAGAGGTCCTTTTTTGTCTAGTCCCCAAAAGGGGAATGCAATTATATCCACGGACAGCAGGTGGCGCTGTGGCACCTCCGCTGCCTCGCTCTCCCTCTCATGGGTGCAGTTTATGTTTACGGACAGCAGGTGGCGGTGTCGCGGCCGGCCGGCCGGGCTCTCCCCTCCGGCGAGATGACAGGTTCCCCGGCTAGCTCCTCTTTTTCTTATGGGAAACTTTGTAATAATTATAATCACTCACGGCTGAGCACAGTCGAGTTGGAAAAGGAAGAAAAGGAACACAAATCCAATATCCAGTGATGCTGGGATATCCAGGGTCTGTGTTCGTGTCCTTCTCGCTCCCGACGACAGACTGAGCTCCTGCCTTGCGCAGGAAAACCAGAAAAACCAGTTTTTTCCCCTCCCAGACTTCAGGGAGATCACAACAAAAGCTATACTTAAGAGAGATAAAATCAAGACGCACGCATCCTTTGTATCTTTTGTTAGCCATCTCCCCCCCACCCCAGGGCGTTGGCTCCAAACCTTTTGGAAGGAATTCCTTCTTGGGCTTTGAAAACTCCAACAGAGGGGAAAAGAATAAGAGAAAGGAAAGAAGGGATAAACAGGCACTTGAACATCTCAATGTACCTTTCATTCACATGCTTCACTAAAAAGTACTTTTGACTGTTATCCTCCTTGTCTCTGCTGCATCTGTCAAGGGTTTTCCTAGTAAGGTGTTTCCAAACATGACTGCTAGAGACCAAACAGAAATGCATGTGGTTAAGTTGATGGAGATTTTTATTCCATATCAAGATATTTGTGGATAAAATGTTGACTATATACTAACCTAAAGGAAAAAGGGAGAGTTGGTAAACAAGTGGTAAGAGGGCAAAGAATATATACAAAATGAGTGCTATCAGGAAGAAATTTTTGTGAATGGGGAAACTACATTTCCTTTGGAAGCCAGATCTGGAGCTTTTAATAAAATGTCAAGATGGTTTTTATGGAGATTTCATATGACACATTTTATAGCATAGCTATCTCATAAAAGCTGAAGAAGACAAAGACTCGATAATTTCACTGCACCCAAGGCAGTAAAACTAAGATTTTTTTCATATAAACCTGTCGATCAAAACTTACTCTGCTTCTCTTCGTAGAGTGCATCCTTGTCTATTGCAGCTTAATGCTGCTTTTCAGTGGGCTTTACAGATCTCCAAAGATGTATGTAACATGATTCTACAGATACTGATTCTTTTATTGGTCTTATTTGTTGTACTTTGTCTTATGGTTTTTCATCCCCTTCCCTCAGGCCACATGTAGTAGCTGGAGAAGGACTACTCAAATGCATTTAAACCTGGAATTGTTCACCTCGCTGCTCATGATAGCTGCTTTAAAAGTACTTGACCTCTTTAGTCAAACCAGTAAAAATCGCTTTCCTAGTTCAAAAACTGTGTAGAAGTTAGTGAAACAATGCTGATTTATACCACCTGTCCAAAACAGTCATTTTAGTACTGTTTTATTATTTCTTTACAGGATACCTTTTGCTTTTGTTTGGAATAGGAAATTCTCAGATATTTTTATAATGCAGATAAAACCACCATGAATATTAAGTGTATAACAGTCCCAGTGTGAGATGCTTGATGGTAAATCTCATTCCCTTCTCTTTATGTTGAAATGGATATGAGAATGCAAATGAAACTGCAGGTGTTACTAAGTTTCATCCAAAAAGGATGAAAAAAAGGGTTGACTCATGAATAAGGCATCTGGGCTTTAATATATACAGTTGCTGATCATTAAAATTAGGTATCCCACGTTTTTATACTTACATTTTTATACATATAATGGGGGAAATCAACAAGTATAGTCAAGGGCAAAAAGAAGTGAGTAAATGCACATTTGAATAACAGATTTTGCCTCCCTCTAGCCTGAACCATTAAAGAGGTAGTTTTTAAAATTTCCCTCCATATCAACTGGAAGATCCAAACAATGAAAACATACTGTCAAGTGTTCTCACTTTCTATCAAAATTCAGGGAATTTAGATACAGTTAATCACAGTGTAGAAAGCTGCAGTAATGAGTCAGACAAGGAAGTCAGAAGTCAGAAAGTGTTCTAAGGACTTAGTAACTGTTCTGTAGTTTAAGTGTTATGCCACATGCAAGAAGAAGGATGAAAAAGAAAATGATGGTAAATGACAACTGACAGGAAGGTACAGAATGATACCATACACTCATACACAGCATTGTTATAGAAGGAAGGTAGGTTTGTAAGAAAGTCTAAGCGCCCAGCCCAGAGGCAGAACATGTAAATTCACCTCCTGCTGCTTTTTGTCTGGTGGCCTATTGGTATTTCAGGCTTTCTTCATTTGGTCTGTATGAAGATTGCTGACTCTATCACAGGAGAAAAAAAGGGTACCTAGCAAACAAGATGCAAGCATAAGGGAATGAGCCTTTGCAGGCAGTCATATTTTTCAAGGAGTGCTTGTTAAACCTCTTCTTTTGCTCTCTGAGGTCTTCAAGAAAATCTACTATAAGCCCTATGGAGCCTGTTAACTAGTTCTATCAAGCCATAATAGAACTATCAAGCCATAAGGCTAAATTTACTGTATGTCTTAATCTATTGATTTATTATGATTATTTTCTTCATCAACTGTCTTGAACAAAGTTACTGAAATAATTCTGCAGGGTCTTGGTTCTTTATTACACATATGCTACCCAGAGTATCAGTCCACTTAAACAAAACCAACGTTGCTTTATTTTGAAATAGGCATCATAGCAAAAGAAAATGCAATATGAGGATGAGAAAATTTCTGAGACATGAGGTAAGGGAGCCTCATGGGATTACTGCAAAGCCTTTTAGATTTAGAGATGTGCTCGGTATCTATTAGCAGCTCTAGCCACAGGCTGTGGAGAAACTGCATATCACTCACTCACAAGAATCTGTGTGTCTATACAACTCACCTCAGGTTTAATGGCCAGTAAAACCTCTTTAGGATATTATTTTTTCCTCCTGACTTTTTTAATTTGGTTTCTATCTGTTCTCTTCTGAGATTTTTGCAGTCATGCCATGGTTGAGTGCAGCACATTTTTTTTTTTTTTTTTTTTTTTTATTTCTGCATTTTACACGATCAGAGCTGGACACTGCTAAATATGTTTTGATTTCAAAGTTCAGACCCAGCAGAGCAGTAACATCAGCTTGAAAGCCTTAAGTGGCCATTGTAAGTGTAGCTCTCTTGTGAACACCATTGCCTGTTGCTGCACTGAATGTACGAAAAGCCTATTATTTCCCAGGGTAAGACACAATAGCAACTTTGTGGTCTCAAAACTGTGTAACCCAAGAGTAATAACTTAGATTGTTTTAGTTTATTGAACACACCGAAATTTGTGCAACCCAGAGGCTAAAATGTACAGTTTAAGGGAAGAGAAATGCTGAAAGCATGAAGCAAGAACAGACCAAATGCTTGAAAAGAGGTCTTCTTAATTTGAGAAAAAACAGTCTTTTATGAGGGAAAGCAATCTTCTATAAACAAGAGTCAATAAATTGGCTGAGAGAGTTGGTGGATGATGAAGAATAGGTTATAGTGGATAGGTCTTTTCTGCTCTAGCATATTCCCCTTGCTGGATATATTCCCCAGACAAAAATCTCTCATATTTTACAGAAAAGAAATGAGTTGCTTCCGTAGAAACCTAACTAACATTTACTGTAGTTGCATCTTCTGGTGAACCAGTGCCCTTCAGGTGCCTGTGCTCAGAAATGGAAGGTCCCTATCAGCTATTCAATCAAATATTCCTAAAGTTCGGAATGTATGGTCCAATTATTCAAATGTCATTAACTGTTCATCTCAATAAGAAAAAACTTATACAACTTTTATAGCAGGAGAATATTCAAACTTCCATACATCAATATGTTTTCTTGTAGGTCACTGAAGAATAATGATATTTTCTGCTGCATGTAGACTTCTTTATATAGTGTGAATGAATTTTTCTCATAAATTTAATCCATAATCCAAAGGAGTTAGTAGATTGATTCCCACTGATCTAAACCCTAAACATTTTACCCAGCCTTTGGACATTCTTTAGGCAGCCTTGGTACAGACCAGCTCCCTTTTTATGTTTCTTTATGTTTTGGCACAAGTGGTTCAAGCCTATCATCAGAAACACCTGGATTTCTCTGTTAATAAGGCAGAGAAAGTTGGATAAAACTTAATCTGTCTGAATATGACTCAGTGTGTGTGTATTCACGTACATTTGAGATTAAAAAAAAACATCTTTTAAAAGAACATTACAATCATCCCCATGAAGTGAGAGAACAGGGAAAGCCTCTTTGGATAGCAGCTGTCCTGAAATAGCTTTCAATAGAAGTGTTGTAACTAAAGATATTATATCTACATAAATCTTTATTTGTTCAGGGACATAATTGCTTCACACATTAGATTTGTCAGTGCAACATGACAGCTTTTCCTTATTTGAGCATTCCCCAGTAAATCTTTATTCACAACAACAACTGAAGCATGACTCCAGATATTATATTCGACAGCACAAAATGAAAACAGTTTCACACAAAAACATCAAACTCATGTACTAAATATATATAAACCCCCCAGATACTAAAAAGCAGGATTTGACACAGTCATAAAGCTAACAGGTTCTGACAAAGAAAGAATAATATACATTTTTTTCTCTGCTCTGGCTGATTTGTAAAGGGGTAGCGTGGTTAAAAGATGGAAATAGCAGTAATAGAACAGACATCTTAATTTTTGATTGAACAGATTGTGTTCCAAAATGTTGACATAATTTTATCTGCCTCACCTGTGACATCTTTATTACTGCAATTTAAAACAAAACAAGCTTTGTTTAGGTCACCAAGAAATTTTACTCATCATTTCTTGCTGTATTGTTGTTCCTTAATTTTGACAGCAAATAATGGATTTTTTTCCCATTAGACAGTGTATTCCAGCTTAACATTCAAAGTCCACACGTGTTCTGCATTTACAGCAGTCTATATTCAGATGGGTTCCTGTTCTGACTGAACTACTTTTGGAGCTGGAGACTCCATGGATTTAGGGTTTTGGCCATCAAGCTAAGTAGCTCACATGCTTAACCCTAGATTTTTATATCACTGGCTCGAATTGCATTTATTTATAATAAATTCCCACTCTTCTCTCTCATTTTATCGTAGTGGTCTATATATATCAAAGCTGAGAGCACCATACTTCTTGCACCTTGAGAAGACCCATGCTGAAATCAGAAAATTCCCTAAGTGCAGGTTACAGAGGCCAGGAATGAGATGCCAACAGATGAAAATGAGCCAAAACCCATGGACAATGCTCTCCTGTGCTGCACTGTGATACTCCTTAGAATTGTGCAGAGCTAACCCACCCTGACAGTTGGCTAATTTCTGTGCTAAGCCAGTGCTTCTATAGAATTTTCATCCATGGTTCCTCGAAACGCTTCGGATCATAAAAACCCTTCAGATCATAAAAATGGTCCATTTCTATGGCAGGGAGGCAAATTCTAAGTTATACAGGCAAGCTATATGTGGATACACAATGATAAAGCTCTTCATCTTTTGTCACTCATGGTTGGTGAAATGGATAGTAGTAAAATTGCAGAAACAATAAGTTGGTTGGTTCTACAACCAAAATATGAATGCATGTGCAGGTAGGTGGTTTTGAGAATCTACTTTTAGGAAGACTTATTTGACCATAAAGAAAATTATTCATTTATTTATTATGGTATCACTTTTTATAGCTACAATGGAAAACAAATATTTTGCTACGAAAAGCTGAAATGCCATTGGAACATGTTGATTCTCCAGTAGTCAAATTTTTCCTTTCCAGTCTTTCTTCCCCTATTTTCTTATGCCATTTCTACTAAAGAAATTACATAATTTCCAACTGAAATTATAAACCAAATCTGAGTGCAGTAAAGGATTGGTTTTGATCACCTTTACCAAGGGTAGTGTTTCACAGCTATTTCCAAAGACCAAGAAAATTTATTGTAATTTCATGATAGGTCTGATTATCAAAAGTGATAAAGATGCTGACAATATAATCTGAAAAAGAGTTGTGAAAATTTATTAAGTCAAATAAGCGTTACTCTCCTCACTGTATGACAATGCCATCAAATGCAGACAAACCAGAAGTGCCTGAACTGCACATTTATTGTTTCCAGGTTTCTTAAAGTAAAAATCTGTCATAAAACTCTGGAATGACAACATCTCTAGCTGTGAACTTCTGGACTATTTAGGCCTGATATATTTTGGGAAATATGGAGAATAGTGCGATATCTCTTGAATGGCTAAAAGGTCTTCTAAATTCTATGCACAGTTGCAGCCTAGTGTTATAGAATGCTCGTCTATAAGGCAGATGACAAAAAGAGGTACAAGCATGTCAAGATGAACTGAAGAAGGCTGAAATAAAATTAGCCTTATTGCAATTATTTTCTCTTCACATGAGTTAAGGAAAATTCAGGCATACAGAATGGCAATGACTATGTATGCTCATGAACAAGAAAATACAGTTTATTGTCTCTAAAGAAGCTGCAGAAGAGCAGGCTCCAACCCTAACTTAGCATACTGATTTTTTTCTTAGAAAGTATGTGGTTCAGACCAAAATAAAATTAATTTTTTTTATTAAGTTGTGTGCCTAGTTTTGGTGTACCCTATTTTTAATACAAAGGAATTTTAGTGGGGCTCCACCTTGGTCGACTGTCTTTTATTTACTAGAAACTCAACTGACTACAAGTATTAAATATAAATAGGCTGAACCACATGTTAAAAGTTAAGCCAATTCAATTACATTTGAAATCAGCTTATTCAGTAAGTTAATTATGAATATTTATTATTAAAATATTTTCAACGGTGTCTTTGATTGGCACAAACATTTTCACTTTAAATTAGTTGCAGCCTAGATGAAGAAAAAGTAAAAATAACTCTTGTCACATCTATAACATGCCTCTGGGTCAGCCAAACACTAATTAGGAAATGAAAATAAATAATGGTTGCAGTCCAAACAATGAAGAAGGAAAAAATATCCCAGGAATAGACCTGTCAAGCAGACAAAATATTGCTTGATATGTCTGTAGTTTGAGATAAAATCAAATCAACCACAAAACAATAGGAAGTCTGAGATAGAGTTTATCCCCTCAGACTGAAGTATTGATTGCATTAGCTATATAACACAATCCTTTGAGGATGGGGAGGGAACGATAACACTCTATAGTATATGAATGAATGATTGAAACATAAATGAATGTAAGCAGTAAAATTAATTCTTGAAAAGGGCAAATTAAACAACATACAGAAATTTACAGAATAAAGCCCTCCCAGCCTTTTTTTTTTTTTTCAGGGCGCGCTAAACAATAAAACAATCCCTTTTTAGACATAAAGATTCTTCTGAATCCCCAAACCACAACAAACTATCTAGTTATTAATCCCAAATCCTTTGTTCTTCTGTTTACTCATTATGACTAGGGAAACTTTACCACTTGCTGTGACAACACAATGAATGGTGAAGTGAAGCCTGCAGCAAATCTCAAGGACTTCCCCGGTTTAGGTTGTGTGTTTCATAAGCTTCCATCAGTTTCCAGTTAGAGACGATGCTATAACTTGCTCTTAGTCATCTTTTGAAACGCTTCAATTACGACTTGTTGAGTGAGTTTACTTATATCAATTTTATTTCCCCACTGTCTGTCTAGGTCACAAAATAAGTTTGAAATAACATACACTTCTTCCTCTAGAAATTGCACTTATAAACAAAGATGGTATATTTAAGGTATCAAGGAAACAATCATGATTCCCCGTCCACCCCCTTCTTCCTTTTGTTTGTTTCAGACAAACATTTTGCTACAATTTATCTGTCAATAGCATACTTGAGGGTTTTTTTTCTGGAGAGTTTGTTGTCTGTTGCTTCAGGAATCATTACTAGACAGCAACTGGCTTGTATTAGTAGTTACGGACCTACTGTTACTGCTAGAGACTAGTGTAGATACTGTCTTTTTTATATAGCCTCTGCTCCTTTGAGGTTTAGGTTATTAGGGCTTTGTGGGAGAAGTTGCATGAGTACCAAGATTGTCTATAGAGTTCATGAATATATTTCTGTTGTAATGAACTGCTCATTTGTGCCTCTAACTAAGATGATCAAGGATTTTTCTGTTGCTGAGGCATACATAACCCAGAAAATCTAATGAAAAGGCCATACATATATACTTCATATTGACTACAGGTGTACTAACTACAAAGTGTATTTATTTAATGAATGTTACATACTTGCCAACCATATGGTAACCAAAAACTCTGCTGGCACTACAAAGACAGGCTATCACAAACCTAGATGAAATATCAGCTATCTTAACTAGAAACTGAGTAACATCTGGATTAGTCCCTTTGAGGTTTTGCCTTGATGAGGATAATAATGACATTGCTTTCTTTTTAGTATATTTTTGAACTATGTGCAATGTCAATGACATCACAAAGAGCATTTGAATTAAGGCAAGTTGCAAACTTTTCAAAAGCTCATCTCCACATTTTAGAGATATTTAGGGCTGCAGAAATGCCTCCATATTTCTTTCCCTAGTAATCCACTTAAGGTAATAACATTCAAGAAACTAAGAAGCATGATCCGCTTTAATGGCCAAATCTGGAAATGCTTAGTCAGTTATTCAGACTGCAAGTTCAAAATATCCATCTTATGAGCTAAGGGTGAAATAAGCCTGACCATTCACAAATCATCAAAATTGTGCAAGTGCCTTTTGGTGAATGGTTTTATAACATGTCTGGCAGATTTAACCTACTGCTGCCTTATTTCCGAGTCTCCATTGTGATCCAAATCTATAACTCATCTGTATCTCTCTGACTCCTGCTTGTGCAGGAAAACAGCCCTTTTCTGGTCATCTTTCCCTCCCTGCTGGCTGTCATCAGTGCCATCTTCTTTGACCATCCTAGCATATTGCTCCATGCCTTTTACAAGTTGGATTTAGGTGTAATACTTCACTTTCAGCTTTGCCAGGACTGTGATTTAATCTAGTAGGAATTGCTTCAGTCTGTCTTCTCTTCGGGTTTGGATTTTTCCCCCTGCCCAACTCAACCAAAAGCATGTGCTGACCACCCTTCTCCATCTATGTTCCTCATTGCTGCACAGATTCTGGCACTTCCTGCCCTTCTCTTGGTATGTCCACCCAACACGTATCTCTTCTCTGGCTTCTGGAGCTTTCAAAGCTCCTCATCTTTTGCTTTTTTTTCTGCTGCTGAGGAGAATCTGCCTCTACCATTTTTATTCACTTTACTTTTTTTTGGGAGAACTACAAGCAGATTGGAAGAAGAAGTAAATCAGTCATTCATCAGTATTCCCTCAATACAAATACTGATTGATCATTTTTCTTTAGTTCCCACTTATCGTTAATAGAGGCTGAAAAACACCCAAAGAAAAAGTATTCTGCTTTTCCATTTGGTGATGCCAGTAACATCCTTAAATTTTCTCCTAGGAACTAATGGGCCTTCCACTCACACGCTCCAGCATACAGACCACAGCTTGTTTCTGTAGAGACAACTTCTGAAGCTCTAGGGTTGGCATCAAGAACAGCAACACTTGTGTTTTGAAGAGTCCTAAGGGAGGAATAATGTGGCAGAGCTAAAAAGTTCTCCCTAAATGGGCAGCCAAATGGCTTTCTTTCAAAACATGCCCAGGGTTTTAAATATCAGATAACTGAGCTACTTTTTCACCTGTTACTTATGTCTAGTACCTTTTAATTTAAACACAAACATCAAGGAGATGTCAGCTAGAGCCATGATTTGGTAACACTCAGCCTTGGCCTAGTGTCATTGCAATGATATACTCCTTAATACATGTGTACAAGCTGCTCAAACACTCATGTGGATGCAAAGATCAAGAAAACTGAATGGAATAAATGATTAATGTGCTAAACTAGTTAGGTTTCCGGGTGTATTCATCAGTGCATACTGGTTTTTCCAGTATTAGGTTTCCAGAGTGATTAGGGCAATCACTCACAGTGGTGATGACCAAAGCCCAGATGGAGTAGAGTCCTGTCCTGCTCCTGGGCAACATGTTAGGTGAGGAATAATGTGCCGAATCTACAGTGAATTTTCCAGCTGAAGGAGGAAATATGGTAACAAACTGAAAAATGCAAATAGTACATTGAAATCCTCCGGCCTCTGCTGCAGGCTACAGATACTCTCCAGTATTTCAAAAGGCTTGTTATTTTATTCCTCTTGTAATCCAACATGATGTTCTTAAGCATATAGAACCAGTATTGTGCTGAGTGCACTCAGAAGGCAGGACCAAACACAATAGACCGACTGTGAGAATCCTTCTCCCTACCCAAACCCATTAATTTCAGTGCTCGGGGCAGTAACACATCTCTTGGGTGATAGGCACCACTCCTTAGCTGCTTTGTTCAAGAAGATGCCTGGGAACAAAACATGAAAACCAATACTTGGGTATCTGGAGAAAGATGAAATATTATTTTAGTGGGGAATATATAAGTTAAAACATATATATGAAGTAGTTTAAAAAAAAGAAAAAAGTGATCTGATTCTGTAAGACATTCTGAAGGCATTAGTTCAACAAACTGATTTTGGGAACACAGTTTAGTCCCGGAAGGGCAATTCATAGTTGGGGTCATATTAAAATCTTACTTGAAAGTAATTTTGATAAATTTTCAGTGAGGTGTGTTTTCATATTCCTACATGAAAGAAATAATGACTTACTTCATGCAAATTTCTGTTTAATTCTATGGATATGCCAGTGGTGTTACTGCTAACCTGAGATGATGGTTTAGAATTTGTCTTGCTGAAGACAGCCTTGACCTTAAAATAGTGCTACTGGGGGAGAGGGAAACCGTAGGTCACAGGAAGGTAGGAAGAACAGTTTTAGGAGTTTTCTATTTCAACAGTTCTAAAGAAAAGAGTTTTGAGTAAGTTTTAATCTTTTTTAGTGGCCAGGATCCCACATAACAGAGGAAACTCAGAAGATGTCATTTTTTCATAATGTGACTTATTTTTTAAACAAACAAACAAACAAACAGTTTGGATTTTGTATTTCCTTTAATTTTAATTTTTTTGCCATGATGCATTTGGATTGCTAACTCACTGGTTTGGAAAAGCCATATTTGCAGGGACTAGGTTATTGTTTGGACTAGTCCTGGTTCAGATTTCATATTTGATGTCATAAATCAAAGAACCTGCACAGAGTCCACAGAAATCACATCAGAAAAAAGGGCTTTGAGGCTTAAAGCTTTCACACAGTGGCTGTGACCTGGTCCATTTGATGATATTTAAGAAAAGGACTGACAAAAATCTTAGATGGAACAATGTGGGGGGGGAGGGGGGAGGAAGTGTCAGCCTATTACCTTGTAAGAAACAGTAAAATTTGTTTTCCAGAAGATTCCAGATATTTTATTTGGGTTTTTTTAAGGCAGAATTTGCCATGCAAATTCCTACTCCTTGGCCTCTAATAATGAGGCTGTATCACATTATACTACAGCGTGGTATTATAGTAAAGTTCTTAGTTGCATGAATTTTATCTATCTTGTAAGATAATCTCGGAATTAGGAAAATGTTTGGATTTGATTAGTTTAGAAGTTTGAACAAGCACATTACTTAAGTCTTGGCATTATTTAATGGGAAGAAGGTCCCATTATAACAGCAAATTCCTGCAGCAGAAATTTGCAGGTATTATAATGAGTCATTATCAAAGGTCAGGGTTGATCTTCCAGCAAAATCTTGCATTTTGGAGATGTGCAAAGGGCTAATAGACATTATAAGAAACATGTTCAATTGTTGTTTAGTAACTTGCTCTTTTTTAAATGGACAAAACAAAGTCTTCTAGTTACTGTAACTGTTTTTAATACCTCTTGCTTTATTCCTTCATTAAATTGGTACCATTGCTGACTGCTTTAGTTTCTAAGATATATACTCCCAAAAAATTTCCCACTTCTAAATAATTTTTTGGCAGGACTTTTTTACACCTTGGACTTAATCTTTCACCAAATCACTCTCTGTTCACAGAAAAACCTTTCAATGAAGAAACACATATGAGCTGCTGGTTACATGTTTCCTCTCTTTTTCTTGTGTCAAAACACAGCATCTAGAAAAAAATGTTTGAATTTGCTAGAAGTACCTCTCGCAGAAGAACTGCAGGATGGTTGAAGGTAGAAGGGACCACTGGAGAGGATCTTTCCCAACCCACCTGCTCAAGCAGGGTCACCTGACAGTTGCTCAGAATCAAGTTTAGACTTCAAGGATGCTGACTCCACAACCTCCCATGTCAATCAGGTCACCCTCACAGGAGAAAAATTTTTCCTTATGTTCAGAGGGAACTGCCTCTGTTGCAGTTAGTGCAACAGAGACCCAATTGTCTCTGGCCCAGTCACTGGGCACCACTAGAAAGAGCTCCATCTTTTCTGCACCTTCCCTTTGTACATTGATGAGATCCCCCCTCAAGACTTCTGTTCTGTAGGCTGAGGAGCCCCAGCTCTGTCAGATATTCCTAAAAAAAGATGCTCCAATCTGTCAGTCACCCCTGAGGCCCTTTGTTGAACTCTCTTCAGTATGTTTGTATGTCTCTTACTGAAGAGCCCAGAACTGGGCACAGTTCTCCAGCTGTGGCCTCACCAATGCTGAGCAGAGGGGAAAGATCACTTCCCTTGATCTGCTGGCAACAATTTTATGGTTAGTTTTACAAAATGATTTGGGGATTTATAACTAATGAAAGACTAGATACTGTCTCTTATACAGAAGTTAAATCCCTGTTATTTTATGGGAATTGCTGTTGTAGAGAGAGACCTAGTAAATGAAAAAGGGATCAAGAGGGAGTGAAGATGGGAACTCCACCAATGCTTTTAAGAGGAAAATACAGTCAGGATGGTCAAGGCCTGGCAGAAAAATGCCTGGAAGAGCCTCATTACCTCCTTTTATTGCTGAGATAACTGGCTTAAAAAAATCTGCAGCCTCTGCAGTGATAAGGAATGAAGGCACTGATGTGTTGAAGTATAAGTTACAGCCTTGCTGGTTTTTTTACCCCTCAGCAGTGAGTGGGACCCAGACTCTTTCCATGTGAGATGGCTGGGTTGGCCAGGCCATGTGTTTCCTGAAAGTCTGTGGGAGACAGACTGCATGTTTTCATGCATGTCTGCATGTTTTCAGCTGTGCAGGACCCCTCAAGGGTGCCAGATCAAAGTTAGCCTGTTGGCATGGCCTCTCTGGATGTGTCACTGAGAGCTTGTCTTAGTCACTGGGATTTGTTTCTCTGTTCCTGTTAGCTGTCCCCATTCTGGACTGCTGTTTTTCTAGGATTTTTAAAATGTTATTATTCTGTTAATATTTTCAATTGCATTAACTTTTTATAAAATAGCTTTTCCTCAGTGGGAGTCAGACTTCTGAAACCATGGCTTTGACTGAAAGAAGTTAAATGAAGAAACACTGAACAGAAGTTAAAGTAAGCAAGATTCTAAAGGGACATTTTGAGGGTGCAGTTTGCCTTCCAAATGTTTAGGGAAGGCAGAATTGGCAAACGTTTGTTGTATGAAAATGTTTATGTTCTGTTCCTTTCATCTTCTACTCTCAAAGTTTGTTAAGATTGTAACAAGTCTGCTCTTTTTTATGCATAACTCTGTGTCTATCACTTCCCCTCTATTTGGAAATGACCTTCTTTTAACTATTCCTTTTTTCCTAATGACAGAACATACAAAGAAGATGACAAAGTTAACTCTTTTCAAGTCTATGTATTCCTACTGAAAACCAATAAATTGGTGTTCCATTGCTTCACATCCTCACAGTTCATGCCCATGAAGCCAACTCTGCTTAGTGCCTGGCAAGGTAATAATAAAGCTCCATGAGTGTACGTCTACAGTTTCTTTCAATTCACGTTGTTAGACCAGGTGTGCAGGGCTCTTCTGAGTATCAAGTATGACCATCATATTCTCTTTTCTGGTGTGTATATGAGCAGAAGTTCATAGTATTTTTAATATCAGAATAATAACATTGAATTTTACTGTTTACCATGATATACAAGAGAACTTCATATCTTTGTAAAGTAGAAGTTAATATTCTCATATCTCCCCGAAGTAAATCTTCTGTACTAATGTATTTTCTTATAAAACATGACAACATAGACAAATTTACTGGAAGATAAATAGTCACACACTGTTCTGAACCAAAAGTACAGACTTATACAATAGTGTTTAATGATTTTGGGGCATCTTAGCGGAATGAAAAATGAAACACTAGATTGATACTCAGTATGAATGCTGAATATTATTTTTGCTAATTATTTTTCCCTAGAAATTTTGAATAACACCAATATGAAATTATACGCTTTACTTTAAATATAAACTGAAGAACTTGCAATTCAAAGATGTATTGACTTTTCATTTTCCTTAACTCAGAAGAGCTTTTTGTACAATCCTTGTAGCTATAGTGAGCTTCTATAAAATGCTTCTACCATAGTTGAGTGTCTTGTCATTGTCATAGGGTCAAAAATCAGATTCTTTTTAGTTCAGCGCTGATTTTGCACAAGCACCAAGTGAAGAAGAAAGCAAATAAAGTAAGGATGGCAATAAATAAATATTATTTTAATACCACCCCTCTCCCTCAGCTATATTGTGTTTAGAATCACGGATTCTCCAGTCTTTTCAGAGTGATGCCATTCACTTAGGAAGCTTTATGTATGATGAATGAGTGCTGAGACAAAACATCAGATTGCAGGCTAACACCACAAACTCTATGCTGATCCTCTGCTCTTTGCTGATCCTCTGCAGTGCCTGTGACCTTTTTTCACCCATCCTCAAAATGTCCCCAAAGATTTCTGGCATTTTCTCTTCCTTGCCTGATTGAACAGTGCAATGGGTTTGTGAGAAATATATGTCTGATGTATACACATGACAGCACAAAAAGTGAGGAGAGAAAATCTGAATAAGTAGGCTGCATGACAAAAGGGCTAAAATCATATCTAGAGAGGCAATGAACTGGGGGCAAGGGATAGACAAAAGTGACTGTTGTGGTTATGGCCATGCAACAGTCCTACTTTTCTCCTGTCAGTAAGATGAAAACATTGCCTATCCTTATGACACAAAGATAAAGGATAATGGAATCTGGCTGATGTAATACCCCTGTGTCTATGCCTGGAATTGTCTTCTATGTGATTGCAATTGGACAAGTAGTGATCAGAAAAAGGAAATCTTATACAAGATGCATGTGAACCATGGGAAAATTCTAGAAACCAACCTTTGGCTTCTCTAGCATGTTGCTTAATTTTCATTTACATCCCTTTACAGTTTGCTGCTAAGGTACTATAAAAGAAATTTGCAATGCAAAGGATGCATCAAGGTACAGCACTGTTTATCAGTACTCTATATTCAGAGTAAGGGACATGGACATTGAGCCATAGAATTTTTGCTGTCTTGGAGAATTTCCTGCCCTCCCAATATGGATTGAATCAAATAACTTTAACTACTTTCTCATAAACCTCTTTTCTTTATTCAGGCGAATGAAAAGGAGCGAACAAGGGCATCTTGAATGGACAGAAAAAAGCAGCATTTGCTTTTTAAAATAATGAACCCCAGGTGCAGAGGTGTGTCTGAGTATCTCTGCAAGACCTACACATTTGGGAGCACCATAGCTACAGTGAGTGTGGGGGCTCTGGCTTAGCTCAGCGTGCCTTAAAAATCCCTGTATTGCATTTCTCTGTGGAACAAAACTATAGCAATGGGTGTTCCACAGTCTTTCTTTGCTTGCAAGTGTGCTGTGCTATACCGTCTTTCACAGCTCAGTTACTTGCTGTTTTCCTACAGGGCCAGTGCTGCAGGTATGGGGTAAGGTTTGGTTGAGCAAGTCTTGCCAGCACAGGGAAAGAACTGCTGCTGGTACTCGCTTGCCTTGGTCTCTCACAGCCTTGATAGGTGTGTAATGAATGAATGGAAGAACTGAAGGCACAGGAAGGACAGTCATTCTGCATCTTCTTCCCCCAACACATGTTCTTATTTACTTTAATAAGCAGATGTGAACAATGCAGATCTTGTTCTTCCAGTATTAAAATTGAATTAAAAGGCTCTTAATTTAGAAGGATGTTCTAGATGCAAAAATAAAAACTTATTTTCAAGCTTTGTTAAGCTTTCTTTTAATTTCCCATAGTGCTGTGGGAGGCCAGTAAAGAGATCAGTTTCCAGTATACATTCCACTTGGGGAACCTTGCACATATTATGCTGTAAAAGGACATAGGATATTAATGTGACTCAAACATCTTTATGCTTTCCTCAACTCTTTAAAACACGTCTTGAGAAGAGATGATGGAACAGATGAGCATATCTGAAAAGAGACTGCAACTCATTCTCTGTGATGGATCATTTATAAAGTGCACCTAGGGAGAGGTCTCTTGGGCCCTTGTTGTAGTGTATCACTGCCTGGGAAATACAAGCTCAATTGTTCTGGTAAAATAAAGCTATATCTACATTTCAAACACACCATTAGGAAAATGTTCATCAGGAAAGGAAGTAAAATTTCATAATGCACATAAAGTTTGACTGCTACAGCTCTGGAGTATTTATAATGTCATCTGCCATTCTGTGTGGGATTTACTGCACTGACAGAGGAACTGTGTGTAACGACCCTAAGACACTTGTAAGCAAGCAGGCCAGATAAGTGGTGAAGACTCCCAGGCTTGTACATCTTGTGTAAGGATCAGTCGGCATGTCCCTTTTCCTGAGCTGGAAGCAAAGCAGGTGATCATAACACAGGCCACAACCTCAATGCTATGTTTTTTGCCATGGGGATTTTCGCAGAGTGGGTCCCAGCAGGCCAAGATGCCAAGCCCTGTGTGTGCATCAGCAGTTGCAGTCAGCTACAGGCTCCCCATGTTCATCAGCCCCAGAGGCTGATCCTACCTAGGCAAGGTTGTGTGTGCCTCTAACTTTTTTTAAAAAGGACTGAAGAAGGCATTTTGGTTTTTGGCAGGACATGATATAATCAAAAACATTGCTGCAAGAAATTACTTATTATGAAAAAGTTACCACTATCTGAAGCTCTTTTGGCTTGAGAGACTCATTGAGGCTTGCCATTGATGGCCAAATGGTGATTTAAAATGCACACAAACACATGAACTAGTTTACATGTAAAGTTAGAACCTAATGAGGGAGGCAATGACCACCACTGATAATTAAACTCACCCTGGGGAAAAGTGAAAAAAAGTGAGCAGATCATTTGGAGATGATCTACCACACTTCCATACAGCTCAATTAGCTTCAAATAGAAATAAAGGATATTGCTGATGTGTAGTAAGCAACGGGAAGAGAATGAAGCTGGACGCTTCAGAAGCTGTGTCTGTATATGGTGAAACAGGTTTTATATTTCTTACAGTGCATGAGGTGGGATGATTGAAACATAGAAAGGGATGAGGTGAGTCAGTGCAGAGCTAAGAACAGAGGGTTGAATGTGCCAATGAATGATGCAGCCCTCAGCCCGAAATGGACAGACTGAGTGTGAGAAGTTGGCACAAGCGTTGAAGACAGAGAACAGCAACAGTGGGACTGGTACTGCTGAAGAGTGCGGCTGATGCTGAGGTGATTCCCAGCTTCAGGTACCCCCCATCCTTCAAAAAGCCTCTGGCCTGATCATCTGGGCACCCAGAGCAGCCACTTGTCCAGGACTTTGCATGTTGTGTCTGCTTTGTCCTGAGACACTTGCAGCCCTGTCTCCCTGTGTTCACCCTGGAGCCTCCCCACCCTGCTCACAGCCTAGGACTCCACGTCAGCCCCCCAGAGCCATCAGCCCCTGTCCCAAAGAAGATGCCAAAGAAGAGCTGATTTGAGCTTTTCACAGCCCTGCCCTGCTCAGCCTTGTGCCTCCTGAGCCAGGACCACCTTTAGGCTCACATCCCAGCCTGTCCCTGTCCCCACACAGGTGCCCGATGCCTAGGACTGGAGGTGGTCTGGTGCCCTCTGGATGCTCTGCCCTGGCTGAGGGGGTGGAATGGGCCTCAGCTGCCAGAACCTGCCCTTGGACAGACTCAAGGAAACCCTCGTGGGCCTTGGGGAGCCTTTGGCCCATGCAGGGGCCTGACAGTGTCTTTCAGAGCATTTTCCCCAATTTCTTTTTCCTCTCCCTCTTTTTTGGTCATCTGCTCTCAGTAAATCTTAGTTAAATGTAGCTGCATTCTGTTTACTGACTTCTTCAGGAAACAGTATGAAGCCACATATAAAACCAAAGTGATTTTGGCAAGTCAAAGTCTGTTTTCATCAGTATAACTTCATGGACCCAATATTCTTTCTTTTTAAGACTTAAATGGCTTTGTCAGAGTTTGACAAACAAATTCAGAAATCAAAAAGCTCATCTTGCCATCTTGCTCTGTTTGTTCCATGATTAGCTGGGAGTTATGTGTCTACAGCTAGCTTAAAAAGGAGTAAAAATGTTTTGAAAGTCACTAATCTGAGCTAACCTGCTTCACCTGAACACAATGACATCCATATTTGAGCTGTCTGCACGTTTGGGGAGCAGATGCTCTCCCTCTCTCATGTGTTCTGAGAAGACCCCTTGGTTTGCCCTTCCTGATGTGCTGTAGACACATCTGGGTGGTCATGCTGTAGATATTTGCACAGTGAAGCAGCAGAGAGCAAACCACTTTTGGTACCCCATTGAAATACATTGGAAAGAATGTGTCTTGCGTCATTGGGAATGGCTATGTTGTATGCCATTAACTGTGGGATGTCACTCTTGGCATCATTCAAAGAGAAAGAAACACAGGCTTACGGTCCTGTTTGTCCAGTTCTGAGGCCAAAGAATGGGACTTTTCTGCTTCCTAAGTCTGTGCTAATGTGGTCTTTTATAATGCAGTGTGGGTTGAATGACACCCTGTCTGCCAGGATTTATTGTGTAGACATATTCTCATGAGTATTTCTTGGAGCATTCCTAGTTCTATGACTATGTCAACTGCTTGTCTTTGGGACTGCAGCTTCCTCACCCTCTTATCTAAGTACAGGATCTGATGTGTGATGCCCCATATCTAGTTATGTAGATATATAAGACTATTCCTCGCTTTTCTTCAAAGGGAGGATAATTTTCTTATAGCTTCTTTCTAGTTTCCCTGACCACAGGTAAAGAGGTGCTATTCAGGGCTGAGTATTATGCCTTCAGTAAGGAGTCCAAAGCTGCTTCCTATTGAAAGTGCATAGCGGGCTTTTCTCTAGCAATGAACAAAAGCCTTTTCCACTCTAGAGAAAACAGCAGCAGCTCAGTAGGATGGATCTCCACATCTCTTCTAAACTTTGACGGTAATGAATTCCTCTCTGAGATTTAATATTCAATAAGATAAATAGCTCTTTTGAAAATGGTCTTGCTTCCCATTAAACCAACTTTTATATAAAATATCAGTATAAATTCCAAGATAAAATGCTTGATATCCATTACCTCCATAGCTATCTGGGAATGCAGCTATGTGATAGATCTGTGTTAATTTAAAACATTTTCATCAAACTCTTTAGAAAAAGATACTATATTTACACCCCCTTCTGTTTACTCTAATAGGTTAATCAAAGTGAGAAAGATTTCTCTGGTTCTTGAAGTCAAATACTTTTTCTTTTCCTTTATTGGGCACTAGTTTGTGGTTCTGTTATTCTATTTGCCCATTTACAAAAAAAGAAGAGTGAATAGCAAAGCTAGCTTACAGAGTTTATTGTCACCTTCCACATAGCAGTTGGACCCTTGTGACCCAATTCCAAATGTAGATACATCTCTGAAGTTTCTTTGTCAAAAGAAGATTAAAAGAGAAGTCCTCTGTCCAGGAATACTGGGTGGAATCTACCTGTAGGACATGGGTATGTATTCTCTCCCTGCTAGAGCACAGCTCAGAGAGGTTTCTTACAATTGCAGTTTTACTTGTATTTAATAAAAAAATTTTCTCAGCTTTTTTTTCAGATTTAAATTTACAGACTTTTCAGTCTTGAGTGGAATTGTGGCTCAAATTAAGTAAATGGAGAAATACATTGCTCTACTGGAAGATGACACAGACAGGGTCAGATTAATGTCTCACTCCCTTGGAATAATGAAATATGGTTTTAATATGCTTAAAATACATGTGAGTATTAATACCAGAAGAATGAATTCACAATTAACAAATAGAACTTTCAAAAAACAACAGATCAATAATTATCTTGGTGGTAGCTGAAAGTCTTCCCACTCTGCTTTCTGTCTAAATCTTCTTTATCTTTTTTCTGTCTTCAGGCTTGTATAGTCCAAGAAAAATAATTATTGAATGACCAAATGAGATAAAATAATGGACTTATTTTGATATAGATAACTATACTTTTTACATTTCTAAAGATAAACATAATTGTGATGAAATTTTCTTATATCTTGAATGGGAACAAGTCAAAAAGAAAACTTTCATTTTCAAACTTAATGTAAAAACTGATAAAGTAAGTATTAGTATTATTTAATATTTATGTACACTTATCACTGATTACCTGCTTGTTCCAAGTCAACAAATTCTGTATCAGGTAACGGAGTATCAGTTACATGTTTTTCATCTCCCATGTAGTCGTGCCTAAAGAAAGTTTCAAAAAATGTGCATGTTTAGAAACTAAAATACAGTGCCATAATGCATGTGGCATTTTCTTATCTATGATTGTGAAGACAACATTAAAGATTTTTGTCAATTTTGTAACTTGGCTTTAAGGGTGTTTCTGTTTCCCAGCAAATGAAGTATTCTAATTCAAAATACAATGTGTTGCTTCTTATTCTGTAATTGAATTAATAATGTATTGTGGAAACTGCTAGCGCAATTATTATTGAAAAACAAATTATCCTTCTTTTAAATACAAAGAAACAGTTATAGTAGTAAACAAGAATATTGTGGAAGATGGTAATGGATAGCTCGTACAAAGCAGAACACTTATTAACTGAGGCAGCTGAAACTCAAAATTGATAAATACAAAGTCATGCATATGGGAAAAACAAACCTAACTTTGCATATGAAAAGATGAGTTCTGAGCTCCCATCATCACCCAGGAGTGAAATCTTGAGGTTATGACTCATGTTTCCCTGCAAACATGAACTCATGCTTGGTATCAGTCAAAAAAGCAATTCAGATTTTCACAAATATGAGGAAAGGAGCAGAAACTAAAACTGAGAACATTATTATTGTGATCCAATATAGACCCATGGGTCATTTGTGGCAAAGGTCTATGAAACATGGCAGTGTGTGGAGTGGGCAGAGAAGAATCTGCCGCTCATTATATCTTCAAGACTGGGAACAAGAGGCTGTGATCTGGTGGTTGTAAGAGTCATAATGAAGACAAACACCATGTGTTTGTTTTTTGCACAGAAGGCAAGAGACCTGTTTTATTAGTGAGCATATTAGAGGCTCCTGTGCGTCCCAGAGGAGATTGAAGAAGCTCATGGAAGGGAAACCCATGGAGAATTACTGCAGCTGTAGAAACCCCAGCTAGCTCGGTGCCCTTCTGAGCAGAAACTGGTTGGGTGGAAAAACTGGAAGTACTTTTATGTCCCTCCTAAAGTACTCTCATATGTGACTCGTGGGAAAAAACACAGTGGATTAAATGAACCTATGCTCTTACTAAACACAGCCACTTTTATAGTCTTACATTAAGGAGCTTGCAACTTGAATTGCAGTTGAATTCTTTTGGTTTGGTATACTTAGAAATCTTCAAGCTTCCAAAGAACTTCCACCTCCTCTAAATCCCAACACCTTGAATGTTACATTTTATAATCAAAGCCAAAAGGAAGAGATGCAGAAAATATCAAAAAATGAGGATTTATGGTATTCTGAAGTTCCTGTCTGCTATGTAATGTTTGGCCCCACCCATTTTACATCAGCATTAGATTAAAACTTTACTGTTCAGTGTACAAACCCAAGACTATTGAAAAAAAAATGTACTGGTTTATGTGTCCCTGTATTTAAAAGATTTTTTTCTAATGTGTAGACTCAAAGCAAAGCAATGAACATAAAACCCAGAGAAGAAAATGCACCCATTAACACTTGTCTGGTAGTGTACAGGCATACTAGCACATAATATTGTGGTTTTGCTTATATTTTCAGTGCCCTAATAATTTGCTAATCTCCCAGCACATCCCCCCTGCTCTGTGGCTGAGATGATTGATATTTGCTTAAGACCCTTGAAGAACTGAGGGTAAGATTCCTGGCTTTGGGCACCTTGCTCAGAGCAGACATTGGCACTGTTTGAAAAATCGTAACTTCCAAGATTACCTGCAGCCCACCCTTACTTTGTCAAAGTAAGTAGCAATCAGGCTTCTTTCTATGGAAGCATATTACTGTGTAGGAAAATCTCTGCAAAGGTGACTGATCCTTTTTGGTACAGAGTGACAAACCAAAAATTACATAGTTCTCATTTCTCCCCCTTTCCTTTAAATTTTGATACAAGTTCTTTATGAACCAGTATCTGCTTCTTTGTTGTGTTGGTCTGTTTTTCAGAGATGCTTTTTTGAGTGACGAGCTTATTGCAATTCCTTCAGGGTTCTGGCTGTGGTTGTGGTGATTCCCTTATCCCTATGTTTGGCAGTTTCTCTGGAGAGACAGCAGTCTTAAAATCAGCAGATATATGGAAAATACAGAAACTCAACCTGAATTATAGACAAGGTAGGTGGGGAAATTCCTTTTGCAAGGAATACTTTCTGAATTATCCCAGAGAGTAAGTTGATAACACACAGTGCAATACAGGTTTAAACTACTGTACAGCTGATAGAGATATGTATTCAGTGTTTACATTTCCAGCCCTTTTAGATCACAAGTCTTTCAACTTTAGTTTGAAAAAATCATTCAATAGGTTTTTGGCTTTTTCCTTAAACATTAGCGGGTAGCCAAGGATCCTTAACCTCACCAGCAGTAAGTCCAGCCCAGTTTCAGAAATATCATGAACCTTATTCAGGCAGCAAAACAATCCAATAATAGTATGTTCCTCAACAAAAAAAATAACTGTCCAGAACCTAAGTCTTGACATTAAAAATAAAGCTAATAATTAGCTCAGAAATCCATTTTTTTACTAGAGGTTTTTCTATTTTTTTTTGCGTTATATAGGTGCTTTGTGATCGTTTGATTTTTTTTGCATTATATAGGTGCTTTGTGATCGTTTGACACACACATATGTCTGTAGTGTCCTGTATTTGCACAGCTAAAATAGTGATTGCATATTTGGCAAGTGATTCTATAACACATTTTGAATTATTGTATCAAGGTCATCATTCTGTGCATTACTCTGTTTTGTACAGTTATCTACAGTCATTTTCTTGCAAATAATCATGCACATCTTTCTGTGGCCTATTAAGTTCATATTCAGGCCCTTTGCAGGAAATCTGTAATGCTGTGTGGACTCAGTCAGCACAGGCCAGGTGTGAAATGCACCTGCACTGGCTCTGTTTCTGTGGAGGTGGCAAAAAGAGGGGCCAACACTTGTGTCCCAGGAGCGGGTGCTGAGGCTGGCAAAGTGCCCAGAAGTGCCAGTGTGGTTCTGGGGATATGATATGATTTTTCCTACTATTTGCTAGTAGCATTGTGCAGTACTTATGTAGGAGCATGTATGACTTGGGGAGAAGCTGAGGCAAAGACAAGTAGGGAATTTGTGTTCTGAACAGAATTGTTCTAGTGCAAAGTGAAGGAGTACTGACCACTGAGTTGTAGCTATGGGTATATTTCATATACCCTTTAAGAGAAGGTAGAATTGCTTTTCCTCTTCCATTATGAGTAAAAAAGTTATTAGCAGAGTGCTCTGATGACTAGATTAAAGAGCAAAGATTAATGTTGGTTTCTAGTGTCCATCACCCCTGAGAAACTTATGTGACAGCTATATAGGGAATATTGAAAATTCTTTGTTTATACCCAAGCCCTAGTAAATTGGGTGACTCACATAGAGGGAGATTATTATTTTTCACCCTGTGACATGAATTCTAATTTATCCCAAGCAATGAGCATGGAAGGAAGTAACCACCATTCATTTCACATCTCTGTGTGTACCTCTTTATAATCTCACAGAGCCAAAAGAACATACAACATTAATAATAATAATAAAAAAAGCCAAACAAAAAGGAACAAAAGAGAAAACTCTCAAGGAAGGGTATGGCTATTTTTTAAAATTGATTTATCAAAATAAAGTGGCTTGAGCTGAAGCTGAAAAGGCTAAGTTGCTAGTGTTTGAGAAATGTGCTTGTATCTGGCTTAAGCAGTCTGAGATCTGAATTTAAGGCCCAGTTGTCTATAGCTCTATGTTGCTGTGTTAAGAAGATATAACATCTTTGCCTTTGTTTTTGATATGGACAATGATTATAACGTCTCTTACTTGAATTGCAAGCTATTTTGGGTAGTAACAGAGCTAATGCCTGGCCATGTATACATAGTTTGGTGCCTCTGGGTGTTATGATTAGAATAATGTTCCTGGTGCCAGAAGGAAAACCATTTAGTAGGAATGAGAAGAATGATTTTAGCAGTATATTACTGTCCAAAGGAATGTTTCCTAAATCCTAGGAGAAGCTCCTAGGTACACTTTAAGAGGACTGTTCTAATGAAGAATCACTTGGCAGTCTGGATTCCTTTAATGGACCTTACCAAGTACAGTAAGCCTCACCATCTGCTCCATCATCTAATTACCCGTGAGAAAAGGAGACTTTTCCCTGTTGCACCACACAAAGAAATATGATTTAAATGTGTATGTTGCTTATTCAATGTAACATACATCTGTTGTGTTCTCTCATGTTTTAGAGACAAATCTGCAAGCAGGCTCAGACAGCTTTGCCTGGGAAATGTATGTCTTTTTTGCTGTACTGGCACAAGTCTAATCCTACTATTGGGTAAACCTGCAAATTACTTTCTTCTTTTTTCCTCTACTTAAGTAATTTTGCTGGTGATCTGCCCCTGCATTAATTTGTGAAGCAACTGGAGTGGGTTGAATTTCTCAGCTATTCTTGTTGTTCTTGGGCTGGGCCAAACAGAAAAGCAATGTTGTTTCATGACATATGTGCACATTTCTCATGCTCTGTTGCTATAGGAGGCTGCCTATTTTACCAAGGTGCCCCATAAATGCAGATTAATTTCTGACCTTCTTTTACTTATCACCTGGTTTCACCATGAAAAGCTCACACTATGCTTTCAGGATTTCTTTCTGTTTTATCTTAGGGAGCATAATGCTCCACGAGGAAAGGCAGCTACAAGTGGAGGGTGACAGTAAGAAGTCAGAGCCATGACTTCCCTGAGAAGTGGTTCCCTCACATACTACCCAGATTAGAAGTGTGGAGCAGGTCCAGATCTGGAGACTAGGGCTCAAGAGATCCACTAATCACCAGGTGGGTCCATAGCAATGAAAGAATTATATAGACAAGTTAGCAGTCTAGATCAGCCAGTACTTAGTCTGACTACAATTAAGTTCAAGTATGGACTGCAGATGACAACTGGCATCTACCCAAGGCAGCCAAACCCCGAGAGTTTGAAGGAATATGGTGTTATGATTAGGGTTCTGAGTCTTGGAGAAGTAAATAGGAGTCTTCCCTGCTACACTTTTGGGTGGCACAAACTAATGGAGGTGCAGCAGTACTCAAAGGAGGATTCTTGTGAAGCTGTAAGGGAAGTACATTGTTATTCAATGGAAAAATGGCATGAATTTGCCTCTGAATTTCCTCTGAATAAAGTCTTATTAATATTAGAGAAGAAACTGTTCCATATTTTTTGCTAAGTATGGTTTCATTGATAGAGCATATTGCTTTGAGTATGTTCCCACATAAAAAGTGTTTTGGAATTACAAACTTAAAAAAAAGTAAAAAAAAAAGTAATACACCTTTTGAACCTGTAGTTCTAAAGGCTGATTGATTTCAATAAGGGAGAGGACTGCTATCAAGAAAGTAGCTTGTGTGCAAACAAAACCAGATGTTTTAGAGGTGCTCAGTCATGATCAAAGATTTCAGGAGTCTTATGATGGAAAAGCAAGCACAATCTTCTTCAGTAATACTTCATATTAGAGCTAATATATGATTTGGGATCTAAAAAATTTATGCACTCAACAAACTTTAGGACCCTTGATATTCCTCTGATTCTTCCTTTAGTCTGCTTATCTTCCCACAGTAAGGGCACAAGACCTTCTTCATCTTCTTACTGTCTATATATGTCTACTTTCCTTTCCAATGGTGAGGAATTACTGGTCCTTAGTTACTGTCTCTAAAGTGTCTTACATTGTTTTTTGAGATGTTACTCTTCTTTCTCATGCTGTTTGCTGGCAAACTGTCATGACCAAGGTACAGTGTGGCAAAATCTTACTTCGTGACATCTTGTCAGGCTTTGTTGTTTGTATTGTGGCATTGAAGAAGATCTCTGTAGGCTATAAAATCCAAACATTAATTAAAAAAAAGATCCAAATGTAGTGAAAGTGCTCCTTGCTTTGAGTCTAAACAAGGAGCAGCTGACATGGTTGTATGAAGAAAAGTTTTTTTGGACAGGCATCTGGTTCTCCTTTTTTTCTGAAGGTATACTCTTTTGCTGTATTAGTAACCTCTGGACTCTGGGACTGAGGGTTACAGGTAGCACTGGAAATAGATGAACAACTCGTAACTCAGTTTCACAGTCCAAAACACATTGTTGTTCTCTGTAAAAAAGCTCCATTGGGAAATCCTGGTATTTCTCTGTTCGTTGTTTATTTGTTTATTTTGGCAAAACAATCAAATAGACCTGAAAAATATTTTTATGTTAACCTGGCCTCTTTGTTTAACTTGTTTTACTAGAAACATTGTTTTGGAGTTATATATCTCTCCAAAATTCCTTGTACTTTCTTAATTTGTTTTGAGTTACTATTTAATAGTGAAGGATTGGGTTATTTTACTCTCAAAAAGATATAAAATAATATACAAAAATTACTACTATCACACAAACTAGAAAATGCTAGAGCACACTGGAGTCAACACAAACATGAGAAATAAAGATCACAGAAAACATTTAAAATTGCATTCCTAGGAAAAGGAAGTACTGACAATTCCCAACAAGAAGATGAAACTATGATTGGCTATTGAGAAAACTGGAGTGTTTAAGTGCCTTTTTGCTTCAATTTCACTAACCAGGATAAATGTGGCCAGATGGCTGACACAATGAACATCGGTGACAGATGGGTAAGTGTTCTAACTAGCGTCAGAAAAAACAGGTTAGAGATGCTTATGAATTGGCAGGGCCTAATGAAACTCACCCTGGAATACTTAACGAGGTAGCTGAGGCTGTCCCTGCTGCTTCAAGATGGCATGGAGGGTGGATAAAGTTCCAGGAGATAGAAAAGGGCAACCATAATCATAGTTTTTAAACAGAAAAGAGGAGAGAAATAGAGAAGCAAGAGGGCAGGAGGACCCAGAAAATTACTTAGTGATCAAGTTAACTCCTGAACGCAGAGGAATACAAATAAGTGACCTGTTTATCAAGAACAACAAATCTCTCTTGAAAATAACAAATCATACCAAAGGAGCTTAATTATCTCCTGTGATATCATGGAATAGACAAGAGAGAGACACTTATAAATGTCTAACCTGTCTTTAATAAAGCTTTTGATATTGCCTCAGGTGGCAGTCTCCAAAACAGGCACGAAACACAGCCTAGAGGTATCTACGACAAAGCAGATGTGTGACTGGTTGGGAAAAACACAGCCACAGTAGTTATCAGCAATTTATGACTAAATTGAAAGAATTGGTCTTGTGAGGTTCAACAGGCGTTGGTTATGGGTCTGGATATATGCAATATTTTCATCTGTGGTCTCAGTAATGGAATAGGAAATATTCATATTAACTATGCAGGTAATGAGGAGAGAATAGAAGCACTTTAAATGGCAGGGGTATAACTGACAGCTGATCTTCAGCATCTGCAATGTGGTTAGGAAAAAAAGGGGTTGGAAGGATCTGGATTTAAACCAATCCCCTTCCCGAGACTGGGGTAGTGTCTACTGCCTTGCTAATTTTTGACAGAAGTTTGTCTAATCTATTCCCCAAAGGCTTTGGGACTCCCCCCAATATCATATAGCCTTGAAAAACTTGTATAACAATATAATAGATGTTATACTGATGGGCATATGTAGCTCAAATGCTTTAACTTTTTGCAATGCTTTAACTCAGACTTTATGTCACTTAAGCTGGGGTGATGCACTTTATACAAGGCCTGGGCAAGTGACAGACAACCCAGTCAGGAGTAATATGAGAGACCTAGAAAATTTTTAGATAGTGGGAAATACTGTGTGTTAGAAAGTGCAGCCAAATACAGGCATAGATGTGCTGAGGGAGGCTTTGGAATCTCTGTTTGCAATGACATTTAAGAACAACAGGACTAGTAGCTGCTGAGAACAGTTTAAAGAAGATCCTTTCCTGGGAATTAATATAAGCTATGATCCAGAGAGCTCAAAATAAAGTTTTAATGAACGTCAAAGCATTTGAGGTTTTTTCCCCCTGCCATGTCTCTTTCCAATTTGGAACCTAAGTGATTTTAGTAGCCTTTGTTACAAAAAAACCCAAACAACCAGATCTAGTCAACACTTAAATTTATGTTATCTCCATGTTAAAGAAATCAGTAATCTAGTTGAGAAATGTTGTGTAGTGGTATAGAAAGTGGATGGTGTGATTCTAGATGCAGTGCAGCCTTTGACATGAAAACCATAACTACCTTCTTTGGCTTGGAAGAATAAGCATGGCCTTCCAAAGTAATGTGTATCACTGACTGTCCTCTTTATACCATATCTGGTCTACCAAAGCTGTCATGGTAGGTAGTAGGACACACTTTTTTCTTAATGTATTTCTTAAAAAACCCTAAATGAAAAATTGTATCAAGTACTTCAATACTGACACCACTTAGAAACATAATAGCTAAAATAACACACACACACACTCTCAAGCACAGTTTCTGTAGTATAGTGTCTCATAATTAAAACATTTTTGGTAGCTGTTTTTGCACTAAGAATAAAACACATATATAGAGAGTTGTAATGTAGTATTATCAGAATTAAAAGTCTCAGTGTGCAAGAGAAACAGCTGCTGTTCCTGAATGCAAATAAGAAATGTATTTGTTCTAATGTGTGAAACATCCTTGTAGTACACTGAGTGCACATCAATGTGCACTGCACTTTTGTCTTAATATGACCAGCAGTTTCTCATTGTAAACAGTAGATTTAGAAAAATGTGATGAAATCTAAGTTGGCAGCAAAAAACATCCAGTACCAAAGGGAAATGGTATTACACAGTTTTTGCATTTCCTTGCTTTTCTTCTTTTCACAACATGCTGTTTGCTTGCAAAGCATAATTGTCTTGTCAAAATGAAATTTCAAAGTTCTTACAGATGATGAGTAATTTTTTTTACAGTTGTTAGTTGAATTTTCCATCCTTTTGTGTTTGTTTGTTTGTTTTACTTGACCAAATGTACACAGAATACAACATGGCAAGATTTAAATTGATCTTGGTACCTTAAAAGTACAATTCCAGAGGCTTTTGGGAAGAGATATGACTGAAAGTGATGTTCAGATCCTTTTCCTTTATTTTTTTAATTAATTGTATCTCGAAATATAAAGCTGTGGCAGTAATTTATCCAAATACTTATGCACTCTTTCTTGTATGGAAGGAATTTTCTTATTCTTTCAGAATGCAAGCATTCCTTGCTTCACTGATACTTTTTTGTGTTGCACAGATGAAGTCGTCTGCATGGTTATAAGCTGAGGCTTTTCTCAAGTTTTTTCTAAATTCAAATCTTTTTTTCAGATACTTTGTCACTAAAATGTAAGATGTCTGAGCTCATGTGTCTGTGGACTATATCTTTCCCTTTACCAAACCTTACAGGGTGAACAGCTAGCTAAATGCTTACGTACTCTAGAGCACAAGTAATGCAAGAGGAAGTGGCTGATAGGAAACCAAGAAGAAGATGGTCATTGCTTTTTTGTTCATTTGTGTAATGCACAGCATGAATTGTAACATTTAAATAATGTGCATCTTGAGTTTGCCAACTTGAAAGAAATCTCCAGAAATTTCTTATTCTCCTCTTCATGCAATCATTGTTATCAAGATACTTTCAAGATTTGATTATTGATATTCAGATATTCTTAATTTTTAGATTTTTTTTTAACTGTAATGGAATTAATTGTAAAGTCATTTTGATACTGATTTCATCTATCAGATTATTTTTCTACATCTTTTGAACTTTAAATATTACATAAACTTTATTAAAATCTTTACAGGAAATTACTAGACAGCAGTTTTTGCTGTTATTGTTGATTGGCTGATTTTGTTNTCCTTCAGCTTTAACCTCTTTTCTGCTTTTTTTTAATTATGTTTTCTTCTGCTATTGATCCATACAATGTATTCAGACAGTATATGTCTGTGCCATACATGAATATATTCTAGCAGTTATGTTTATAAACAGATGCAAATGTCTGACAGCATGGACCATTATTTGGGGGCTCAGATGTTATTAATTAACACCAGTAATGTTGTGAAATAAGCTTGAGATCAGACCTCCCCCCTCCTGATGCAGTGTGCATGGATAAGTACTCTTCTGTTCAAATAATAACAGAACTCCTTCTCTTACTATGATTTTAAGCAGTATCAATAATCAGCTAGTCATTAGTGAAAATAAGTCTGGATGCTAAAAGATCCATAGAAACCCCTGAAGAATGTAGTTGTTTTTTCCCTCTAGTTGTCAGATTTAATTTGGCAGACGGTCTCAAGGATCCAAACTTGCTGAACAAAATCAGTACCTAAAATATATTCAGAAAAAGTTGCAGTTTTATTGTCCTTTCCCTGTCCCTCACCCACCAGAGTACTTCATGCTCTGTTTATTTTCTGTCTTTTTAGTTACTATTTTGTAGGTAATGGGACTTGACAGAGATGCTCCATTCAGGTTCTACCAAATTTATAGCTATTTATCTATTCTGTCAACAGATATGGGGTGGGTTGCACTATGTAGACAAGAAACTGTTGTACTGGATCACACCAAAGGTTTTCCTAGCCTGGTATTCTGATACTTTGGTGAAGCTGCTTGGCAAGGAGTTGAAGATAAGGACCGAATACTGCATCTGTTTTAGGCTCCAATAAACAGCTATCAGGGTCTAGTCAAATTGGTTTCAAATTAACATTATCAAGTCTCCTTGAAAGATGTATTTTTGTAATCAAGTGATTTTTCCTTTTTTGACTTCTTTAATTTTTCTTTTGTTTTAATTTTAATCAGATGTATGAAAATAGTCCCATGAATATAAGAGGACAAATAAGAAATAATTTCTCACCATTCTTCATACTTAGATTTTGTCAGTCTGAGTGGCTTTGTAACTTAGAAAATATTATTTTAGTCTCTGTATCCACAAACTTTTTTCGCCATGTCTGATAATTTTTTGTCACCCTTTTCTTACTGTTTTGCTTTTCAAGATGCAATAAGTGGAATTGCATTCAGTATGCAAAATATGTACCCTCTAGAATACCAAGTTTGATTTTTATCCCCATCCCTTATTTATACTGACTTGATGATCTTTCACATGCAGTAATTGCAAATTCAGAGCCTATTGCTGCACAGTTAAGAGTGCTTTGCTTTAGGTATATTTCTTTGTGTTTACTGTTCCTGAGTGGAATCTCCTGCCTTCCCTTTGTGGGCTCTCCTTCTTGCACTGTGTGAATGTGGCAAGGAGATGAGAGGCAACCTATTGTGACAAATGTTCTTTGGTAGTCTGCAGTCTTCAGCATTCACAAGCAAGAAGCAGTTATATAGTTCCCTGTACTGGACCAATCTTACTCATCTGTATGGTCTTTTCCTATGAAGTACTACCTGTCAAGAATGTTTTCAAAGTTCCTAAATATCCCCTGATATGGAAACAGGCTGTCATCCTGTTTTGCTCTATCTTCCTTTCCTGTACCCCTGAGAAGCTGTCTGTTAGAACAACTGTATCTGAATTTGAAAAGCAAAGAAATTAACATGACATCACTGTATGAATGAGGACCTCTTCTGGCTGTTTCCATGAGCTTTCCACATTAAGAGTCACACTGAAAATATCTGGGTCAGAAAAGTGCAATCAAAGATAACATTGCCCATCAGAATGATACCATAATAATCCTGGTCCCTGTTGTCACTCCATTAAAATGGATGGGTGAGTGGCCTCTGTGGTCTGCATATTTAATATTCTTAGTTTTCAAGACACCTTGTATTTTTCTACTTGTTTTAACAGCTCAGAACTTAATTTCTTTGCTAGGTATTATCGTAATAAGATGATGTAAGGCAGTCACTGTGCAGAACACTTACGGAATTCAAAGGCAGTGACCTATGAAAAGAAGTTAGCCTCTTAAGAGATAAAAGCAAACCCAAACCTCATGTCTTGTATATTATCTACCACACTTTATGTGTTTTCAAAATTTTTGCAGAAAGTATATATATGCAAGCCTGTGTAAAGCAGCAGGAGAAGGAAAATGACAGAACAGAATAAATTGTCATAGTCCCAAACAGTAAATAATAGAAAATAACACTTTTGCCTTAAAATAGAGCTATTTATGAAAGTAAGAGGAGCAGGATTTTGCCCATTATTTATTCCCTCAGCACCTCCACAAAGTGAAACATGCATCTGCTAAATATAATTCAGAAATTGTTAGCATAATTTAGTTGGACACTTCTTTACTGGCCTTGTGACAGATGGTGGTATGAGAGTGTGGCATTTAAATGACTTGTTTTCCCTGTGCAGGAAAAGCAACCTGTGTTTAAGGAGCTCCACTGCAGAAACTCATGAGTTTTTAGCCTGAGTGTGAGTATTTTCTGATGAGTTTCAACCTCTTTCCCTCTGGATAGAGATTGATTTCTACACTGAATACTACTCCTTTATGAAAGTTCAAGGTACAAATTTCCTTTCAAAGGGTGAATCACACAGAATGTAATTTTCTCATTTTACTGACTATTATTGTATTTTCCTATTGACACTGCTAGACCATGCAAAGGCTCAAACCTGATTTTGAATTTTTTGTGCTGGACACCATACAAACTCTATTAGAAGGTGTTTTTGTCTGGAACAAGACAATGAGGTCACTTAATAAAAGGATCTTTTTGATGTTGTTTATTCTTTAGCATTCTTTTTAAACAGCAACTATTGTATATGGCACGGGAGTGATTGTCAACATTTCCTATCAATATAAATTTCAGTTAAAAATGCAAATAGTCTGTTTCTAAATAATAAGTTTTAGAGAGTGTCCAAATGGCACATGGTAGCAAACAATTAGTTACAAGCTATTAGGTTCCTCCTTAATTACAGAAGTGTCAAGACTACAGATTCAACTTGTAGCTCACAAACAAAAACTCATTCCTCTGCTGAGGCTTCCAATAATAGTGAAAGACTCTAGCTTCTCCCAAGCTGGTCGTTTTGCAATGATATCACAGCATTAGCATCAATGGATTAGTAATTTTATTAGACAGTTGCAAATATTTTGCCCTTATGAATCATTAAGCCACTGTGAGCTGGGGAGAACTTGTTCTGCAGTCAGAAGTTTGTGAGGCATTACACTGAATCCAAGTTAGTTCCTAAAAAATAAATAAATAAAACTCAAATTGAAATTCCATTGCTGAACTTTTCTTTTGAACAGGTTTTCTGATTTCACCTTTCTGGGTTTGTAGTCTTCATTATTTTAAATTTAATTTAGGCAGACTTTGCATCCCTGTTGGGTTGCATTATTTATGTGCAGATGACAGGAAGGTAGTTGGGGAGATAACAATAATCAAAAGCCATTTCCATTTAAGAATAATAAGGGACATAATGGAAAAGGAAAAATTACGGCATTGAAAAGGATTGAAAAGCAGAAATGCAGGCATGAGCTACAGTGAACTCTCACAGAGAAAGCAAAGTCCAGTTAGAAGTGCTTGATTTAGGGACTGGGCCTTTTTGATATTTATTGCCTCTAAACTTCTGAAATCTTCTTTAGGAAACACATTTCCCATTCTGCTGCTTTGTCTGTGTAAATGGGCTATCCCATGGCCTCTGTTACTAGTGGGGGAAGCATTGGTTCAAGATGGATTTGGAGGCATTGGAAAGGTGGATGCTGATAGACAGCAAGTCTTGCAGAAATCAGTGCATCAGAGCTAACCTCTAAGTACTCAGATTTTTTTGTTTGTTCTTTTTTTTTCTTCTGCATTCATTATTTCTTTAAAATGGCAATTTTGTTAACTTGGCATGCTAAATGTGAAAAAGCAATTTTTCCTAGGAATAGCTTTTTATATTGATTCAATTTCCCATATTTTATCACTTTGCTTGTCAAGAGTTTGTGTATGTGTTTGTGCACACACATGCATAAGTGTGTGTATAAATTTTGGCAAAGCTACTCAAAGATGAGCTGCAGTTTGAACAGCTGCAATGTCTCTGAACAGTGGAATTATTCATAGCACATAAAGGAAGGAAACCTCTTGAAAATAGTACAAACATAACACAATTACGGGAAGATCAGACTTGAATTTTTTATTTGAATGAAGCAACTCCTGAAGGAGTCTGTAAAACGGGAACATGGGTAAATGGAATTATTTCATACTCTTTTTTACATTAAAACAAGAGACCATAATGTGGTGAAAAAAAGAGGCTGAACACAGAGGTCTGTGTGCAAAATTTATCCATTTACTTTCTTTCTGGTGGTGCAATAGTGGTTGAATAAACAATGCAATATTATTGGGATAACACTCTGGGGGCTAAAATCCTCAATGTATAGAAAGGTTTGAAAACACATGGGTAGTTCAGCTGTGTCTCTTCTTTTGCTAAGGGCTGCAGACTTATCTGCATGTCTTAAAGACACACTAATTCACAAATCATCCTTTTTGGCCCAGGGATTGAGCCAGATGGTGTCTATAATCCTGAAAAGACTATATCGAAATCTAATGCTTTTACATTGATTTTGCGTAGTCAGATTTTTTGTGTGTGTTCCAATTCTTCTTATACTTTAAAGACTAATGTGAACCTAAAGCATATAATTCCCCAAGTACAGAGGTCAAACTTTTAAAATTAAGATGATTTCTGTGTTAATTCCTCTCATATTATTTCACATTAAAACAGTTATTGACTTGCTACAGGTTATGCTCTTGTCCACAACTGTACCGTTTGCCTTCACCCCATCAAGTAGGAACTGACAACTCTCAGAAGAAAATAACACTTCTGAACATATTTTATTCATAGGGAATTCACATATTCAATTTTGGTATGCCTCAGGCAATCAGCTGGAGTTTAAAATGTGTACTCTGTGGTTTCCCCTTACACCTGTTGTTGCAGATAACAACAGGATTTAATGGCATGCTCTTTCCCAACAATATCAGTTAGCAATATTTCTGATCACGCTTTCCATTTCCACATGATTTTTCTATTCATTCAGACTGAGTCAAATATAGAATGAAATACTTATTCGACCCATGAACTCAGATGTGTCATTAGAAATACTTTGGGTAAGAAAGAGTGTGTCTGGCACTGTCAAGCATACTGTTCTGAAGGGACCAAGACACACAGAGACACAAAGAGACACACAGAGACACAAAGCTGAGAGTAATCACATAGCCCTTTGCATGTGTTGTGCCCTCAGAGTACAAAACCTGCAAAGCAGCTGACAAAATCCTCAGCCAGAACTTCTCATGCTGGAGAAAGAAGAAGGTACTTTCTTGCCTGTTGTACAATTAAGCTCTGGAATGCTTGGACATGGCATTTCTTAGGAGCTATAAGAGCAAGTACACTAAAAATGTAACTAAAAAGAATAAGGAAAACATTGTTGAAGTTGCCTTTTTGTACTAAGTGATCCAAATGTGGCTTCTGGTTTAGAATATTGTTGGAACCGATTGGTAGATACATAGAACGTGCTTATTGGAACACTTACTCTACTAATGTTTTTAGCAAACCTCTGAGATATACCTACTGGAGGATGAAATTCAGAGATGGTTGTCTGGTCCTTCTACTGGAAACCACTCCCTCAGTCTCTTAGATGATCTTAATGAATCAGATGCTATTGAAGACCGTACTTTGCTTTTATGTAGTTTCTTCTTAAGCTTCGAGTAATTCCTGTGTAGAGGTTCAGTCATTGAAGGGGGCACATTCCCGCCATTCTTTTGAACCCATGTTAAACGCAAGTCAGAGTCCTTACTATTTCCCCGAGCTTGTGCTATTTGCTGCTGGAGTTAGGAGTGAAAGTCTGTTCTGTTTGTTCCAGACTATGATAATAACACAGAGGTCTGAGTACATACATCTGATTTATAATCATAACCAAGTTAGGTTTTAGAAGATTTTTTTTTAATTGTTAGTAGGGGTTTAGTGGGCTTACAGTGGAGGAAGGGAATACAACTGTTTTGTTTTAAATAGGAAATTATTTATATGGTATTAAACTGTATTACCACTGAGGAGAAATAACAGAATCACCATTTAATTCTGGTTTCAAGTCACCTTTGGATATCAGCTGTGTAGACACCAACTTGGCCAGCTCAGCCTGTGGTTGGCTTAGAGCAGGTGTTGTGTGTTTTGAATACATTAAAAGACAAAGATTCCTCAGCTTGTGTGGGCAACAAAGTCCTGAATTTGAGCTACATTATGGTGTAAAAATCTTTTAATATCTAATTGGACAAATGAACATTGTTGATCCATGTTCAACTTGTTGCCCGTGAGGCCTTCACATCCTTTTCTGTGAAGTTGCTCTTTAGACAATTGATCTCCAGTCTGTACTGTTGCTCCCACAGAGCAGAATTTTGCATTGGCCTTTGCTGTACTTCCAAAGATTGCTGTCAGCCCATGTCTTCAGCCCCTTGAGGTCCTTCTGAAAAGAGGCCCTGCCTACAACAGATATTACAGCAATATACAAAAACCATCAGATGAATTACGTTAGTTAAATGTGTGAAACCTTTTGATGAATAAGCAAAAAATGTATATTGGTATGATTTTTGTGGGTGGGGTGGGTTGACCTTGGCTGGATACCAGGTGCCCACCAAGGCGCTTTATCATTCCCCTTCCCAGTTGGACAGGGTAGAGAGAGAGAATAAGATGGAAATAAGATGGTTGAGATTAGGCAGTTTACTAAAGAGAAAGGGAAAGTTTGCATGCTGACAAGTGAAGAGAAAAGTAGGAAGGTTTATTCTCCACTTCTCATTAGCAAGCAATGTCTGATCACTTCCCAGGATGTAGGGCTTCAGTGTGAGTAGAGTTTCTCAGTAGTCAAACATCATAAATAACAAATGTCCACCCTTCCTCCTCCTTTCCTTAGCTTTTATATCTGAGCTGATGTCATACAGTAGGGAATATCCTTTGGTTAGTTTGTGTCAACTGGCTTGGTTGTGTCCCCTCTCAGGATCTTGCCCTTAATTGGGAAGAGAGGGGGAAGGGAGGAATATTGACAGACAGTGCTGATGCTCTGCCTGCACTGCCCATCGGTAGCCAAAATACTGGTGTGTTATAAAGGCCTTTCTAGCTAATGATGCAAAGCACAGCACTGTGAGAGCTGCTATAGGGAAATGAACTCTATCTCAGCCAGACCAAGTATAGAGGGGAAAGAAAACGTGATTTGTCTGTTTTTTTAACACTGCCTTTGTATTGGGGGACTAGTGAATGCACCACCTCTTTCCAGTCATGGTCCAGGCATCTTGGATGGAAAGAGGAGTATGATTCTTTTAATGAGACACTGATGACAGTTGCATACCTCACACTCGCTATGGTATGTAAATATACAATAGTTGAAGCACAGATCAGGAGCTGTTTCCAATGTCTTACTACATTCAAGGTTAAGAGCATGATTCAGAAACTCAACAGATGCTGTGACTCAAGCAACTGCTGATGCACTTGGCAGCATGTCTGTATGTGCAAACACTAACAAGTACATTTTCACTTCAGTGTACATGAAAATTAGGCATGCAATTCCCATTGCCTACCAGAAAATGGTATCCTAATTCTCCATGAATTATCCAAGAACTACCAAGACTTACGAGCTCAACCAGTGGAAAATGTCTGTTGCAGTTGCCATTATAATGTCACATGCCCTAGATCTTAGTGAGGAGAATAATAAAAAAATGCTTGTAAGCTGCCCCTCTTTAAAAAGCTAATCATACAAAAGTGTGTAATGATGGCTGCAGTGGCTCAGAATATGGCCCATTCCCCTAAATACTTAGTCTGTGGTAGCACACATACAACATACACTACATACACTACAACCTAAGGTAGTCCCTACACAGTCAGTAACCTTCAGTAAGTTTCCTACTCCATGATCCTGGCCATGGTTCTCCTTTTCATCAAAGGCAATTCTTAACATCTGCAGTAACAAATAACAAGGAGTTCCTGAGTTTTATTACATCTAGTTTATGAAGGACCACCTCTCTTTTTTTCTGGTCCCTCACTTCATTTGACACTTCTTAGTTCATGTCTAAGAAGGAACAGTGAAATGCTGGACCACCTCAAAGAAACTGAAGTGACCTAAATCTCTATCTTCAGATTCATCTTTTCATTCATCCTGCTTGATGGTCTAGATCAGTCCTGTTATCATTTGGCTATGGGAATAGGGAGTTTCTCCAAAGGGATTAGTTTTGTATTTCTATTTGAACTCTTTCCTATTAGTTGAAGATGTTAGCAGGTTATACATGACAGCAGCCAGAACTGAGAAGAAAAGCATGTACAACCAGAAATGTTTTAATTTGTTGTGTTGGCAGGCTAGAAACACACCCACACAGGCCCACAAAAAGGCGGAGAAGCAGTCTCATGATTCAATACAAAAACAATTCCTGTGTGGCTCACTCAGGCTCCTGGTATATACCCTCAGAAATGGGAACACCATGTGCAAAGTTTTATGTTGCTGTGGCAATATAGCACCAGTAGGACTGAAGTGCCATGCACATTATGGACATTTACATCAGAGCCAGCTAAACTCAGTGCTAAATTCAGGTAATTTCTTTAGGGAAGGAAGAGAGCAAGTGAAGAATAAGGGCTCTTAAAGATGCATTGAATTTACTTATATTTCGGATGCATTCATGCCACTGGAATAGCTCTGTCACTGGGATAGCTGTGTTTTGTATTGCATTGACAGTTTTATGGAACTTTGCTGCAAAAAACCACTCTGCTGTATCTTTCAGTGTTTTGCTAGTACCTGCAAAGGTAAAGCTAAAGTAACAAAAACTCTGTTTCTACTCTTTGGATTCCGTCTTATTACTGTTGTGTTAACTCAGGTATTTATCCTATTTATGTCATGGTGAGAAATTTTACTGGGCTTTGAGCTATTAAAGTTGAAGAAAAGGATAAAGATGCGTGATGTCAACGGCAGCATTAAAAATGTAGCAGTCGTGACAAGTGTATTACCAAAACATTTATACCATAGGAGACATACCATTGCACTAAACTTATGGATAGCATTTTTTGACTAAAAGGTTATTATGCTTTGAAAAGCAAAATAGGACACAATGTTGACTGTGCACAGAGTTTGAAGCTAAAGCCACAGAAATTTATTAATTTCTTATTTATTTATTCTTATTTATTAATATAAAATAAAATAAGCTACCAATAAATGCTCCAGGCTTTACAAAATGGCAACATACCTCATATGACTTTTACATACTTCTGTCAAAGGTATAATTCATGTTCTCCTCTGATACAAATTTAAAAGAAAGTTATCAACCTATTTGTTAAGACCACAGGTACACACATGTAAATGAGACCGAGATTAAGTAACTTGCAATTAAACTTAATATGAATCTAAAAGCATAATTCAGTCATGAACAAAAAAGTCTGGCTTCCAGGAAAAGCTGTCTTAGAATCCTTGACAAAGGTGTTCATACATGTATCAAAAGTCAAATCAAAAGTTGATATGGTAGACCTAAGAACTATGCTGAGTCATATTCCCTTTGCAGAGCCTCTTGATTTGAAGGATCAGAAGTGGACAAACCTGGGTCATGGCACTGAGCAGCCAAGCAGTGCTTCATTCTCCCAGTTCAATGGGAACTGGGTTTGAGAGTCTGGACCCTGTTCACAAAGACGGGAAAAAGTATAGTACAAAAAACTGTTTGTTGTAATCTGGACAGACCAGATAATGCTAACCACTGAAAACCTGTATCATGCATATAGACAGAGGGGAGAAGAAAGATATTATCTGTAAAACCAGTGGTTTTTTGAATACTAGCTGAGTCATTCAGAGTCTTGTGAAAGAGCACATGGCAGGAAGAACATCAGGAGGAAAGTCAGATTAAATATGACATACTGGTAAAAGCACAGAATCATAGAATGGTCTGGTTTGGAAGGCACCTTAAAGATTATCTTATCTGAAAATAATTTACTAGACCAGGTTTCTCAGAGTCCCACCCAGCCTAGCCTTGAACCCTTACAGAGACAGGGTACCCACAGCTGCTCTGGGCAAGCAGTTCCAGTGCCTCACCATCCCCACAGTAAAGAATTCATTTGTGATATCTAATCTAAACCTACTCTCTTTCAGTTGAAACCCATTCTTCCTTGTCCTGTCACTATATGCTGTAGTAAATAGCTTTTCTCTGCTTTTTCTGTAAGTTCCCTTCAGGTACTGGAAGGCCATAATTAGGTTGCCTTGAAGCCTTCTCTTTTCCAGGTTGAACAATCCCAGTTTTCTCTGTCTTTCCTCATAGGAGAGGTGCTCCATCCTGCTGATCATCTTGGTGACCCTCCTAGCCTAGAGGGGGAGAATCACCTCCTTTGACCTGCTGGGCACACTGTTTTTAATGCAGCCCAGGATAAAATTGTTTTTTTGAGCTGCAAGCACACATGGCCAGCTCATGTCCAGCCTCTCATCCACCAGTACCCTAAAGCATTCTCAGCAGGGCTGCTTTCCTTCCCCAGTCTGTGTTGATACCAGGGGTTAACTCCACCCAGGTGCAGAACTTGCACTTGGTTTTGTTAAACCACACAGCATTCCCATGAACCCACTTCTTGAACATGTCCAGGTCCCTCTGGCATCTTGTCCTTTGGTTGGTCAACAGCACCACTCAGCTTGGTGTCAGCTGCAAACTTGCTGAGCATGCAACTTGATCTCTTCATCTATGTCACTAAAGATATTAAGTAACACTGGTCCCCATAATGACTCCTGAGGGACATCACTTGTCCCTGATGCCCATCAGGAATTTGAGCCACTGAGAACTACCTGCTGGATGTGACTATCCAACAAAATCCTTACCCATTTAACAGTCCACCTGCCAAATCTATCATTCTCTAATCTGAAAAGAAGAGTATTTTGGGGGACCATGTCAGAGGCTTTACAGAAGTCCAGGGAAAAGACATTTATAGCCCTTCCCTCATCCACTGATGTAGCTACTCCATCACAGAAAGCCACTAAGTATGTAAAATGTTTTATTAGAAACACTAACAGGATGTAGTCAAGAGTATTCTACTTAGCATTTTTTTGTTTTTCATATAGGATTGTCTTTTTGGCCTGTACTTTATTTTGACTGTTTTGGTAGAATTTATTCTACCGTGTAGTGCTTCAGGAGGGAATAAAAACCCATTCAGATTTGAGATGTTGCTCAGATTTCAATCTGTTAAGAATGTTACAGTTAATACTGGTTTTAGAGGGAGGGTAAACTATGTTCTAGTTTCTTCCAAAAACATGACTCTATAGGAAGAAAACAACCAATGTGGATCCCTATGCAGGTGTTCATAGGTCTGAGACATTTGAATTATCATTTGAATTATTCGTCTAGTGAGGGACAGTTTGTGACATGAGACTTTCACTTTTTCTTTTGGTCACCTTTCAAACTGAGCTTCTGGTACAATATATGAATTTGTGATCATTTCTAATGAAAGTATGAAATTATGAGTGGCTAATACTTTTTAAAAACACCTGGTTTAACTTCTGCAGAATGATTTGTATGAGACAATACAGTCTAAATATTATATTATGAAAAATTAATGCAATGTATGTCAATCAAACAAACACCACTAAGCTGTGTGTTTTATTAAAAAAACCTAGAGATATAAGCAAGGCTGACAGTACAGTAAAATTATGCACCTTCACGTGTTATATCCATGCAACTTCTTTCACTATATTAACTTTATGCTTCCAGTTTTTAGAGCATTCTGGAAATTAAAAATATGTGTGAAAAAGCCTGACGTCATCTTCAGTGCCATGATGTTACTGTTGAGGCCAATGTACCTCATGAGAAGGTATTTGATTGTCTTCAACCTCTCTCGCTGCTGTCAGGGGCTGAAGCGGAAATGAAGCAGCTAGCTAGAATCCTCCCTAGAATAAAAGCGTCATCAGGGAGCACCAGCTGCATTGCTGTTGCAGCTCATTTTGCTTTTCAGGTTATCCTCACACACAACCAAGGCTGGGGCTGGACAGGATTGGGGTGGGCTGGCTTGCTTGCAGCCCTGAGGGCGCTGGCACCAGCTCAAGGGAACATTTGGGCTGCTCAGAGGTATGGGACTGCATGTGGAAATTAGCAGTGAGTAAAGTCAGTAGGATTCCCCACTATATTGAGTGATAATTCAAAGTGCTGGACAACTTGGGCATCAAATTTTAACTCATCTTCAAGGGAGACTGGAATTTGGCAACTTGGGTTCATCATGCTTATTTGGCAAATAAGTATGGATATTCCTATTCTGGATAAGAGTTTTAAAAGCTCTTCCTAAAACATATTTTTCTTTTAGGAAGTCCTTGGCTTGTATGGAGATTAATGAGGAAGTTTCAGTATTTCAAATGTCAAACAAAGGACACCACAAAGTGGGCAAAGGTAATGTGAACCTCTCCCAGCCATAAGCAGATGGACTACTGTATCACAGATAGATACTGGAAGGTTGTAATCAAGACAGAAATAAGTTCTGCCCGTTTTCTTTTGGCTTGTGATTGCTAATTATAAGACTTATTTTCCTAATGCTGGCAGAGAGAGGTATGTATTTATTCTGACAAGATTCGTGGTGGATAGATGAATGTGTTTTCATATTCTGTATGCCATTTTTCATAGACATGTGAGTATGAAAATGCAGAAAACAGTGAGACAATGATGCAGCAGAATATGATGTAATTTTTCTTTTTTTATGGACTCTGTGCATTTTAAGGGAGAATGAATCTATAAAAGTAGTTGTTTCATTGCCTTGAAATCTGGCACAAAGCTTACTGAAAGCTATTCAAATTTAGCTGCTATATTTATATTTTTGTTCTTCTGAGAAAATAATTCAGCTTTGAAACTATTGATAGGACACTGGTATTTTTCAAATTGTTATTTTTTAATTTTTTAGATTACCTTAAAAACATATGATAATGTTGATCAGAAAAGTAAAGAGAAAAGGAGAATAGCAAAACAAGGTCAGAGAATCTCAGGCAATTCCTTAGATATATTTTGTTCAAAGTATCATTTTTTACTAGAATTAGGGATAATTTAGGGACTTGAGAAGATTAAAGGAAAAGAAAGGTTGACTGTTGCAACATACAACCTGTATTTAGATTTTTTGGAGTTTCCTGTATGTAAACTGCTATTTGCTCTTAATGACAAAGATTTTTTTTTTTTCAGTAAGTCTCTATAAAAATAAACTACTTAGGTTTTTGGAGACACAAGATTACAAGTTTTAGTAATGTAAGATAGAACCAAACACTTAATGGTTTATTTCACTGTAATCATGATTACAAGCTTCACTTACAGAAACTTCATTTTCACATTAAAGTGATTTGCCATATGGTAGTAAACAAGGGAATGGGCGTGTCTTTGCATCAGATGTTCTTGTATGACAAGGCAGTCAAGCTGCTTTACGAAACATTTGCAGAGTTCATGTTTAATATCACTGATAATATATAGTCTTACATTACTATAGTGATGTTAACCCTTATATACTATATTGAGTATAACATAAACCCTCTGATGAATATAATTTACATATATGTTTGTGCACTATGAAGCTTGGTGGTAAGAAACGCGTGACATAAAAAGAGATAAGGCTGTTTTCCAAAGAGCTCTTGCCTTCTTTTTGTCACATTTCTGACAAGACAAAATACAATCTTTAGCTATCTGTGAACTGCTAACCTATCTAACAATGTCAGGCCTTACCTATTAGACAAAACTAAAAATTAAAACTAAATTTTGTCTTTCACAGGAAAAAAACCATACTGTTTTCTATGGCATTATTGTGTGATTAGTTATGAAGGCCAGTTATTTAAATATCCTTTCCAATCTTTATATGCATATAAAAACACATAGACATCAAAAAAGTCTGAAAAAGTCCCCCATAAAGACTCTCCCAATTTAAACAATGCTAACGTAATTGATTTTTACCATCTGTGACCAATAGATCTTCAAAATATGAAGACAACTAAGTGTAGTTGAGAAGAGCTTATAGTTGATAGTAAAATTTAGTTGAATATGTCCAAGGTGCTGAATGAAATGTTTTCTACCTAGACCCCTCCAGTTTGCATGAAAACTCTTAAAAAGGCTGTGCAAAAAAGACTGAGAAGAAGTGCATTCTTTCAATGGGCAATATTTTCCCAGGGTAACATGATGTCTTGATCTGTTTTCTAATACTTCATAAATTCAATTCATTAACTGCAAGTCCAGTAAATGAGAAAAAAAAACTGTAATACATCTGTAACATGGAAGGCATGGAGGGTGAATCCTGCTCATTCTACACTGGCTTTGGACAAGTGATAGCAGGGAGGGTAGTGCTTGTGTGATCAGAGTAAGAGTCAGTGTGCTTCTGTGTGTCCCAATTTACAGAGCTTTGATCAGTTCTGATCTGGTCAAAGGAAATGTGGGATTTGAATTACTAAAGGGGTAAACACAAAGAAGCAGGACCCATGTGCCTTTATACCACAGTGGAAGTACTTTCATATATTAATTTCCGAGCATGCAGGGTAACTCTGAAGTTATCCTTATTTCTACAGAGCTAAGTGGCAGGACAAGTGGAAGTGTACGTGCATGGATAAATCACAAAATCATAAAAGGGCTTGGGTTGGAAGGTACCTTAAAAATCATCTATTTCCAATCCCTCTGCTAGGGCAAAACCATCTTTCATTGGACCAGATTGCCCATTTGGCCTGTCCATGAACATTTCCAGAGGTAGGGTATCCATAGCTTCTCTGGACAATCTGTTCCAAGTTCCTCACAATCCTCACAGTAAAGAATTTCTTACTAATATCTAATCTAAACCTACTCTTATTCAATTTGAATCCATTCCCCATTATCCTGTCACTGCATGCGCTTGTAAAAAGTCCCTCTCCGTCTTTCTTGTAGGCTCCTTTCTGGTACTGTAAGTCCACAATTAGGTCAACCAAAGCCTTTTCCCAATTGTCTTAGACTTTCCATTTAGGAAATGTGCTTCATCCCTCTAATCACCTTTGTGACCCTCCTCTGGACTTGCTTCAACAGATACTTGTCCTTCCTGTGCTGGAGATTCCAGAGCTGGATGCAGTACTCAAGGTGGGGTCTCCTCAGATCACTAGACAAGAATTAGCATTTAGTTTCCTTTTATCTCACAACTGTTTGCCAGGGTGTCACCTCCTACTTATGGCAGAGTGTGCCTGGTTACTTGGAGAGAAGTTCCTTTTGCATGTATTACCTTTTCTCACATTATGGTTAGATTGTCTCTGCTATACTTTATGGCCCCTATAATGTTACAGATTTTAAACTGCACTACGTGTGAGAGGCTTGCCTGTGGCCAGATTTAATGAGAGAAAGATCTCTCTTTCTAGTGATGACATGGCCCATTGCAGTAATGATTGGTTTTATTGCAAACTACTAGAGCTTAAAGACCATTTATGGCTAAAACAGTTAGGTCACTGGAACTATGCAGACAATAAAAACACTATTGCTCCATCGGTGCCTTTTTACTGTTTGTTAAGAGAAACACTACTCTTTCACTTTCCCCCAAACACTTAGAGCATCCCTAATTATATCATTGCTCAAGCTACAACTGCAGCTCTCAACTTCACATAAATCTTACACTAAATTGATTTGTGGCTGAATTGTGAAAGGGATCAATGGATTCATTTGCACTGATTCGCCACTCTGTTACTGAGAACGTGTCTACACATGTGAAGGATGGGATTATCTGTGTTGATTCATAACCTCGCAGATGTCTTAGAAGCTGCAGTGTACCTGAGACACAGGGAAAAAGAATGAAAGAATTAAATCAGATGCTTTGTTTGATCTTGCTACTCCTATGACTGTTACATCTCCACTGTGACAGAGTGAGGTGCTGTGTTTTCTCCAGCATTTTGTTCACAAAAGCACTGTTAACTCCTTGGAGAGAACACCTTACAGTTTTCTACAGCAATGACATGATATTCTCAAGTACCACAAACAGTCTGTTACTGAACAAATGCTGGCTATGTCTGAAAGCGCTGTTTTCACGCAAGGCAAAGTCCTTAAAAAATGAAGTCCCAGGTGTGAGCCTAAAAATCTGCTGCTCTTAATAGTATCTGCTTTTGCTGCATTATCTGGGCCTGATTCACCTTGTTAGCAAGAAAACTGCCATGATCACTTCAGAGAATTTTTAGTGCCTGTGAATAAATTAGACTGTAGGACTAAGGCCTTTGTTAATACAAGGTTTGCAAAAAGGATGTTTTTCCTGAGTTTTGTATAGTCTGGTACGTACAACCCACATAGGATTATGGTTTTTGGAGTGTCACTCTGCCAATATAAAGCCACTGGTTATGCTGCAAACTTGTCTCTGCTTTATCAGTATCATCAGATCTGTGTCAGCAGAATGTCTTTGCATATGGACAGTGTCTGTGGTACTTCTCTGTCAGTTCACTTATATCACTTCAACAAAAACATGAGCTGAGGTGGATTTTTTTTCTTGTAACTTTTTGCACACTAATGTCTTAACCCAAGAGGTAAAGGTAACCAAAGAACTTGCAGCCTGACATGTTGTTCCTGTCTTGTCAGTGTCTCCTAGCGGAGGGGAAATGCTGCATAGAGGAATAGAGCTTCTAGCTTTTGACAGGCACCTAGACCCATGCCTTGTTTAGTAGGTTTAGCTCTACAAGAGATTGGTCTGCCTCAGAGCTCTGCTAAAAGAATTGTTTTATAAGATTACAGTTTATGTTTACAAGGATGATTTTATTTCGTGAGTCAGAAGGAATAAAGACCAAGCTTTGGCAAAATGACAGCACTGTTGCTTCTAAATATCATGCTCTAAAGCATAACTTCTGAGCTGATGGGCATCGGTTTTGTTAATATGACATTGAAAAGGACATTTCCTGGCCTCACCCCATGCTTGTGTTGGCTTGGCAGAGTCAGAGGAACTGAAGTAACACTGAGCAGATGACTGAGAAGAAAGCCAGTAATCCAGGAGTCCTACCTATGTAATGATGTGTGATTTCTCATCACCTCTGCTGGACCCTGGGTGTTGCTCTGACACCAGTGCCAGTTAGAAAAGGCTGCTCAAGGATCTTGCAAGTTTCTCTGACATCAGTTTTTGCATCATCAGGTCATGTTTATATATGTTCACACAGCAAATATTCCTGGGCTGGAGGTCGTTTGCATAAAACAACCGGACCTGATTTTGCTGGAGATTGGCTAGGCTCCAAGAAATGGATTTCTTTCTTTTGTGTAGAAAAAGCAGGATCGAAGGATCGAAAACCCCTAAGAGAAAAAGGGGAAAGGAGAAGGATATGGGAAGAACATAGGGCAAAAAAGGGTACACACTTTAAGCTGAGGAGACAATTAGGCTTTGAAATTGCATATGGTAAAGAAAGCAGAAGCAGATAAGCTTGGAGCAAAGAGAAATGGCAGAGGCAATGATAATGAACTTACCAAATCCCAAGAGAAGGAGCTGAGTCAGGCATCATGTTCCTGTGATATGAACCTGTGCATTTTTTCAGGTATGGCTGAAAATTTCTGTCATTTTTCACAGCCATGTTGCCTTTGCAGCTCCCACAGCACTTGGCCATCACGACCTTGACTCTCACAATCCGAGGATTTAGGAACGTGACACACAAAGCACTTTTAATCAAGTGGATCATTTGTACATTGCTTGTGTGAAAAACATGTACAGAGAAAGTAGGAAAAAAAGGGATGGCACCTAAATCCTACTCAACTCAAACTAGTAAAGAGAGTGTGCTGTCAAAGATAGGGTACGACTCAGCAAACAATCTGAGCAGCCAGAAAGAGCAAGAGGAAGAGACCTCCTTTTGTTACTAACATCCACTTTCCAATTCCAAAATAAGTTCTGGGTGCTCTGACTCAGAGTTGTTTGCAGTGTATTCCACAACATGAGGTAGGAAGGCCTGTTGTCACCACAGGCAAAAATTTCACATCTCTAAGAAGGGATGTTAGAAATACTTCCTATAAAAATGTTTCAGGAGTAAATATATTAAAGACATTTAAATATTCAATGACTTTGGTAGCAAGTAAGGTTACTAGACAAAGAGATTGTTAAAATTTGAATTGTCCCCAGTTAATACTGATATCAGAGTAAGCTGAGGGGAAAGGTATTGCTTTTTTTGTAAGTTTTGTTTGCTGATTTCCTTGCTTCTTTGTTTTTATTTAAAACTACAAGTAATACCATGTAAACTAAGGCTATGAAGTGCTTTTTACAAGTGCAACAAGTCGCAAAGTGTAAAAATAGTGTAACAAATTGCAACTGATGTAATCAGGATTGTAACATAAGTAAAGATCATGAATCATGATGTCACATATCCTTAAAATAAAATGTCAGCAGACTGCAGTAATTAACACTCTACTGCTCATCATCTGTGAGGGCAAATGCAGAGAAAAACCTTGTGGACAGATTCTGCTTAGGGACATTTGTAGGCCTTAGGACTCAGTGGTAGTTGTATGAGTGTATGACAGCTAAAATCTGTCCTTGAAGTAGCTATACACAAAATTACTTGGCCATCTCTATGGGAAGGTGATGAGGTTTACTTTGGAGCCTTTTTCAATGTTTTCTTCTAATGCTTGGCTTTAATGCTGTCTCTAACATCCTCAGAAGTTGTGTTTTAGCAAAAAGTCTGTGTGTGCTGGTACTGCAGAAAACAGCAACTCTGTCTGGATTTAAAAATACTAGTATGTTGGTGCTTCCTGTCGCCCATCCCTGTTCTTTCTCCCTGAAATTACTTTGCTTCCTGCTCCAAACTAGATTTTGTGCCATTCATACTACTAATAATAAAATGACACTAATTGCTATGTGTAGTGAATGTTCTGAATTGAGCCTGAGGAACTGAGTGTAGGCTGTATAAGATACCAAACATAGCAACTTCGCAAATAGGGTAAATTAGAGTCAAGAAAATGTTATATAACAGAGTATGAGTGGTAGCTTATAGCCTTCATTTTCATTCACACCCACAATTTGAGCTCTTTCACAGAAGGACTCTTACTGGGAGGTAATCCATTGGAGAAAACTCATCAAAAATATGCCATCCTTCTGATGTTAACCATAGCAGAAAATATCAAAATAGAAAGTCTACTCATTACAGTTTTTTCCTTAAGTGTTGAGGACACATTAAAAATATCTACTGACACTTCAAAAATATTTTTTAAATGCAAGCATTAATATGCAAATGTGAATGCATAACCTTTCTTGTGAAATTAGAGTGAGAGTTTTAAAGATGCCTAAATGACCTGGGAGTCAAAATCAGATTGTTCAAAAGTGATGGAGACACTTGAGGTCTCATGGGGCTTGGCAGACTTTCCTCTCTGTATCTCAGAGCGGCATCTTGTGCTGGACCCTCAGCCTTCCTTGGGAGCTGGAAAAGCTTTTCTGTGGCTACACAGCCTGGTGACTGAGCTCTTTGTCTCCAGTGGTGACAATTTGTGATAATTGCAAACTTTTTCTTGTGTTTTGAATTGATCCTCACTTGAGATGGGTTTGTGTGCTAGCTACTGCTCCCCGGGTAAGCATGCTACAGTGCACTAGTGTAGTGTTGCCCCTAGTGTCTAATATTAGCATATCATTTGAAATGAGTTGTGTTTTGTGGAAAACTTTTACTAGGTGTTTTCAGAGCATGTCTCTTACAGATATGTATTCGAAAACTCAATTGGGCAGCAATCTTGCAGGGATTTGCTGTTTCTAAACCTGCCAGAAATGAGGGGGAAGAAATAAAGTCCAGAACATACTATAGAAAATTTACACTTGGATTCCCCAAGAAAATTGGAACTGTGCAGCGGAAGTGGTGCAAAGCTACTGCAACTGCAGGCTGAGAAGGGAGCCGCCAGAGTTTCCCGCCACAGGGCATGCCGGCTGCATATATCCTCTTGCTCACAGCTTTGTGAAGGGAGTCTCTGGGGCCCCAGTCTGTGCAGGCAGAAGCTGAGACCTGCAATGCATCAGAAGCCCTCAGCTGTGGCAGTGATTCCCGGGGGACCATGGCAGGAAGCAGGAACCAAGCAGGACGTCTGGAGTGCCCTGATGAATGCCAGAGAGAAGCCGCGCTCAGTCCCTGTCTGCTGCGAGGGCAGAGGCTGCTTGCTGGTCTGGACAAAGGTTGGCTGCTTAATTTTGCTCTGCTGTTCCTACTAAAACTCCACATAAATCTTGTGCAGTACTTGGTGTCCTTATGAAAAATGCTTTGACCCTCAAATCTAATAATGCTGCCTGCGTAGTTTTAAGGAAAAAAAATAGAAAAAAACCCAAACAATAGGAATCTGAACAGTATTAAAAACTGAAGCCGCCCATTTCCCAGTCTCTCTAAATATGTGTGTAGTGGTAGTAGCAAGCTGCTTATTCAACAGAAAGCATAAGGATGTGTAAGAAAATAAGGTCCTTGCATAGTAGCAGAAAATAGCTGCTGTTGTGGTGGTGAATGGGGGAAACAGAAGCAGTTCAGGGTCTGTGTCTGCCCTCTTCCTTTGCTTCTGCAGCCCATCCTGACACTTGAAAAAATGCTCCCTCACCAGTGTGAGAGCCACAGCCCCTTGACCTCCCTAGGAAATCTGTTCCCATGGAAGTGTCTGCGGTGTTGACTTGATAAACTCAAATCTCAGCTTCTTACTTTAGACAATAAGCGCTCTGTGTTGCACCCTTCAGCGGTTTGTTCTTTAATATTTTCTTCTTTAATCTTAGTTAGTGATTCTCTCTCTTGCTAGAAATAAGAAAACAAATAAATGCTGTAGCTGTAACAAAAGGTTTGAAATTCTGAGACTGAATGAAAAGCAGGCTTCAGGCTGAACTGTATCCCTCATAAAGTATATGAACTCGATTTCATGACCTATGCCTGCCCATTCAGTATCCTTTAATATCACATTGGTCTTTGCTCCTCTCTGTGCCTTATGTTACTTGCCTCAGGAAGTGTGTTTGAAATTCTTTGTAATATAAATCCAGATAATTGGTCTTGTGGCTAATAATTGATTGAAGATGGTAGTATGAATGAGTATAGAGTGAAATGGGCTCATCCTAGTGTTTATCCCAAATCAAATTGTTTTTCACTGGACCTTAGGTGTGGGTGCTGGGGTTTTCTGTGTCCTATTGGCTAGGTGATGCTATTAATTTTTGTTTCTGGATTGGCATTAATTCAGGAATGTGAAATGAAAGAGTTCTCATTGCTCAGTGTTGATATCTGCGGTTTGAACACCTGATACTTCTGCTTCTGACTGAGGCTACAGTCAGGAAAAAAAAAAAGTTTACTTTTGGAGTAGAAGGTACATGGTCAACCGGGATTATCTGAACTGAAGAATAATAAAGTTGGGGTTCAGACTTGAAAGTACTGTTTACTCAGGTATGTCATTGTATTGGTTTCACTGGAACTACTCATATGGAAAACTACTGGCATCTGTGGGATTGGCCTGCCATGCAAGGAACATTAATAATAGTTTCTGTTAAAAGACTTGCACATCGATTAAGGAAAAGGGTTGGATACAATTATCAGGATTTATTTTTCACATATTTAATAGCATAATTAGCAGAAATTTTAAATTACAATAAGTGCCGGGGAGATTTCATTCAGCTGAAACTAGAGAACAGACTGCCACCTGCCTGGCTCAACTAAGGACTATTGTTGGCACTACTGAAGCTGCTCTGGCAAAACTGAAATAGCAATACCTATTTTTTGCAGCAAGTAAATAAACTTGATACTTAGAACACATATATACATAGGAATTACAGGGTGGTCGTGTTAATTTTGCATGTGAGTAGAAGAATTTGGGATCATGTGATCTGCAAGTGGTAATCAGTGTACTCATGGTTGTTGAGTGTGTGTTTAAATGAATGTGCGTGTGTGCACATATACATAGATGTTGTTACTGTATATAAATTCCATCCTGTTTTGTTCTTCCAAACCGAAGTTTTCCTAATAGGTGAAATGCTTCTGTTTTCTGTGTAGTCTAGCATATTCATTGTTTCTTAACTTTTAACTTTTCTTTTCCTCTTTGAGTGGACATAGAGTAATGACCAGAATAATTTCAATTTTAATGAATATGTTAATAAGTCACTGCTACATTTTTCCCCCTCTGTATCAGCATGTAATTTCTTTCTCTCTGTGGAGATTTTGTCTTCTTGTTTCTATCCTTCCTATTCTGCTTGATAACTAAAAGCTTTTGTCTTCAATTTCCATATTCAGAGTTACTGCATGTGATACAAGCTTTGTAATGCCACAAACATAGCCTACTACCCAAATACCTCTGCTGTAGGAAACATAGGACTCAGCAGACCCACCCCAGTCTTTGAGCAGTGTGTTGCATTGGCTGCCCTCAATTCCTCCCTGTTCAGCTCTGCAGAATCTCTCTGGTCTGCTCAAAACCAGCTAGAATTTAGGAAAGCTGATTAAATTTAATATGATAATAATGTTTTATTTGAGCTGATAAAAACGACAATAATGAAAAACAAAGTCTATTTAATTGCTGCTTTTGAATAGGACATCTGTTTTTCAATGTTTTTTGTCTGCATGGGTGATTTTTTTTCAGGTTTCCCTGTTGTTCAGAGGTTAGTGTAATCCCTGCAAAGACTAAGCACACATGCACACACTTTGAGGCATCAGAAAAATTAAATTTTTTTACATATTTATTCTAATTAAAAAGAAAAGTTGCTTTCTTGTCTTTCTTGTTATTCAGTGGTATACTACAGATATATAGGCTTCACCTGTACTAGTGAACAAGGCAGGGTGAATACATACTTGGGCACTTGCCTGTGTTAATTCATACTATTTAATTATGAGCCTGCTTCCCTGCACAGGTATTTTTTCCCTAGAGAAATGAAACAACTTTAGAATTTATTTTTAGAAATTCATCATTTTCCCAGTAAGAACAAGACTGCCTTTTTATTATGTTTTGGAGTTTCTATATGCACATTCGGGTCTGTAGAACCCTGCTGCTTATTCAATATTTCCTGTGATCATGCAAAAAAAAATCCTTTAGGATAGAACTAGCAGTGTTCAACAGTTTAAAGAGTGTTCTGTCTTTAAACAGTGGGTGTAGGTTTTTTTTCTTTTGATTTTTGAGAGACCATTATGTGTAACAACAAAAGCTTCCCTATGCATTGGTAAGGCAGGATCTTGAAAATAAGCTTCCTAAAATTACCAAAAATATGGAAATTAATTCTATGGTCTATCTACACAGTAAAATCTCTACCAAGAAAGAAAGATCTTGAATTTACAGTATATTTCCTAAACCTCATTATTTTCTGTGTGGATGCATTTACCCTATCTGAAGAATAGCTCTCAATGAAGCAGAGGCAGAAAAGTAATGTTTATATTTATTGTGGCAAAGTCTAGCTAAAATCTCATGGGGGTCTATTCTATGTACATCTTAATTCATCATCCCTTGCAGACTTATTTATTGATTTTATTAGAGTCATAGAGATAGTGTGAGCTGGAAAAGTGGAGCATTTGCTTGCATCTCAGTAGAACTTGATTCCATAGCAATTGATTGACTTCTTGTTGGCTAACCCCCAAAAATCAACTTTGTGGTTGATAACAAAAGGAAAATACATCAAGTTAAAAATAGATTTTGGCTAAAGTTGTTGTCATTTCTGAATCTTTTCCTGAGTTCTTACTGTAACTAAACTTCTTGTCAAATGCAATCTGAATCCAGTCATGTGTTAATAGTTAATCAAAGCTATATTGACCTGAGTTGGTAACGTGAGACCATTTTCAACACAGCTGCTATTTCATCTCTGGTCTTCAAGAAAGACCTCTAAAAATTTTAGAAATGGCACTATGAACCATAATTTTTTAATTTTTCTTTGTGGAGTTACTTTTTTCCACCAGTATTCTGCAGAGATACTAGCTAGATATTGTTAGTGAGATGCAACTTCTTCCTTTGTAGCGACCTTATGCTACTGTGATAAAATGGTAACCTCAATATTAAAGGCATTTTTCACAGAGGAAGAGACCTGATTTCCTGGCCAATTATTCTCTCTGTCTTAAGAAAATTCCAGGGAAATATAAGAATAAATCCTGGATGCAAGCAGACGTTGCAGTAAATAGCAGTATCTATTTTTTTGTGATTGTTTATACTAACAAGATCATTTAAATCAAACCAGTTAAGGTTTCCCATCTCTTTAAAAGGTGAGAAATCAAAAGAAGCAAGCTAAAGAAAGAGTAACAAATGCTTGACTAGAATTCAACAGGCCTGGGAGAAACTAAGATCTTCCAGAAGGTGGAGATGCCAGGATATAAAAAAGTGTTTTCCTTTTTGGTTGCATCTATTCTAATAATCAAACACAAATTGTTGCATGACTAGTACAGAAAGATGGTTTTCATTTGTCTTCTTATATTCAGTTATGGTAATCACTGTACTACTTATGCTTCAGTGTGTTTGATTGATTGCTCTCTGCTCTGATTGTTCTGTGCACAGAGAGACCTGACATTTGATGAAGTTCAGAGTGGGCTGAGAGAAAGATTTTGAGGTCTTTGTTACAATACATTTCTAGTTATAATCTCATTTTATAAGCCCAAGGCAAATGTTGCAATGCATATGGAAATAAACAAAGGAAAAAATACAAACTGCTTCATTTAGGACCTCTGTACCTGTCTGTGCAGTGCCAGAACCCAAAGATCTCTAGGCTAAGATCCTCGTTTGTAATACACAGGAACATACCCAGAGTGCTTACCTTGTATGCTTGTAGCTTTTATAAAAGGTCATTGCTCTGACTAGACACCACAGGATCAGAATGGCATTTCTTTATCTGGTAAAAAAATAAAGTTCTATTTAAAGGGAAATAATAGATTCATCTGAGGCTTCATGCATGTGCACGAAGAGTAGGTTGGTACTTAGACATGTTATGAATGCATGATGCCATCTCTTCATTACACTTCAGTTGGGACTAGTGATGAATAATTTCTGATATGGATGACATCATTGCTGTTAAATTTCACTTTTAAATATTGCCTGTGTGGTTTCTGAGCCCTACTGAGAACAAGTTAAGTTCCATTAAATTCTAGTGTCTTACTGCTCAGAAAAATGGGGAAAACCTGCTTTTTTCAGTTTCAGTGTGCAACATGTAGCAAGAAAGTTAGCTATTTAAAAGTGCACTGCCCTGTCCAGCTGAACATTTCCTGGGTGCCTCATTAAGAGGGTGCAAGATGCATTTTTGCCCTTGACATTTATCACAAGAAAGGATGCCTCCTTCCTCTGTTTTAGCTGTCACTGAATCATACAGGATAACTTTTGACAGGTAAAATCATGGGGAAATATTTCAAGGGCCAGAGTAGATATAAAGTTCTGGGTTTGGGCTTTTTTTTGGGTTGGGCTTTTGGTTTTGTTTTGGGTTTGTTTGTTTGTTTTGTGCGATCTGTGTTTTTTTTGTTTGTTTGTTTTAGAGATCTATCTTCTGTCTCTTTAGTGCAGGAAAAAAGAAAAGCAAGTCTAAACCAGGAAAACAATAGATGTACCCTTGACCAGTTATCTATAGAACTGCTGTCTGCAAAGTTTTGCAGAAGGCTAATTTTGCCGTCCAGCATTTCTTGCAAATCCTGGAGGTCTCAGACTTTCTGCCTTCCAAATCAGAATAGTTTTTGGACTCTGGATAATGCAGTAATGGTCTGTCTCTTGTTAACTCAGCTCTTTTGGACAGCAAGTAACATCACACGTGCTGATTTCTGTAATATCAGCTGCCTTTCATAGAATAATAAAATTATAGAATCCTAGAATGGTTTGGATTGAAAGGGACATTAAAGATCACCTAGTTCTAATCTCCCTACTGGGAGCAGGAACACCTTCCACTAGGCCAGGTTGCTCAAAGCCCCATCCAGCATGGCCTGGAACTCTCCCAAGGATGGGGTATCCACATCTTCTCTGGGCAACTCATTTCAGTGCCTCATCATCCTCCCTGTAAAGAAAGTCTTCCTAATATGTAGACTAAACTTACCCTCTTTCAGTTTAAAGCCATTCTCCCTTGTCCTATTCCTATACACGCTTATAAAAAGTCCTTCTCCAGCTCTCTCCCTTTGGGTACTGGAATACTGACATAAGTTGTCCCCAGAGCCTTCTCTTCGCCAGTGTGGGCAGTCCCAGCTGTCTCAGCCTGTCTTCATATGACAGGTGCTCCAGCACCTCTAATCTTCTTCATGACCTTCCTCTGAACATGCTCCAATTGATCCATGTGTTTCCTGTGCTGAGGACCCCAGAGATGGATGCAGTACTCAAGGTGGATTTATATGAGAGCAGACTAAGGGAAGGAGATGAAGGCAGAGAAGAGAGGAGAGAGGAAAAGAAGCAGCAAAGGTAGAAATAGTTAAGGTTATGTTGCCAAACTGACAATTCCCACCACTCCCACCATGAAGAGTGGTTCTTGGGATGGTGCCTGCGTTGGCCGGTGTGAGGAGGAGGAGGAGAAGTGCTGCCTGGCAGGCTGAATTTGGTTAGGATGTCTGGAGGCTGGTGGTATCAGGGTGCGGAACATGAGGGAGGAGGCTTTAACACCCATCTCTGCAGAGCTAGATTGAGCGACTTCCAGCACTGCCCTTCAAGGAGCCTAGGCATGTCCCTATCTCTTCCAGCTTGCCACTTGCGTATAAGCAAGACCTTGATTCCAGGCCCGTGGTTACTGTGTAAAACTGTGGGCATGTGAATGTCTAGGAAACCTGGACTTCAGCAAAGCCTTTGTCACCATCTCCCATAGCACACTCCTGGAAAAGCTGGCAGCCCCGGCTTGGACAGGGGCACTCTCTGCTGGGTTAAGAACTGGCTGGATGGCCAGTCCCAGAGAGTGGTGAACACTGCTGCATCCACCAGGCATGCAGTCACTAGTGGTGTCCCTCAGGGACCAGTGTTGTGCCCAGTACTGTTTAATGTCTTTATTGATGACCTGGATGAGGGACTGAGTCTACCATTAGCAAATTTGCAACTGACACAAAGTTGAGGGGGAGTATTGATCTGCTGGAGGGTAGGATGGCTCTGTAGAGGGACCTGGACAGTTTGGATAGATGGTTTGAATCCAACAGTATGGGGTTCAACAAGGCCAAGTGCTGGGTCCTGCATTTGGCTACAACAACCCCATGCAGTACTACGGGCTAGACAGAGTGGCTGGAGGTTGGCCAGGCAAAAAGGGATCTGAGGGTTCTGATGGACAGCAGGCTGGACATGAGCCAGCAGTGCACCCAGGTGGCCAATAAAGCCAATGGCATCCGGCCTGTATCAGGAATTGTGTGGCCAGCAGGGACGTGATTCTTCCCCTGTAACAAGTACTGATGAGGCTGCACTTTGAGTACTATGTCCAGTTCTGGGCCCCTCAGTTTAGGAAGGATATTGAAGTGCTGGGCTATGTTCAAAGAAGGGCAAAGGGTCTGGAGCACCAGTCCTGTGAGGAGCAGCTGAGGGAGCTGGGATTGTTCAGTCTGGAGAGGAGGAGTTTGAGAGGTGACCTTATGAGTTCTGTGAATGGAGGTTGTAGCAAGGTGGGGGTCTGCCTCTTCTCCCAGGCAACCAGCAGTAGGACAAAAGGGCACAGTCTTAAGCTATGCCAGAGGACATTTAGGTTAGACATTAGGAAGAAGTTCTTCACAGAAAGAGTGATTGGGCATTGGAACGGGCTGCCCATGGAGGTGGCAGATCGTCTCTCGAAGTATTTAAGAAGAGACTGAATGTGGCATTTACTGCCATGGTCTAGTTGACAAGGTGGTGTTAGGTCAAAGGTTGGAGGTCAAAGGTTAGGTCAAAGACCTCTATGATCTCAGAGGTCTTTTCCAACCTGGGTGATTCTGTGATTCTGTGAAATATGTGGAAGAAACACTAAGTTCATGGTTTAGGTATGGAGTCTTGTAATGCTGACATGAAATTTAACAAGTCCAAATACTGGATTCTGCATCTAGGATAGAGTAACACTGAACACAACTACAAATTGGGAAAGGAGTGTCTGGAAAGTAGTCCTGAAGAGAAGGACCTTTAGGTTCTGGTTGGGAGCAGGCTTAGTGTGAACCTCAGCAGCCCAGAGGGCAGACCCCATTCTTAGGTGCATCAAACCCAGAATGAGCAGCTGATCAAATTGGTGATTAACCTGCTGTTTGCAGCACTGGTGTGGCCTCACCTGGAGAGGTATGAGCAGTTCTGGGCCCTCCAGTTTAAGAAGCATATGAAGGTCCTTGAATGCAACCAGGGGAGGGCAACGAAACTGATGAAATGGCTGAAAGGCAAGTCTCATGAGGAGCGGCTGAGGACTTTGGTCTTGTCTAGCTTGGAGAGAAGGAAACTAAGGGATGAACCTCATTGATCTCTCCAGCTTCCTGGGGAGGAGACGAGGAGAGGCTGAGCTCTTCTCCCTGGGATCCAGTGACAGAATAGGTGGAATGGCTCAAAGCTGTGCAAGGGAGGTTAGACTGAACAGTAGGAAGCATTTATTTACTGAGAAGGTGGTCAAACACTGGAAAAGTCTTCCTGCAGAAGTGGTTGATGCCCCAAGCCTATCAGAATTTTAAAGGCAATTGGAGAATGCCTTTAACAACATGCTTTAGCCTTTTTCCAGTCCTGTATTTGTCAGACAGCTGGACTAGACAATTGCTGTATGTCCCTTTTAACTGAAATAGTCTCTTCTCCTCTCTTTTTCCACATTCCAGTCAAAGGAACAGGACCCATGTCTCCAGTATCTGACAAAGTTGTAGCCTTAGCTGTTATTTATGTGACTGATCTGTTATTATTAGTCATAGTCATAGACATAGTGCCAGTACTTTGGCACTCTGACAAGGTTGTGTGTTTGTGTGTGTGCATGCCTGTGTTTTGGTACACATTTCTTTCACCAGTGTCAGTGTATCTGTTTATGCAACTGAAACAAATATGCACCTGTACTGCATTTAATTTAATTATAATACTAAAATAAAAGAAAAGATGCAGCAAAACCATCAGTATTCTGGAAAATTCCATTTTTGTTTAACTGTTGTGCTTGTCCAGATGTGGAACTTATCAGTGATGCAATGCAACTAGCATCACTTGAACAGCCCAAAGCTTGCTCTAGGGACTTAGTATTCTATCGCAAGGCCTAATGCTACACAGTGCAGTCATAACATTTATAGCAAGAAAACTATATTATCTGTACCTAGCACAGTGTCTCTGGCTCTCTTCTTATTAATCTGGTTATAATTGCATGTTAATGATGCTGTACTGCTTCCAGTATTGAAGCTGGATTGGTAGCTGAGGGATCTCACCAGTACTCTGGACTATGTTGGACAGACATAGTTTCAGATTGAGGAAGGTGACTGGTCACAGAGGGAAACTGAGTGGAGGGTACAATTGGTGGTACAATTGCACCCACTGTATTATCCGTGCCTTATTCAACTTGTGCTGAGTGAATAACTACTACTGTAAAGTGCGTGGAAATCATGTCTGTCTGAAGCTGAACTGGGTCCACCAAATTTAGATCTGGGATTCAGTGTAATTGCAATAAAGAACTCAGCTGCAACATTTAGACCTATGTCTGTGCTACCATCTGAGGGAGTTCATAGGTTATAAATAGTGTCTGATCTGTTTCTGATCATAAGAGCTTCATTTTCAAATTTAGGAGAAGAATAATATAGACAACCTAGACAATTCTAACACCTAGAACTGGTGTGGTCAAACTATGGAAATGGTGGGTTTTGAGAGTCAGGAGTTAAGCCAAGACAACCTCTCTATCCAACTGTTTTTGTTCTTCTGTTACCAGCATAACATGCTGCCCCATATGTTCTTTTTCTTATTTGTATCTGGTTCTTCTCCCTCCCACTCACAAGCTGCATTTCTTAAAAATAGTAACAGGATTCTCAGCCCAAGTTTAGTGATATTTCAGAGGGAATGAATGGCGAGTTCATTGGGCCAAACAGTCCTTGCTGTTACTGTTTGCTACTATGGATTTAAGCAATTATTAACTTTCCTTCTTTTCATTCTGTTTGGGGTTTTTTATATACCAGAAGAGGCATTATGGGTAATAGTAACTTCAGAGGAGGCCTGAGGGAAGAGGTAGCTGAGTTTTGTAGCTGGTTGTATTTGCTTGCAGTTTGGTTCAGATGATATTTTTAAGGATCTACATGGAGAAAGTAGGATAGCTCTCCCAATAAATTCCTGTGTCCATGGATTTTCTTACATTAAAAGCATGGATGTTCAGAGGGTCCACAGGTACCTAGCTATCTGAAGACTGGAGGCTGTGCTTCAGTCTCTGTTCCTTAAAACAGGGGTTTGCACTGCAAGTTGTACATGGGATTGCTTCCCAAATTCAATGGTAAAGCCCTAATATTTAGGCAGTGGCAGCTGGAGGCTTTGCAGCCTTCTACAGTGGGAGAGAAAGGAGTCAGCCTGCCTTGTGGAGTTCTGTAGGGCTGAATGGAAGGCAGGCCATTGCTTAACATGACACTAGAATAATAACTCATCTGGCTGCTGCTTCCAACTAGGGTGCCCCAGAAATTGTTTGAAGACTGGAAGAGGAGCTCTGGGATCTGCTGTTGCTTTCTCTGTATTAGAGAGATAGGTGTTCAGCCACTGGGCTACCACCATTAGCTGTTCAATACAAACCCTGTGTCGGGTTCAGTCTGCCTCCTAGGAAAAGGGGATTAATTTCAGTAGTGTGAGCTAGGCAGTGGGACACAGGCATATCATGCCAAAGTTCTTGGAAGGTGCAGTGTGTACAAAAGCTCAAATAGGTTCTGACTTGTCCACTGCAATTATGACTTCTAAGCCCCTGAGTGGCTTCAATTGTGAGGTTACTTTGTACCTCAAACAAGCAGTGGGTACATCTTAAGAACAACTACAGGTATGGAATTGTTAAGTATGAGTAGACGTAGCTCTTTTGTGAAGTTAAGTATTGTTATTATTAGGAAAGCAGAAAGAAACAAGTTATGGCTGAAAAGAGGAAGTGAAAACAGACATTTTTGTTTTTCTTTAACTAGCTGAAATATCACTCCCAATGCCACTTTTTTTGCAAAACATATACATTTCATGAATAACTTTGATTTCCTGTCCAGAATATGGGAAAAGTGTGATTATATGCTATTCCAAAAATACTTGTATTTATACTTATATATATATGTACTTATATATATATACTTATAATATATGCATAAAATACTTGTAAGCTATCTTGACTGTCACTTAGCATTACTAAAAAGCTGACTGCTCTGCTCAAGTAGTGTGCCAATGATGTCATCCTTATTCACTCTTCTACAAAAACTGGAACATCAGATTCTCTTATTTACACAGTCTTGCACTTTTCAAAAATAAAAGAGCCATTCATAGTTTGGTTAGACTTCATCTAGGTATTTCTTTTAAGCAATTTCTTGTACTGAAAATAAATAACTACCCAGTGACTGGGGATGAAAAGCTGTGAGCCAGCAGAGACTGCTGCCTTCCATATGGTCAGGACAGCCTCTGCTTCTCTGTTGAAGGTGACCACAAACCCACTTATCTGACAGATTCAGCCTTTAATTTGAACTTTTCAGATTAGTAAACTGAGGTGCATTTCTGATATCTGACAGTATCATCCCAGCTTCACTGGCAATAATTAATTTTTGCAGTATTATATTACAAGATTAATACTGGTACATAAAACCTGTTCACACTTCAATATGACAGGGTTATGACTTTTTCTGTGGAAACAAATCCAACTCATTTTAAGAGCTGCCATTGGATCAGTGGTGTGGGAGAAAGAAGGCAATTTTCAAACTCAGGAAATAAAGGTATCCTAAACTTTTTCTTCCCAGATCCCTTGTCTCAATTTTGTTGCTTGACTTGTTCACACAGCTGAAAAATTTGCGAAGGAAGGTTATCTGAATGTGCTTAGCAAAATGTGTCTGGTGAGGATATTACTGTAGTTCTGCTACACACAATGTACAGCTGAGCATCAGAACACTCTCTGAACAGTAGATGTCACGTCCCTGGAATGACTCTCTAAACCCCGAAACCAGTTAAGATAAAAATCACTGGTCTGAATGCTTAAAAAACAAATTAAACCAGAGCTGAAAATTCTGAAATATTTTTAGAAGTAATTAAAACACAGAAAATTAGAATAATAATTATGTTTTTCTATCCATAAGCAAGTCAGAAATTTTTCTCCAAAATATTTATTCTGACCACCTAACTTCAGAGCCTTAAATTTACAAAATGTAGAGCTTCCATCCTAGTTCCCTGCAAACTGAGAGAAAGATGTGACAAAGTGTAGCATCAGAAGGCAGTTCCTCTGCTCTTGTGGATCCTTGTAGATCCGTCAACTCTTCCAATTGAACTACTCAAGTGGAGAATCTTGATCTAAATGTCTTAGGCCTGCCTTACCACAGTGCTTGGTGTTCTCAGTGCTTTTCCTCCTTTTAAATAAGACATTCAATTTTAGATTAACAGCCTCTTTTACAAAAGATGAGCTTTGAGTTTCATGGTTGCTGCTGAGCTGCTGTAACCTGTACCATTTGCCTCTCAGCTTCTCTTAATAACAATAATTGTCTCAGTAATAGAATCCTATTAATATCCTCAAAATATTTTTGGCTTTTTCATAGACATTTCTTCTTACGTTATGTTTCATGTAAAGTTAATTTGAAGCTGTGAATAAAATTTTATCATGTATTGTAACTAACACCTTGAGTCAGTTCTGGAAAAAGGCTACATCATCTTGTTTGCCAGCATCTCTAGCCTCTCAGCTGTGTTTTGTGACCAGGACATGTCAAGCCCTGGATTAATTTTTTTTCCTTTTTTTTTTCCCCCCTCCCCTTTTGAATCCTCAAAGACTCATTGCAGAACTCTGCCAATCTCACTTTCCTATGCCCTTAGTTGTATAACGATAATACACAGATTGGGACCATATTCCTGTGTTCATTTCAGGCAGAGAGTTGGGTCATGCTCTGCATTTAAATTCTGTATTGCAATCCATTTCTTCCAAGTTGCCTTTGAGGCTGAGCAGCACTGTAACTTGGAAACCAGGCTGCCTTTACAATAATATGTTTGTTCAGCTGGAAATAGATAGTTCCAATCAAAGTCCAACACAGTTTAAGCCTTGAATATATATACTGATTAGGAGTCATATGGATGTGCTATTCATAATATTTATATCTATTTCTGCTCTGGCATTGACTTTTTTTTCTGCTGCGGCCTGATTGTATAAATTAACATATTTTTTTTGATGCTTTTTAGATATACTACAAATAAGATGTCATTATAACTCATGTATGTCCAAATGCATACATATGACAGCAGGAATGCCAGTTTGAGACTAGTTTTTTTTAAATACTTGCCTGGCTGAGACTATGTCCTGAGGGCAAAGGTTTTTGCTAAAATAATGCATATCTGAATTAAGACACTGAAAGGCCATTGGTTTTTCTTCATTCAAGAAAGATTTTGCTAAACTAGAATGAATAATTCATAAGAGGAGACATATTAAATTTATTTTGTTGTGTGTTGTATTCATCTATGAACAGCCCATGAATTCAGTTGGATTTATTAATTATTTAAAATTGTTTTCAGAGTGAAGGCTTTAGGAGGCTGGGGAAAAACACAGACAGACCTTGCCTGGTTACTTAAAAGTAATAAGTAAATAATTTTGTTTAAAACACATGTAATTGCATCTGTTTCCTCATGGCTTAGGTGAAATTCCTGTTGCAGTTTCCTAAGAAGAATCTGTACATGAATAGACTTATAGGCATCTGTAATAGTGTTAATGATCTTAAAGTAAAGGAAATACCTAGCATATAAGATTAATTCCTCAAATGTTAACCCCTAAATAATTTTATGTTAATTATTGGTTTTGCAAAATGACAAACATTGTCAATTTTGATTTTTTTACACAGATACATTAGTAGAGAAAGTGCATGAGGAAAGGATTTGAGCTTTTTAACTTTCTGATAAAACATGTTTTTGTTAGTTTAAACCAGAAATTATAGAGGATTTCTAAGAGTCCTAGTGAAATGCCTACAGTTTTATTATGCTCTTTGGGCTTTGCATTGGTATTTTGTCTCATCACAAGTCAGATAAAGCTCAGGAGTGGGAAAATCAAGCATGGATTCACCAAGAACAAACTGTGCTTGACAAATGTGATCACTTTCTATGGCAAAGTAATCTTCTTTGTTGTTGCGGAGTAAACAGTGGATATTGTCTACTTGGCTTTCTGCAAGGCTTTTGACACACTTCCCCACAGCTTCTTCCTGCTGATGTGTGATGGTCTGGACAAGGGGTCTGTGCAGTCGGTGGGGAACTGGCTGACAGATCCCACCCAGAGGGGAGTGGTGAACAGGTCATTTTGAAACTGGCACCCTGTCACAAGCGTGGTCTTCCAAGGATCAATATTGGGACTAACACTGTTTAATAATTTCATAAGTGATCTGGATGATGGGTTCACGTTTACTCTGATTAAGTTTGCTAGCATTACCAAACTGAGTAAGGAAGTGGACATTTCAGAAGGGAGAGCCACCCTTCAGGAAGACCTGGATAGACTAGAAGAATGGGTAAACCAGAATCTTATGAAGTTTGACAAGGACAAATGTAAAGTCTTGCACCTGGGAAAACATAATTCAGGTGTGCATTACAGGCTGGGATCTGCCTGGTGGGGAAGCAGCTCTGTGAAGAAGGACTTGAACATCCTGGTGGACAGCAAACTCAGTAGGAGTGAACAGGGTGATGCTGCAGCAAAGAAAGACAACAGGATCCTTGGCTACATTAACAAGGGCATTAGCAGCAGAAATAAAGAAGTCATTATCCCATTCTACTCAGCTGTTGTCAGACCATACCTGGAATAATGTGTTTAGTTTTGATCCCCACTATACAAAAAGTGATGTGGACAGGCTCAAGAGGAGCAACAGAAGGACCATAAAGATGAACAAAGGACTGGAAAGCCTGTCTGCCATATGAGGAAAGGCTGAGAGAACTGTATGCAACCATAGTCTGTTATTTAAAGGGTGGTCACAAAGAAGATGAAGACTTCCATTTTACAAGGAATCACGTGGAAAATATGAGAGGGAATGGGTACAAGTTATGCCTGGGGACATTCCAATTAGATACAAGAGGACTCTGGCTGCTGAAACAGGAAGAGCCATTAATCTAGAATGGACTGTTGACCTTGCTTTTGCTAGCACAATTTTTTTAACAATGAAGTGACATTTTACTTTCACTTGGAGGTATAGTAGATATTATGGTCTTAAATGCAAGGAGTAAGGTTATTGTAGATAGTAATTTTTTTTTTTTTTTTTTTTTTTTTTTTTTTTGTGAAAGAATCTATCAGTCTTTTGGGAGCTGACTGAATATCTGCCAAATGTCTGACCCTCTAGAGTTTTGGAGGGGGATTGTAAATTACTTTCTTTGGTTTAATACAAAAATTGGAAACTCTGGGCTGAATGTGCCAGAGGTATATCTATAAACATATACAGAAAAATACTATGCTGACTAAAATATCTGTCGTGGATCTGAAAGTGCAGCAGAGCAATTTGTGGAAACTTGCCCAATTGTCAGGATGTTCATATGTGAACACAGTGATTGAGCTTAGGTGTTGTCTAGCAAAATTAACAAGAGCAAATGCATTTTTAAAATGAACTAGCAAACAGGTAAGAATTATTTTACAGTAATGACAGAGCTTTAGAGTTGTGATGATTTTTGCAGCCTGTAGGATTATTTTTTGTTGAAAAACCATTAAAGTCAAGGCATAGGGAAGAATAAAGGCAAAACTGGAGCAAAACAGCAACCAAAACTCCTGGTGAGATACGAAAAGGCTTTTTCTACAGAAATATATTTCACCTGTGATACATAACACAGGTACAGAGAAACTGCCTTAAATATCAGAAGCAGCTCTACTTTGGTTACCTTCAAAGACAGCAGTATGTGCATAAACTGTTTACCTCCTTTTCCTCTAATATTTAGTTTTTTAAAAAAAAAAACATGTTGTCTTTTAAGAAGTTTTATTATCCCATAAAGATACATACCCACTTCTGGAGAAAAGACCAGTACTGGTTCAAACCAAGCTGGATCTGTAGGTTTCAGGGAAAGGGCACTGCAAGCTGAAGGTTCACAGCAAGGTGGGGTAAGCAATGAAGTAAGTACAAGCACTAAGTCCAGTACTGGCAGGGATAAACTTAGAGGGCTCAGTACAATATAATTCAGGTATCATTTTGCATCTGCCTAGCAAAGGAGTTGTACCAGGCAGCTCAGGTGCAGAAATGGAAGTAAACTTCTATTAATTGATAAGACATAAAAAAAAGTTGATGTGATGTAGGTTCTAAGCTTTGCACTAAGAAAGAATAATCCTCACTATAAATTTTAATAGTTTATGTTTGTTAAATACTTGCTAGTATCTTTTTAATCACAGAGTAGACCGCAGTGCATTTAAGAAAGTAATTGCAAAGAGACAAACTAATTAAATGGTTCATGTTTACTACTCTGATAACAATTATTAATTGCAATTAAGTCTTAAAAACACTGTATTAGCTGTAGTGATGAACTTTATATCCTTAGAGCTTACATACATTCTGACTCCTGGGAGTAGCTGTATTTTGCAGTCCTAACTTTCCGTAGGTCTGACACCACTAAACCATAATTTGCTCATATTTTTTGTAGTCTGTATCCTTGTATTTGGAGTTTGGCAGCTCTCAGCACATTCAAGTTTCTCTGGGTTTGACAATTAATTAGTTTAAGTCACCCTTGATTTAATTAAAGTTATTACTGCTTTGAGGATAGCTGCATTAAGATTGACTCTTCCAGCAATGTACTGGAAGGTATTCTACACTAGAGAAAACTTTGGATTTCTTATAATGCAACTTTCCGGAAGTATGTTTATTTTATAAGTTTAGAAATCTGTTTTGTCCTATCACTTGTTTCCATGATAATATTGAAAATGAACCTTTTTCCCTTATTGGAGTTCTAATATGTCAAGTACAGGTGATGCATCTCTTTTTTCTAGGATGTAGCCAGTATATGAGCTTGCCTTTCTTTTTGTGGGTGCTCGTGGCATTCATTTGTTGACAACTGTATGACATATTGGTGACATATCACTTTACCTGGACATAAGATTTCTCGGCTCTCACACACTTATCCTTACTAAAAGACTGCCTACTTTTTAAATTAATCACACAGGCTCCAAGTCACTAACTGATTTGAATTTCTGGTTTCTGAATTTGGAAAGGTATTGGCTCAAAATTTTAATGTTTCAATCACTTCTGCCAACTGTTAAATAATCACTTACCTAGATACTAACAATTTGGAAATTTATTTGTATTTGTAAAATGTTTTAATGGTAAATACCTGAGTGAATAATCTCAAAATAAAACAAAAATTCAGAATGCCCTTGGTTTTGATCTAAAAAGAACAGGGACTGATCAATGTCTTACTCATGGGTTCTACTTCAAATAGTGCATTGATGAGAATGGAATAAAACTCTACAGCCGTATCTATTGGACCAAGTCCCAAAGTGGTGAGACTCCAGGACACTGGCAGAGAAGATGCCATGAGCTTCTTTCTTTGTAACTCTTACAGAGTTCTTGATAGCCGATGCTTTGGAAAGCCGGAACTATCCCAAAGTACTTAACCTTTCTGTAACTATATTTGAAGTTGAAGATCAGGTGCTGGAAAAAAGACAAGTTTTGGCTTCTGAATTGTGGAGAACATTCAAATACCAAACAAAAACAAGATTCTAGTTTGTAAACACTAGAGAATAGTTGTGACAAGGAAGAAAAAGCCATGTTGCTCCTCTTGTCTCCAGGAACCTCCGTGATTTTGCTTGAAGTATGCATCTACCTTTCTGTCTGCATCCTATTACATAGCTTAGGCTCAGTGATATATATTCATAAAGTGTAGATGTGTGTTGTGTCATGAAAGCTAGTAGTAGCAACTCTAATCATAATTCAGTGCACAAATTCAGCCCTAAATATTGTTGTTGCAGAGCTGTCATTACATTTCTCGGCAGCACGTTTTTTTATATGTTCATGAGAAAACTATCTATAGCAGGCTAGTAATTAACTTGAGCATCTTTAAAATGAGAAACCAAGCTATGTGAAATATCTCCAGTAGTTCCAGCTGGAAAAAACTATCTTTACCAACATAAATGTTTCACTTTTTTCTACATGTCTCTTCTCTCAAGAACAGAAACCCTGGCAAAGGAATGCAATCGTAGTGTAAATGTAGTGCCAACATAGTCAGTGTCATGGATTTAAAGAGCTGTACACCAGTGCTAGTATATTCCTTTTAAACCATACTGGAACAGCTCTGTAGCTTAACCTTGGAGCTTTGGCACTGAAAAGCATGATGGTGCTACCTATACTGTGCAGTCCCATCTTCTACATTAGACTTGCAAAATGCTTAATTAAAATAACCAACCAAAAACAAGCCAAAAAACCCAACAAACAAACAAAGAAAAACCCCACCCAATTTTAGTTGTAAACCACATTTGCTACTAATGTAATTCAGTGCTATAGATTTGTCTTCTCCATTAGGATGATCTTTTGAAAGGCTGGACTCTTGCCTTTCAATTGAGACATATTAAATCATGATTTTAGTTAATAAAAAGCCTTTGAACTTTCAGAGTCTCCAGGCATTTTTCCCTCTGTAGCCTGGAAGAGATGTCAAATTTTAAAAGAAACTTAAAGATTTTGACATATCACTCCTGGTAAATTGCTGGAACGATAAATCAAGGAGATTTATTTTTGCACAAGTAATGGAGATACAGTAAGCAACTTTTCTTGTTTTGGAAATCTTTATATAGCATGGACATTTTTGCACTCTATTGGTAGTGATGGGGTTGAAGATGAATGAAATAATGTTGAATAAATGACTCTGATGTTATCTGACTACTAGTACCATTATCTCTCCTGGAGCTGTCAGAAATATTCCATTATATAAGACAGATAGTGCTCTAGTTACTGTCGAGAAGACTGGAATATAATGATTATACTGGCTAAACCTAACCTTTAGTTTCTTATATAGTGAGCCACTATTTCAAGATACTTACTTAAAATATGTTATTTCTGGCAATTGCTATTTTTGTAGTGAAATGTATCACTATTCAAAAAAGAAATTGTAAATGCCCATGATGAAAACACTGAGGTTTTAAAGTGTAGAATATATATATGTATATGTAGTTCCACATATCTTCAACATAGTAATGTTGAAAATGAACTTGAAATTAAAATACCTCTGTGACATATGGATTGAAACCAGCACAATATTTAGGTGGAAGCAGGCATTATTCAGCTCTGACTACAGGATTTGTGCACATTGGAGTTTAAATTTGCAATTCAACTATGCTTGCAGAAGGAGTAATGCACACTCCTTTGTCCATGCATCTTTTCTCTATTTTACTGTAAATATACATGACATTACACTTGTAATCAGCTGGTGAGATTGCCAATGTATTATTCTAGTCAAGGCTACACACCTTCTAGGCCATGTGACTAGCTCTTTTATGTAGTATACTTCAGTGGCATGATGCTATTTTTTGTTTAACAAAGCAGTATTTTTCAGTGGATAGAGTTTAGCTATTAAAAGGTAGGTTTATGTAGTACATCTTGGGCTGAAGTGAACAGTGGGTTTCCTCTGATTTCGTTCTGAAGCGCATGTTTGCATTTAAATCACAGCAGCCCAGGAAATTACAAAAATACTTAGATAACATATTTGTAAATTCCTGACCAATCCAAAAATATTTGTGTCTCTAAAGGAATCTGTGAGACCAGATATTTCTCTTGTGTTTTGGTATGACTTTTATGTCAGTTCAGGCAAAACTAGCAGTTGAATAACACCTGTCCTTATCTTAAAATACATGTTTAAACAGAGATACCACTGACTTTACTATACATTTGACTCAAGTAGCTCAAAGAGATGTAATGGCAAAGTGATTGCTCTCATGAAAGTCCTGGAACAAAAAAATTGTGATGCTCAATCACCAGACTTACCCTCTTCACATCCTAGACCCAGTCAAATTATCAGTATTATACAGTGTAGCAGTTATAAATAAAGCTGACATTGAATCTCAGGAAGATATATTTATGGAAACCACTCTGTGCAGCCTTTGGGTCCATAGCCATATACCCACTCACAGACGGCATGAACAAAGGTCATTGCAGAGATACCCCAGCCACCATGCCAGTGAACACCATGCTGTCTCATTGCACTGCCTCCATCTCCAGTGAGAAGAAAGAAGTATTGTGCACCCTGTGAACAATAAAAATGGTCTTCAGATTTGTTTTTTTTCTTTTCTCTCTGCCAGTTCATAGTGTGGAATAAGTGTCTTTACACCGCTGAACTGTAAAAATTCTTCTGCTCCCACAGGCAAATCAAAGCAATGAATGGGTTACCATTAATTAACCTTCTGATGTCAATAGTATGCCTCAGTATTCCTTTTTCAGTAGTCATTTAATTTTCTCAGAGTGTAGATGATAGAAGTTGTGCACTCAAAGAAACCAGTGTACTGAAAATTATTTATAGTGATTTGGTATACAAATTGTTACCATCTGAAATGTTGCTACAGCATCACAATATCTTTTTTATTTTTGGTCCCACAAACATTGATGCTTTACTTCAAGTTGTATGTTACAGGCATTGTAATTCATTGTGAATAACAGCCATTGATTGTTCAGTCCATTTTCCTGCTCATCTGCAATTAATTAACTGTCTTGATTTTTGATGGGATGTTTGATGTACTTTATTCATTACTTGTACTTTATTCACTAACTTAAGCAAAATCTTTAGCACTTGGATAGCCTAAGAATAAAACAATTGCAGTGTGTAAATTGTATATAGTAGTGCTGCTTGTTTTACAACTGAGACTCTTCAATCCGTAGCCTAATTGAAAGGAAACAGGAAATCATTAATTTTGCAATTTCAGGATTGTCTTTCATTGTTACACTGATTTCCACAGCTTTTCAGACTTACTTGTAGTTTTATGGAATGATAGTAATTACGCAAATAGTCATAAAGCATGAATAATGGCCCTACAGAAAAGGAGACTGGAAGTTGTCTCTTTCATGTGTGAGTTCAGATATTTATAGATGGCCTCTGCCCAGTTGCAGAACAGAACACACAAGCAAGACAGAAGTGGCTGCAGGCTTTTAAGACCATCAGCACTTTCAACTCATGCATCATTATACAGGAATTCCTTCACCAATGGTTTGAGAGTGATTATTATTATAGCTTATTTTTATTTGAATACCTGACTGGAGACAAGCAGTATAAGTTAGTTATTATCTAAATAAATAGCTATTTAAAGAGTATAGTTTTGCTAATTTTTGCTGGTCATATTTGTGAATGCAATGTAAATGGCTTTTTCTTTGGTGAATAATTAATAAATAATTCATGGTACTGAAAATCTTTTAAATGGATGAGAGAGAAGGAAAACCTGTGATGGAAAATGTATCGTGTTCTTTGGAGACCCAGGGTTCAGAACATATGAAAAAAAGAGGTGGAAACATGTGCCCCAGGTCTCATACACAGAAGAAGAAATACACAGCAGTGAAAGAGTCTGCAATTTGTTTTGGAGCATAGCTCAAGTTTTCTTCTCACATTTATGTATAGAACAAGAACAATTTATATACCCAAGAAGCAGAGTCTGAAGCCACAGAAGGATGAGACAGAGGAAATATTCCAGCTTTCTTGTGACACCACACAAGAGTAACTTCTTTTTTAAATCACATTTCAGAAAGGTGTTGAACTAAACCAAAGCAAATCAGGGCTGTGACTACCATGGCAGAAGACTTCTGAATCACAGAAATCACCAAGCTTCAAGAAGTCAGCTAGTCCGGACCCATGTCCTAACTCAAGATCAGCTGTACCTGGGTTATTTATGAAAAATGTCCATTTAATGTGTTCTTAAAGAGACCGAGTGATGTGGACTCCAGACTCTCAGGACATTGTACCCCAGAGATTTTACTGCCACCAGGAAATGCTACAAATTAAGTTCAGTGTTTTTATGTCTATATGACACTGAGAAAAAAAATTATATATTACTTTTTCTAGAGTGCCTCTTTACATGTTTTGTGATTGCTAGCACATCTTCCTTCAGTCTCTGTAGAATTATACAAAGTTAGGTCCTTAAAACTCTCTTTGCAGCCTTGCAATAACCAGCTGCTGTAATCAAGATACCTTGATAGTATGGTATCTTGACTGGTTCCCAAGCAGATACAAGATAATTGGACTCTTTTTTGAACTTTGACAATACTGGGGATGCTTCTGGGCCCTCAGGGTGACAGAAAGATGAGGAAAAATCCCAGAGTTGAAGAGAAGAGCTTAAAAGGCAAGGAAAGAAAGTCCTTTCTCTTTGTCTAAACAGCTTTAGCCTCCTTAAGTAGTGTCTGCTGTTAGACCTGTGTTTTCTTAGGCTTTTTGCAGTGCCTTTCATGCCTGAAGAAATCAGTATTCCCTCTATCGAGTTTTAAACTAAATAGCAAGAGAAAGGAAATAAGAGCAAATGAATGGAAGAGTAATCCATCTGAAGCTACAACCCCATGAAACTGGGAGAGTAATTCAGGGGCATATGATCCTGGCATATTCTCTTCTCTTGCTCTTTAGGCATTGCACCATAACTACTGATCCCTGCCTGAGACAGGACTGTGGTCTGTGTAGACCTTTGGAGTACATTTCATACCAGAGTAACTATGCAAATTTAATTGTCCTTTCACTAGTCAGAACCTAGTGGACTCCAGTCATGACTTTTTGTGTTGTTTCTGTACTGCATTTCATTCAGCATTAAATTGGAGATGCTGTCTGCAAAGTTTAGGGAAAATTATACCTTTGGCACACTGTAGATGGCTTTTCTTTTGGCTGAATGAATCACTTGCCCATGTCTCATCAGTTAGACTTCATTAAGAAATAACTTGGCCTATGATCTATTCTGCAGTAGGTGCTGTTATCACGTATTCCTTCCTTATTTCCCCTTCAGCTACTTCTGTGTCTAAATATTTATTCATAACAGATGAAGATACCCCAATACATATGCTTGGCAATTCTTTCTACTGTCTGTTTTCAAGATGGATTAACCCATACCTTATAATAAAGTTACTTGGAATAAGTTATCCATCAGTCTCACTATAACAGAGTTATCTCTATGAGTCTAACAATACAATCCTGAAAGACTCAGTTGTGTGATTTGACTGGGGAATTAATAGAGACGCTTTCTCTCACTTTATATAAAGGAGGGATTTGTGCTTCCTGGTGCTTTGCCTTGAGCGCTCAGGTTCCACTCACAAATGAAGAAACAGATCCACTGTCTGCAGGAGGTGAGGGGTACTGGTGCCTCCTACTCCTGCCCAAAGGCAGTCTAAGGGACAGAGACCTGCAGTTCTACATTGAGCCATTTTATAAGCATTTTGATGACTTTGCTTTGAAACTCTGATGTTCAAGTGCAAAACATTTGGTTCAGGGCTCGCTTGAAATCAGTTCACGGTCTACTTGAAACTTTGGCAAGATTCAACTGAGCAATGCTCCTTGGAGGAGGTTCAGATAGCTACAGAAGTTTTGAAAATTGAGTTGCTTCAGCAGTTTTCAGGCTTGTAATGGGTGTCTTGTAGATACATCAGGTGTTTAGTAAGTGCTATAAATTAAAATAATAATAAGTCCTTTACAAAAGTTCTAATCTGCTGGCATCTTAAGAGGACATCCAATGAATTGAAAAGTTTACACTCTTTTGAATTGACTTTTATTTTTTATCTCATCCTTTAAATTATTTTTAATAGAAATTAAAGAAGTCATAAGCATGCTTTCTTCCATTTTAGGGGGTAAGAGTCCATAGTTAGATTCTTCTGGCAGCTTTCTTCTCCAGTTCTTGTCTAATAGCTTCAAAAGGACAGAGTAACTTGCATCTCTGACAATCTGTCGATCTGCACTTTATATAGGAGGCTGATTCAAACTCACCAAGAATCACACAGATTCTTTGCAACAAACATCAATGAACTAAATTGACTAGAACAAATAAGGTGACAAAGGGTAATGATGAGTGGCAGAAGAAATGAAAATCCTACAATTTAAGGACTGACAAATTCCTTGGTGACCATCAGTTACGGTAAGTGTGTTTTCAAGGAGATATTTTATAATTGCAGGCTTTTTAATAGCCAGCTCAATTTTACCATCTTGTTCAAAGAATAACTGAGCATGGCAAGCTTTTATTTGAATAAACTGCTTCAGTCCTTCTGACTGTTGCTGGCACAGTTATATTTCTCTTCTGATTTCAGCAAAATGCAGCTGTACAGACACATGCACACTGTTTTGACTTGTATTTGACATTTTAATTTTGCTTATAAGGGGGAGGGGGAGAAAGCCTAATTTGTCATTTAACTGTAATGCTCTGGTAGCACTCTCACTGGCTGCTGTTCACAATCAATATTAACAGTTGAAGGATTTTATTTGCCTGAGGAAATTGACAGGAACCACAATAGCTTTTCCAGAATAGCTCTTCATGTGGATACTCAGAACTACTGTTCATTTTCCTGTGTAGATAAGCTCTGAATCAAATACATGTGTATTTTGCTGCCTCCTTACAAAGTCCAAGGAAGTTAGCAGAAACCCCAAAGAAGTAAGTTCTCTGCAATTTATGCACTATACACAATTTATAACTATTTGTACAGTTTGGTATTCTGGTATTCTGTACCTGAAATAATTCCTTTAGTTGAGTAGGGAAGGCTGGAGATGAACCTCTTCTTCACCCTGCAGTTTAGCCTACACAAAGTGTGTCCCCTCTTGCTTTTTCTTGCCCTACCTCCTTTTTCTCCCCTGGCCTTGGGAGAGGCAGAAGATGAACAACCACTTTCACATACTAAAAGAAGTACTTAATGTTTCCACCTCGCTGGCTCCTTAACCTTAAACCAGAGATGAACCACTCTAAATTTCAGAAAGAGATGAGCCTCTCTTGTAAATCAAAACTGACTCTGTAAAATTATGTGAATGTTTTCAGTCCAATTTTAGATACATGGCCTAGCTTCAGTATAATCAGACTCATTTATAGCAACTTCTCATTTATAGTAACTTTGGCAGTAGAAATCCTTTAGTTCAGTAGTAATTGCGTCTGTAGTAATTGTGTGAGAATTAACATACCACAGAAGACTGCTCCTGAAGACAGTAATCCTGTTTGTCTTGCCTTTCCCAGTAAATGCTATATTTAATATCTAAATACGCATTTTTCCTTAAGTTCTTACTCTTTCAACTCTTTAAACGGAGTTCTGAATATGAAATTATTTCCTTAAAAATATTGCAAAAGTATTATCAAATAAAATGTGATCTGTCTTTATAATGTTGATTTGGCACATGCCAAGCCCATTATTGGGAACAGCTTTCCAAAATAAGAAATATTCCTTCAGATCTCAGGAGTTTGCCACAGTAAGGCTAGCTGGATTTTAGTTTCTTTCAGGCCTGTCAACTTTCTGTGTGATGACTCATCTGATTTTGAATAGATATTGTGTAACACTGGTTTTCATTGTGCTTGTTTTGTTTTCCACCACATGGAGTTTCTCAGTAAGAATATACTTTAGAAGAAGGAGCTGATGTAAATGCACTGTTCCTTTACAATTCTTTGTTTTTGGAAAGGTGAATGAAGACAAGTTATTATTCATATACAGAATGACTAACAGGCCAAGGGCAATGGAACTGTCAGGATTTAATTTTATATGCTTTTCTTTCGGAGATTTTGGTACATGTGAGTATTTCAAAGAACAGTAAATCCAACTAATTTCAACTGTCATTAGGCTAAAAATAATGTGAAAGATGTAAACAAAACAAGGTTCTCTCTTACATCACATACATAAATAAATAGACCTCTGAGTATTGAGTGCTACTGAAAACAGAGAAACTTGGTTTCAGACTAGAAGAACAGATGACTGTACTTTAGATATACACTGGATGCATTTTCTTTAATAATGATTTGAATTTTTTACAATTTTCTTTTGTGCGTGTGTGTTTAAAAATAAACCAAACCAAAAGGGTGACAGGGAGGGAGGCAAAGCAGAGAGAAACAAACATGTATGCCAACTTTACTATAGTGAGGCTAGTTGGTTTTTAGTTTCTTTGAGGCCTGAAACAAGCATCTGAGCCAAGTGACTCTGATATTGAGGTCTTTTGGATTTTTATGTCAAGTCCATCATCACATTTTCTTGTCACAGATGCAGCTTTATTCTCCTCTGGTATGATAGTGCTCCCCTGCTCATTTGCTGTCATCCAGAATCCCCTGATTCCAGCTCCAAGGTATTGCATCATTCAAGCATAGTTCTAATAAAGGGATAATGTCCCTGTCTTAGGTGGGGTCTGTAGAAGTATCTGTAAGGTATTTGGTGACTACTAAGCTAAGTAAAAGTGATTTCTCCCACCTCTACCTTTGCACAGCTCAGTGGCAGCTTGTCCCTCCATCTTCTGATCCATTCTAGTCCTTGCTCAGTGCCATATTTTTTAGCTGTAGCCTCTATCAGGTTCCTCTTCTGTTATTTTGCCCATGGATAATATCACTTGAAGCTCTGCATTTTATCCCAAACTGAGTGGCAAATTACCTTCTTTTGAAAGCTGTAGCTTATTTTGAAAATAAGGACAACTTACTGTATAAATTGGGGAAAAGCTGCTTGCTGCTGTTTGGCTGCATTCTAGAGCTGAACTGATGAACTGATAGAAGTACAGAGACTTCAAACTCCTATGCTTACCTCTTTCTCTCTCTAACCTAAGCACTGCCTGAATCTTTGAGTTACTGTGTCCTTTTGAAAAATGCGGCTTCACAACTTATGGAAATGTTTTGTTCTTATTAGAAAATGTGAACTTGTTTCAGAATTTGATTTATAAATAAAAATATTTTTTAAAAGACTTTAATATTTAATTTACAGAAATCTTTAGCAAAATTGCAACTATGAACTCAAAATTTTTTAGGAAAAAACAAATGCAATTATAATTATGGATTAATTCATAAGGTGATTCAGCTGTTTCAGCTTTGAAAGTACAGGACAGTGAACTGTGGTCATGAAAGCAAAACTGAACAATGTTTCTATTAAATAAAAGGAATTTGCTTTAGCTCAATTAAAAAAATCATATGAGAAAGTTCTTGTTCTATTCTGAGAATACTATGCAGTGTAGATATACTATATTCATCAGCTTTATTAGAGTGCAACACTGTAAGGGTCTTTTCAAGTTTATAATGCCATAATTAATTAACTAAATCTTTTCCGTTGGCTTTGCCTTTGGCATCTAAATATGAATTTTCATAGCCTTTATTCCCCTCGTTGCCATCTGACCGGAGCTTTCACTACCCATGAGAAAAGACTAGGGAGTTTTGTTTGGTCCTAGTTTTAGCAAAGCCCATTAAAATATAAAGCTTGAGCTTGTTTTATTATGAATTTTCTCTTGTTTTCCCATGTGCTAAATGTAATAAACCTGGAAACAGGTGCATTGGCTCAGATGGCATATTTTCTACTTGCTCTCAGACACTTCTCAGCAAAGTTACATAGCATAATGCTACACTATCTCCTATCCAACAGTGCAGTCTGAGTTTTCTAATATCCGGATAAAATTGCCAGCAGGTAGAATTCTAGCTATTCAGAGAAAGCAACATTTTACTTTTCCATGCAAAGACAGCTTCCTATCTTTGCCCATGAGTAAGACTAAAGCGAAGGATGCAATATGAAGTTGGCATAAGTCCAACAGAGCCTCTGTACAAATTCTACTGTGCTATAAACATCTCAACCTCCACTAATGTAGACAGCAAAACATCTGGGTAAATTATGTCCTGTGTTTGTAGTGACCATTCTTTGAAAATTTCAGCTCAAGTGTTATGCAGGTAGAGCAATTCTGACATCCATCTTCTGTACCAAGGCTTATATTGTGAGCTTAGAAAAACAAGAGAAAAGGCTTAAGGAATCACAAAATTTCTGTTAACTCATGCCATTACTTAGCCTTAGCAGTCCACATATGTTAAAATAAGGTTTATTTCCACTGCAAATGACAGGTTTAAATCTTTATTTATTAGTAATAATAAAAGTGTCCTGTTTTCTGATAATTAAATATTTTGATGTATTGAGACATCGCCTACAAATAGTATCCTACAATAACTATGTTATTTCAGTATATGTGATATCACTGTAATCTGACTTGGTGTGGTACGGTTTATGCATTTCTATTATGGACCACTGATACTTTACATTTAAATTAATATCAACCAAAAAAAAATATAAAATCCAAAAATGTAACAAAATAATAGCAATAACAAAGGGAAATTCTGAGGATCTACTATGTTTAATTTGAATGAAGACAAACATGAGCTCTTCAGAAAGAAAAAAGGAATGTTATTTTTATGAAATTGTGGTCTTTCTCTGGTAAGGAAGTGGTTCTAAAAATTAGTTAGTCTATGAGGTAGGGACTGTGTTCTGGCAGGACAAAGTGATATTTCAGAAGATGAATGCAATTTTTGGACACAGAAGTAGAGACAACTCAATTAAAATGGAAAAGATTATTTAACTGTAGAAAATGCTCAGATGACTCTTACTAGGTCCTCTGTATTTTTTCAGAAGTTTGATGGGCTTTGGAACAGTATTTAAGAATCATTTAATGTCCAGAAAAGACCCACTAGTTAGAAAACTTAATGAAACTCAAAACAACTAGTACATTGAAAAGCAGCTTGGAGGCTTACATGATTAGTCTTCTAATATTTACCTCCTAGAAATAAATTTCTAATAACAGGCTGTCAGAGTTTTCAAACT